>QXTE01000528.1:306873-321605 GCA_003942145.1 Platysternon megacephalum | reverse complement strand
CGGTTCGGGGGGGGGGGGGCGCTGAGTTCGGCCCGGTTCAGGGTTTGGCCTGGGCGTAGTTCGGGGGGGGGGGGCGTTTCGGGGTTTGGTTGGGGGGTCCCAGCCCCCCACTCTCACAGGCACTTGGCCTCCAGCCGGGCCGCGATCTGCTCCTCCGAGTTCAGCGACAGGCGCCGCGCCCGCAGCTCCCCCGGACCCTCGGGCTCCCCTTCGGCCAGCGCCACCCGGCTCATGCCGCCCCCAGCCTAAGCAACGCGGCGCGCGGCATTGGGGGCGGAGCGCGAGCTCGGGCGGGGAGTGCGCTTGGGCCCCGCCCCCTGTGAACCCGCGTGCTCCGGCCCCGCCCCCTGCGAACCCGGCCCCAGCCGCCGCCTGGGAAGTAAAACTCAGCACCTATCCAGTGGATCCCCCTTGTCCACATGCCTCAAAGAATTCTAGTAGATTGGTGAGGCATGATTTCCCTTTACAAAAAAAAACGTTGACTCTTCCCCAACAAATTATGTTCATTATGTGTCTGTCAATTTTGTTCTTTACTATATGGGGGGGAGGGGGAGGGGGGGGCGTTGCCGAACAGCTGTTTGGTGGCTCAGGGAGGGGCTTGGCGGAAGGGCGGAGAGCAGCAAGCGGCAGCCCCAGGGAGGGGGTAAAGTGGAGGCGGGAGGCGGTGGAGTGAGGGCGGAGCCTCAGGGGAGGGGGCAGAGCAGGGCTGGGAAGAGGCAGGGCAAGGGCGGGGCCTTGGGGAGGAGTGGGGGCAGGGTCTCAGGGCAAAGCAGGGGTGGAGCACCCCCAGGGAGAAGTAAAACTCAGCACCTATGCCCGAGGGGGAGAGGGCAGCTTGGAGCCTCACAAGGAGACACTGAATAAGAGCTCTTCACAGGGTTTTTGGTTTTGCATTCTCAAAGCGCTTTGCTGACCAGCGGATTAATCCTCCATGCAGTCGGTGATTATTGCCATGTTACTAAGGAAAGAGAGGCACAGAGCAGGGAAATGACCAGCCCCCAGGTCACCCAGCAGCAGACTAGACCAGCGCTCTGGTATCCTGACTCCCAGTCCTGTGCTCAGAGCAACAGATCACACTGCCGCTCCCTCAGGGATAAAGACCGTTTATTAACCCTCTGGGAGCCGTTACCTTCTCCTACCACAGACTGCAATATCAGAGGCACACCTGGCCAGGGCCGGATTATCTTTTTGTTGGCCCTGTGGCAGGGTGATCACTCTGCTCCTGCCCTGAAGGGGTTAAAGGAGGCCTGGGAGAGGCCTGTGTCTGGAAAAAGGCTGGGCTGATTGGGAGGAAGCAGCCACAGGTGGGGCCACGCCCCAATCAGACCACAGCTGGCCCTACAAGAGGGCTGAGGGCCAGAGACAGAGTCTCTCTGGCTCTAGAGAGAGAAGGACCTGGCTGCCTGGGAAACTGAGGAAGGTACCTGAAGTGGAGCAGTGCTGGGGAAGGGCAAAGGGAGCTGGGGAGCTCCAGTCTAGCAAAGCCCCAGGCTGCAGGCCGAGTTAAGGGCCCACAAAAGGTACTGGGGCTGCAGAGAGGCGGCACAGGAAACGGCAAAGGCAGCTGGTCCAACCCCCCTTGCTGAAGATGAGTGGATTACAGACTGCTGTGTGCCCCAGGGGGCAGGGGCTAGACGATGACTGGCAGTAGCCACTGAGGCGAGGTGGGGATAGGGGGTTGGGGGTTCCCCTGGGTGGGGAGACCCAGATTGTGGGTTGCTGCTAGGAGGCAGAACCCTGATGTAAAGGGCACCGGGGTCCGGGAGGGATACAGGGGGCCAGCGGCTGGCGAGACACTGGCCTACACAGGGCGCTCCAGAGGCTGGAAGAGCTAATTCCCAGGACGACCAGCAGGAGGTGCTGCGCCGGTGAGTCGTTACCCCGCCACAGGCCCCCATGGGGAACGCCTGTAAAAGACAGGAGATCGACACAGGAGTTGTCTTTGACACAGCACACAGCTGCACAGGTTTTATTTACAAGGTTAAGTTGCAGATGGAGGTGGCTGCCATTAGGGTACCAGCAATGGCAGCCCCCGGGCAAAACGATACACACAAGTGCACATAAAATAAATTCTAAAAGAAAAAAATACAAAATAAAACACAGAGGGTACAAGGAGTGAACAAAAGCCAAATCTGGACAAACCACTAACAGGGACCCGTACACTAGCTCACCCTTCATGTTGCTCATATGAACTACCAGGGCTTGAATTAAGCTATTGTATGAAATTAAGGCCAATTTAAAAAACAGTTTAAAACATTTTAACAATAAAAAATATGAAAAACTTTTAATACATTTTATTTACAGCATCATTATTCATACTAGTCTTGCTAGTCCTTCCTTCCTTCCCTCCAGGCAGAGAGGCACGG
Source organism: Platysternon megacephalum (assembly GCA_003942145.1). NCBI lineage: Eukaryota > Metazoa > Chordata > Testudines > Platysternidae > Platysternon > Platysternon megacephalum. Next base: position 319,239 of record QXTE01000528.1, on the reverse strand, counting down.
AGACTAGAATCAGGACCAGCTGTGCCCCCAAAAGACCGGGCCAACCCTCCAAATTGGACCAGACCCGCGTCCTTCCCCAGACCAAACCCCCCAAACTGGACCAGACCCCTCTATGAACTGACCCCTCTCAACCTGAACCTCCCCACTGCCTACCAGAACAGGGCTCCTCCTGAACCAGAGCCCTCCCCCCGGAATCTGCAGCCAGACCACTCTCAGGCCTCCGACCCCAGAGCCACCCCCTGCTGTCGATCTGCTCCTGTTCTCCTCCGAACCGAGCGGACACTGGGCCTGGAGCACACGTGGGCCAGGGGAGCTCAGAGGGCAGGGGGCTCAAGTCTTCCCCAGGAGCGCTGGTCGGGGAGATGGGGCAGGGGGCTCAAGTCTTCCGCAGGGGCGCTGGTGGGGGAGATGGGGCAGGGGGGAAAGGAAGGTGGTACGGGCTGGTGCCGTGAACCGGTAAAAAGTGGCCGCCGGTACCGGCCCATACGCAGCTGACTTTAAAGCGCTGCCCCTTTTGCGACCCGTCGGCGGCTCTGCTGGGTCCCTAGCAGCGGGGCCACCAACGGGGGGGTGTGTGTGCAAAAGGGGCAGCGATGTTAAAGCGCCGCGGTGACAAAGGATCCTGCTTAAAGCAGTGCGGCGGCGGCGCTTTAACGTCGTGGCGCCTTTTGCCCCAGGCCGGAGATTGCTCCGGCTGCCGCTGCTGCAGCCGGAGCCCCGGGCCCTTTAAATCGCCGCTGGAGCCCCAGCTGGCGCAGGCCAGGCAGCGCGTGGATGGGCTGGCTGGGGGACGCTGGGTCTCCCCCAGGAGTGCTGGTGGGGGATGGGGTGGGGGATGGGGCAGGGGATGCTGGGTCTCCCCCATGGGCAGGCGCTGGTGGGGGGATGGGGCAGAGGGTGCTGGGTCTCCCCCAAGAGCGCTGGTGGGGGGATGGGGCAGGGGATGCTGGGTCTCCCCCAGGAGTGCTGGTGGGGGATGGGGCAGGGGGTGCTGGGTCTCCCCCAGGGGTGCTGGTGGGGGGGGGGGGGGGGGGGGCTGCGTGGCCCCCCCCGGGGGGGCTGGGGGGGGGGGGGGGCAGGCGGGGCCGGGCCCCGTGGATGGGCGGGGGGGGGGGGGGGCTGGGGGGGGGAGGGGGGGGGGGGTGCGGGGGGGGGGGGGGGTGGGGGGCCCCCCCCAGGGGGGGGGGGGGGGGAGGCGGGGTCCCCCCCAGGGGCAGGCGCGGGGGGGGGGGGGGGGGGAGGCGGGGTCTCCCCCAGGGGTGCTGGGGGGGGGGGGGGGCAGGGGATGCTGGGTCCCCCCCAGGAGTGCGGGGGGGGGATGGGGTGGGGGAGGGGGCAGGGGATGCGGGGTCTCCCCCAGGGGTGCCGGTGGGGGGGGGGGGGCAGAGGGGGCTGGGTCTCCCCCAGGGGTGATGGTGGGGGGATGGCGCGAAAGGACACCAGTTGCTCCGCAGGCGCCGGGCTGACGGGGGTTACCTGCAGCACGAAGCACTCACTGGTCAGGATGCCCGTCGGCCAGGTGCCAGTGCTGCCTCCTCCCCAGCATGGTCCAGCCCCCCCGTGGTCCCCGGCCTCTGCATTTGAATAATGGTGGGGCTGGGGCGGGCGCCTGGGGCAGCACCCTCCCACCAGACCTGGCAGGGGCCCGAGAGCCCAGGGAGGAGGTGGGGGCCGCACCATGGGGGAGCCCAGCTGTCCGCAGCACGTGGCAGCCAGAAACCCCTGACCCACGCCTGCCGTCGAGCCTCCCCCACTCCCGCTCGCTCCGCCAAGTGCTCCGAGTCTCTGGGAGCTGGAGCGGCTGAGGGCTCCTCTCCGCCCCATCCCGCGGGGAGCTGCCTGCTGGTGAGGGGGGCAGAGAGGGGCTCTGGGCCAGCGGGCGGGCCAGCCAAGGGGAAGGGGGGGCGGGGGGGGGGCCGGGGGGCGGGCCGGCAAGGGGGGGGGGGGGCGCGAGAGGGGCGGGGGGGGGCAGTGGGGGGGCGGGGGGGGGGCCGGGGGCAGGACCGGGGTGGCCGGGCGGGGGGGGGGCCGGGGTGTGGGGCGGGGCCGGCGGGCGGGGCCAGGGAGAAGTACTGGGCTGTCCGGCCGAGAGAGTAGCGGGGAAGGGAAGGAGGGGCGGGGCCAGTGTGTGGGGCGGAGCCGGTGGGCGGGGCCAGGGAGAAGTACTGGGCTGTCCGGCTGAGAGCGGAGCGGGGAAGGGAGGGAGGGGACGGGGTGAAGGGGAACCAGTGCCCCGGCTCGGCTGCAGCACACGTGGAGCTCTGGGCCGGGCCAGGGTCCCTTTTGAGCGTGAGCCTGGCGCTACGGTGCCCCCGGCACCATCATAAACTGCACCCGGCGAAGTGTGGGGAGATGCTGGGAGCACCGGGCCCAGGGGAGCAAACCTTTCGGCCCGAGGGCCACATCGGGGTGCAAAACTGTATGGAGGGCGGGGTAGGGAAGGCTGTGCCTCCCCAAACAGCCTGGCCCCTGCCCCCTCCCACTTCCCGCCCCCTGACTGTGCCCCTCAGAACCTCCGACCCCATCCACACCCCCGCCCCCTGACCGCCCCACCCCCTATCCATGCCCCCGCCCCCTGACAGGCCCTCCGGGACTTCCACACCTATCCAACCGCTCCCTGCTCCTTGTCCCCTGATTGCCCCCCAGGACCCTCTGCCCCTTATCCAACCCCCCCACTCCCTGCCCCCCTACTATGCTGCTCTGAGCAGCAGGACTGGCAGCCGCGCCTCCCATCCAGAGCCAGCCACAGCACCGCGCTGCCCGGCAGGAGCTCGCAGCCCCGGCACCCAGAGCGCTGGCGGCACGGCGAGCTGATGCTTCGGGGCAGGGGGGACAGCAGGGGAGGGGCCGGGGCCAGCCTCCCCGGCCGGGAGCTGAAGGGCCGGGCAGGACGGTCCCGTGGGCCGGATGTGGCCCGGGGGCCGTAGTTTGCCCACCTCTGACCTAGACTGTAAAAAAGCTCAATGGATGTCTGCCAGCCAGCCAGCCTGAAAGCTGTGCCGTGGCCAATGGCGATGCCTGCCAGCCTGGGGCACCGGGTACAGCAGGGACTGCGCCCACGTGTGCCATGGCAAAAGCACAATCTGCTTTTCCTCTTCTGCTTGACAAACCAACCATCAGTCATTCCATCCGCCCCTTGGACTGATGTCACTGTTATTCCTACTACACAGATGGGGAAACTGAGGCACAGAGTGGTGAAAATGGCTTTCCCAGGGACACACAGAGCCAGTGACAGAGCTGGGATTAGATCGCAGGCTTTCCCGGCTCCCAGTCCTGCGCTCAGATTGCCAGACTAGAACTCTCCCAAACACGCCGTGCAGGGGACAGAGTAGCCTGCACTGGTAGCAAAGGGTCCCAAAGTAGTAGCCAGTGTTTTGGTTTTTTAAATTTCTCTGTGATATGGTGGTAGATTTAAATGCCTAAATCCCTTCTTATTTAGGGTTGTATTTAGCCTCAATGTAAGTGGCAGTAACTCCCATTGTCTTCAGTGGGGGCTGAATTTGGTCCTTAGATTCTGGAAGGATTTCCCCATCAGATTACAGGTGTATAATGAAATAAAACAGGGATAAATAAATAAGAACAAATAAATAATAATTAATAATACAGGACTTTGCCCTTTTAGAGCAGTTTTCATCAAAGGATTTCAAAGCACTTACTAGACATTGGTTAATTAGACCTTACAACACCCCTGTGAGGTCGGTCAGGATCCTCATCCCTGTTCTACAGATCGTACAACCAAGGCACAGAAAGGGGAAGTGACTTACTCCGTATCACTTAGTGGCAGACAACGCAGAACTCCTGACTCCTACAGGAGGCCAAATGTGCCAAAAGACCTTGCTGAACGTCCTTTCAAACCTGGCGGTACAAGGGAAAGGGGGACGCTGGCCATACGGGTCCATGAGACACCATGGATTGCAGGAGACCAAGAAGGTTTCAGTTGGGTTTCCTGAAAGAAGCCAGCATGGGGCTCTCCCACAAAACTAGGCGTGACCAGTGGCGGATTAGCCAAGGAGCCCACGGGACCCGTGCCCAAGGCCCTGGCCAATTGGGAGGCCCTGGAAAAATGGGCGCCCCAACCCCAGCAGACAAGCACCGTGGCCCGGAAGCCTCCACTCCCTGGCAGCAGCACCGTGTGGGAAGCCCACATGCCCTGAACCAGTCCCCTTCAGAAGCACTGGGGAGGGCAGGGGGATCCCTGAAACCCTGATCCCAGGCCCCAGCAGTGGTCTGTGAAGTCTATTGCACCGCCTTAATATATGATTTCTAAATGCAAAGCAATTGTGTTATATGTCATGTATCACAGTGTAGTCTTTCTTGATTATTAAACATATTGTAACTGATTATTTCCTTTAAATAAAGATTATTTTGTTTTTGAAGAATTACTGTTTGAGCGTCAATCGTTTGAGCGGAAGGCTGTATCTGTATCCTCTCACGGGTTAACAGAACTAGTCTGTTCTGGGGACTCCTGAGGGTCAGAGACAAACTCCCTAGTAAAACCCAGCCAATTCCTCTAAGGCAGGCCACCCCTTGTTCAGTGATGAGCTGCCAAAATCTTAACAACTGGTTCCCTATAAAAAGTTCTGATTTAAGGGATGTTCTCCCCCCCCCCCCCGCCCTTCTTCTGAATAGTGTTGTTAGTTTATGAAATGGAAACACTAGTAATACAGTAGTACAGGATAACAGCCACTGGGATAAAAAAAAGCAAGCGCCCTATTATTTTTTAGTAAAGCACTGACCACAGTTTTCCTCGTAACATGTAATTATTAAAATACTCACGACCAACAATTCTAAAACATTGTCCCTATAGTGGAAATTATATTTTTTTAAACTGCAAAAATATACAACTTTCTCCCAACGGCCGCCTACCTCCCATGTAGCCAGTGGAGGGAAGTGACACTATTTAATTAGAAAGCTTGCAAGCAGATTTGGCTCTTTAGGCTGTCTCTCTGTCCCCTCTAGCTTTCTTCCCCCCTCCCCCTCTGCCCCCTGCAGGCCCCAGTGCCCCCATGGGTACCAGAGCCATGGAGGAGGGATGCCCAGGGCGCGGCAGGCATGGGGGATGCCAGCACGGCCCTTGGCTGGCTGGGGCAGGTTCTTTGGGGTCTGCTTGGGGCTCTGAGAACTGCAACACGCAGCTTGTTTGCAGAAAGTGACCTAGACGGAATGTGCAGATACTTGGACGGCTGCAACCGTCTGCAAACTCCACAGCTAGTTGCTGCCAGGCAGCCCCAGACGGCCGCCGGGCACAGCACTGCCAAGTGCTACCGGGGCACAGGCTGCTCCATTTGGCTCACCCGGGGGCACGGACCCTGCCCTGCTAGCCACTGCTCGCCTTACTAAATGCTGCTGCAGGAGAGGTCTGAACCCACCCAGAGGCAGAACTGGGGGCTAACTCTCCCCTGGAGAATAAAAGGAGCCCCGCCCCACACACCCTGTCCTGGGTCCATCCTTCCCTCCTCACACAGGCTCCTCCAGGAGCTGCAGCAAATTCCAGAGTCGGTGGAAAGTCTGAGTCTCCTTAGGTTTATAAATTACAGCTCAGCTGGCTGCCAGGAGCCCTAGGCAGCCAACCCAAGGCACGACAGCTACACAACCCCTACACAGTGCACAACAGCCCCCATCGACACCACACTCAACAAACAATCCGTTGTGCTGCAAGAACCCTGTGCAGGCCCAGCTGAGCATACAGCACCCCCAGCAACACAACCACAACACACTGTACACAGCCCTCCTTCCCATACACACCATAAGTGACCTGAACTGCACAACCCCAAGCATTATACATCCCTCCCCAGTGCACAACCCCCAGCCCTCACACCCACCACTGTGCAGACCCTCTCCCAACCACACAACTTCCCTGCTACACAGCCCCCCCGCAACACACAACTCTGTCTGCACACACTATACACACGTCCCCACTACACAGCACTCCCCGAACTACATAATGCACATCCTTGTGGGGCTGGGGGCCCCTGCAGGGCCCGGAGCAAATTGCCCCACTTGCCCCCCCTCTGGGCGGCCCTGGAGCTCGCAGCCCCCCCCCCCCCCTTACGTTGCCGGCGGCTGCTCAAAGCGGCAGGACTCAGGAGCTGAGCTGCCCAGCTGCCGGCGGCTCCGCATGCTGCGGCTCTGTGGGGGGCGGGGAGCCTTGGCCTCCCCAGCTGGGACTCCTGGGAGCTCAGGTGGGGGACAGGACGGTCCCCACCTGCCCGGCCCTTTAACAGCCGGTTCTACACCGGCGTCTAATTTTAACAACTGGTTCTTGTGAACCGGTGGGAACCAGCTCCAGCTCACCACTGCCCTTGTTACCCACTGAAACGGGCCAAATTGACAATTAGTTTACAGTTATAGGCTGGCCCTTATTGGGGTGCCTTGGGTGCAAATTTTGGGGTAACAGCTTGGCATCCCTGGGTGGGCTCGAGGCATTATTTAAAGCCTAAAGGAAGGTATAGTGTCCCCCGCTGGATAAGAGAATGATTGACACTAAGCAGTAAACATTTTAGTTTAGTTTAATGTATTATTTTGAAAACCAGTTTCATAAAGCATGCGAAGGGGAAGTAACTCAAGGTGAGAACTTTTGTTGTAAGATTTAAAGAGGTATTGCTGCTATTTATACTGATGCTGGAGCCATAATCCTAAAAGAAATTAGGAATCCCAGATAAATGTCTAGAAGCTGGTAGAAGGGTCAGTAGTGTAACTGAGGCTGGAACCGATCACTCTAATAAAATTAGGGAGCCTAAAGTAATAATTAGGACTGGTGGAAGGGTCAGTAATTAAAAAAAAAAAATCCTTAGCATTAAACGAAAAAGAAGGCCCATGGGAAACAGAATCGGGCATCAAAGGCAGAGGCTGGAGGGAGGCAGGTTTTATCCCGAGAGGGAAAAAAAAATGTTTGTAGGAACTTTCTAATAAAAGCGCTTTGTAGAAGACAAAATTGCAGGTGTAAATCAAGGATTGCAACCTAAATTTCTACCTAGCGAAAGTGGTTTAAATAGAAATTAATATGACAGCAAAAGGGAAACTGAGGCAGAATAGCACTTTAGAAATAATGTTGGGAAACAACTTAGAAGATTTTGTTAAAAAGACAGGACATGGCCTTGGAAGGAAGGCACGTTCATTGGGCCTGGTGCTTACCAGCAACTGTGTAAGCAATGGGTCCAACCTAAGAAAAAAGGAATTTTCTCTGGAGAACCCAGTAAAAAGGAAAAAAAGCAAGCTGCTTTAAAAGGGCTACAGTTTGTAGCCAATACCCTGGATGTAGAAATAGATAAATTAATAAAAGAAATACAGGAATTAAGAAAGGAAAAGGAGACAAAGGATAAAGAAGTAGTTAGTTTAAAAGCAGAAGCTGATACATTAAGAGCGACTATGTTAACTCAGACAGTTCAGATTACTGATTCACAACATGAGCTGAATGCAGGGCCGGTGCAACCACTAGGCGAACTAGGCGGTCACTGGGGCGCCAAGTGGTTGGGGGCGTCCGGGATTTTTCCTCCCTCCCCTCCCTTCCCCTCACGCAGAGTGTGGCGCGGCTGATTGGGCGCCTGGGCCTGATTTAGCTGCTCCCATTGGCCTCCAGCAGGCAGAGTCCCTCCCCCGCTCCCCCTGCCTCAGCGTCGCGTCGCCAGCACGCTGCGGGGGAGGGGCTGTGTGCTCTGCAGCCTGTTTGGTTTGGCTCCACGTGGAGCCAGCGGCTGGAGCAGCCTGGTGGTAAGGGGAGTCCCGGGGGGGCTGTCAGGGAGCAGGGGGAGGGAGAGGGATCGGAGCAGTCAGGGGACAGGGAGCAGGGGGAGGGTTGGATGGGTCGGGAGTCCTGGGGTCTGTCTGGGGTTGGGGGTGTGGATAAAGGTTGGGGCACCCAGGGGACAGGTAGGGGGTAGGGTCCTAGGGGGCAGTTAGGGTGGGGGCGGGGCACGGGTGGGGCTCTCCCCCGCACTCTTTTTTGATTGTTGAAATATGGTAACCCTAAAAAAGCGGTGCCCTGGCTCGGCAGGTAGGAGCCGCCTTCCGGAGGCACTGGAGAGCCAGAGCGTCGGCTTGCAGGGGCAGTGAGCCCCAGCCATGGAGGAGCCGGCACAGCACAGGGGGGCAGCAGCCCTGCAAAGGCAGCAGCGCCACTAGCGGGGAGCAGCTGTGCCCCCCGCCCCTCCTGCCCAGGCTGCGGCCTGGCGTGCCCCCCTGGGGGCTCCTTCAGGCTGCAGCAGATGCATGCGCCCCCTGGCTCCCCCCTCGCCACACTCGGGCTCTGCGGCTCCCGGGCATGAGAGCCGCTGGGGTGTGAGGCCCTGAGCCTGCTCCGGGAGGGGCAGCGGCGGCTCACACTCCCGGGAGCCGCAGAGCCTGAGCACGGAGAGGGGACAGCCAGGGGGTGCATGGGGAGCCGGCGCCTGTATGCATCCACTGCAGCCTGCAGGAGCCCCCGGGGGGGCGCCAGGCAGGAGGGGCAAGGGGTGCAGCTGCTCCCCGCTAACCACACTGCCACCTTTGCAGCTATACTCTTAGCCCAGCAGAAGAATCTGTCCTATCTCGGGGCCTCTCCTTCTGCCCCTCCACCCCCACCAACATGATAGGATTCTAGGTCACCACAGAATTGTATTTTCGACGTCTCCGACTCAAGGAATATTTCCAAAACACCTCTGAACAACATACTAACCCACAGAAACCTTCCTACCACCACTACAAAAAGAAGGATTCTGGGTGGACTCCTCCTGAAGGTCGAAACAACAGACTGGACTTCTACATAGAGTGCTTCCGCCGACGTGCACAGGCTGAAATTGTGGAAAAACAGCATCACCTGCCCCATAACCTCAGCCGTGCAGAACACAGTGCCATCCAGAGCCTCAGAAACAACTCTGACATCATAATCAAAAAGGCTGACAAAGGAGGTGCTGTTGTCATCATGAATAGGTCGGAATATGAACAAGAGGCTGCTAGGCAGCTCTCCAACACCACATTCTACAAGCCATTACCCTCTGATCCCACTAAGGGTTACCAAAATAAACTACAGTATGGAATAACTGTGCTGATGCCATAGCCAGAGATTATGAAGGGATAGCAGCGGTGACCCGAAGGCAGGAAAAGAAGGTATTAGAAGCAGTCCGCGTCCCAGGAAGAATTGAAAGACAGGAACTGGTGAACATAGCTCAGCAGTTCATGCATGAAAGTGTGGAAGGGACGCTGGGAAGGTTAAAGCAAGTGGCAGAATGGAAGGGGATGAGAGATGATGTGGATACATGGGTCAGGAATCGTATACAGTGCGCCAGAGATAAAGCTCGTCCTCCACACCAGCCTCAGATGCTACATCAAAGAAGGCTGGGACCCTGGCATAGAATCCAAATTGACTTCATTGATAAATTGCCAAGGAGTCAAGAAGGATTTCGATATCTACTTGTAATCATAGATTCCTTTTCAGGTTGGGTGGAAGCTTTCCCTATTAGGAACAATAGCGCCCGCACAGCTGCTAAGAAACTATTCTCTGAAGTGGTTTGCAGATATGGGACCCCCGAGATTATCGACTCAGACAACGGAGGATCCTTTGTGGGAGAAATATTTACTTTACTGCTTAAAGCATTAGGGGTTTCACACAAACTCCATGTCCCATACAGACCGCAGTCTTCAGGACAAGTAGAGAGGATGAACCGCACTATTAAAGAAGCGCTTAGGAAAGTTGTAGATAACACCGGTAAAAACTGGCCGGAGAAACTGCTGCTAATATTAGCAGCCATTCGCAGCAGTAACAGGCTGAGAACTAAGATCCAGCCATACCAGATCCTTTTCGGACAGGCAATGAGGTTGGTCATCAACCCAGAACAAGCGGCCAACACAGAGACGAACAATCCGCTTGCAACTCATGAGCACTGGCAGTGGTTAAAACAGTTGCAGGAAGACAAAGCCACCCTGCAGCATAGGATAAGCCAAGCCATTGAGCTCATGAATACAAAGATGGATCAGAATAAGAATGGGGATTCCCTACTGTGGGAACCAGGGGATCAGGTAATGTATTTGAAGTTGGGCAAAAGGGATCACACACACGAGTCAAAATGGACTGGTCCCTATTCCATAGTTGATCGCCTCAGCCCTCTCATTTACCGCATAGACAAAAATGATAAATTAAAGTGGGTTCACATTTCACAAATGAAGTTGTTTGCATAAACTAATTTTATTTTGTTGCAACTATATTTCCAGATACAACACCCCGATAGCGTTCGCGAACCAGGACCCATGGACACGGTGTATTTTTATCCCTGCAGAACTATCAGGCACTAAATGTGGTTGCTGAGACCGCTGGTTCTAATCCTATCTCCGTTTTATTTCCTTTTTTTTTTTTAAGGGCAGTGGGAAACCAGACAAAATGATGACTCCAGCGAAATGGAACACAAAGCAGCAGCAGTTCTTGGTCTGGATCACAACATTCGCCCTAATCCCGATGATAAAGACGCTACCTATCTCCAAAGAACACACTCACCCGGGCACACCCATGCCAAACCCTAACAAAGCTATCCATGCTCCAGTATACCTGGGACAAGGTAAAACAATCCTCACCACATTACTAATACACAACAACTCACACAGAGACAACATACCATGGACCCCAACACACCCACCAGACATACACCTAAGATGGGTCGATTTAAAAACTAATCTGACAATAACACCTTTAGGGGAAACTCATGTATATATTGGGGAAGGGGAACTGGGACTACAAGCTGTCGCAATCCGATACGCAGTTATGGCTTTGTATGGCCAATTGTCGGTCCACGGCCATCTTGTCCTGTTTAAAAGGACAGGACTGCCTCCATCTTGGACTAGGTTCTTGTATATACGAGAAGAGCAGAGACTCAATCCGGCCCTGCAACACTGATCGTGTATGTTCTCCTGTTTGTATTTTTTTCTCTCGTGCTGGGCCATCTAAAGGTCAGGCTAGTTGTGTGTGTGACGGTCTGATTCTGCCCAGCAACCTGTTTTTTTGGGCCGGTCGTCTTGAGGTCAGGTTAATCCTGCCCAGCGCCTCACTTTCCCGCTCTTTTTGGACCCAGTCATCTAAAGGCCAAGCTTAGTGATTACAGATACCTTATGGTTAACTTGACTAATGTTCAGGCCTGACAGAGTTAAGGCCTGAGCCAAAGTTTAGACCTGAGCCAATTTTCTACTACACCTCCAAAGCCACCAAAGGCCTCCAGAGCTAGGACACCATCCCCTTCAAGGACCAAAGTTCCAGTTCTCAAACGACTCCTAATGTGCCTCAAGCAAACCTTCTACAAGCTTTAAAACAAAGCTGAGCTGCTATGATTCGATCCGATGGCCTCTTTTTTGGATCAGTATCCTCTGAAAGATCCAGAGGTCTTAAGTCCTTAGGTCTTGCATCTGCATGCTGCGAATTGGCCAAAGAACCACCTGAGATGTTTTAAATTTAGTTTCTTTTCTTCAGAACTGATGGAGTTGGGTCCAGTGAATTGTCCCAATCCTTAGGGTCTTTATCCAGTTCTGATGGAGACCATAACAGTTCTGGAGCTGGATTGAGGCCTTGGCTACCAGAAGCTCTGTTGACTTGGAACTGGAGCTTGGTGCCGTGGCCGAAGCTGTCATGATTGGCACTTTCTTAGATCTGGAAGTGCTTGGAGCCGATTCAGGTCTCCTAGCCTTCCTTTCCACCCGGTGGAATTATCGGATCCCAGAGGCTCGACTGACAAGGCCTCTTGTAACAGAAGGGTCAGAAGTCTGTTCTGTCTGTCCTTCTGGGCTCAAGGAGTAAGTGTGCTGCAGATAGTACTGGGTGCCGGAGAGTGATTCTCACCTAGGCATTTCAGGCACAATGTGTATCTCTTAAACCTGCTTCTTCATGCTGAGATCCACCAGGTCGGCGCTGTAAGTATCCCGACTCAACGCAAAAACCCTAATCTAAACTAGCCTAAAAACACAATAACTAGGCGTTTTTGGTCTTTATTATGCTGCAGGTCGTGTGCAGCCTACCCAGCAATGAGAGAGTCAAGGATGGTGTGACGTTGTGCAGTCTATATGATTTTGTAAAAACATGAGAAGTGAGTATAATGTAACTGGAATATGCTTCATGCAAAAGGCCTATTGTAATTATGTAAAGTGTGGGCCATTGATGGTGGTTTGGAATCTTGATGACTCCCATTAACCAGAGCCATTGTCTGCAGATGGCTGTATTTACCTGTGAGTCTTCCTGTATATGTGTGTGCTGGCAAGTGAGTAATGCAGCCTGGCAGTGACATGTGATCATGTCACCTGAACTGGAATCCATCTTTAACCTGGTGCTTTTCCAGTGAGGGGTGGGGGAACCCAGAGGGACAAAGGATTCCCGCCTTATGCAAAAGATATATAAAGGGGTGGAAGAGAACAGAG
>QXTE01000528.1:252792-306771 GCA_003942145.1 Platysternon megacephalum | reverse complement strand
TTTGTTCTGTCTGTTACTACTTGAAATCACTTAAATCCTACTATCTGTATTTAATAAAATCACTTTCTACTTATTAATTAACTCAGAGTATGTATTAATACCTGGGGGAGCAAACAGCTGTGCATATCTCTCTATCAGTGTTATAGAGGGCGAACAATTTATGAGTTTACCCTGTATAAAGCTTATACAGGGTAAAACGGATTTATTTGGGTTTAGACCCCATTGGGAATTGGGCATCTGAGTGCTAAGGGCAAGCAGACTTCTGTGAGCTGTTCTCAGGTAAACCCTGCAGCTTTGGGACAGCTGGTTATTCAGACTCTGTGTCTGTGTCTGGAGCAGATGGGTGTGTCTGGCTTCAACAAGACAGAGTGCTGGAACCACCAGTAGCTGGCAGGGGAGAATAGAAACAGAGGTGGCCTTTGCACATCAGCTGGCAGCTCCCAAGTGGGTTTCTGTGATCCAACCCGTCACAGATGGATCTTGTCAGCTGCCCAGAGCCTGCTGCCTCTGGGGCAACCTGGTGGCATTGGGTCCTGGGAAGATCTGCCCTGTTCTCACCTGCCTGTGCCCCTGGCCTCAGGCAGGAGCCTTCTCCCGAGATAACCTTCCTCTCCATGTGCAGCTCCAGCTTCTCTTCAGTCCCTTTGGTGCCACTCAAACTGGTAAGGGGCTTTCTCAACTCGCTCCTATAAAAGTGGAGTGTCGCTGCGAGTGTCTTCTCTGTTCCTGCGATTCCTGGAGGTGGCGATGTCAGATCCACCCCTGCTGGCAGAGTGCAGCGATCTGGGTTAGTCTGGTTTCCTGCCGCACCATCACTCCTGCCCGTCTCCAGGGTGGTATCTTCCACTGGCGTTGGAGGATGTGTGGAACAAGAGGAGCTTGTGCTTTGCTTCCCTGTCTGTGATGCGCTGCGATGGTCTGGGGTTTCTTTCCCTTTCGATGCTACTGCCCCAGGATGCTCTGGGCCCCCAAAAGGGGTGGGGCCTTGGGCGGAAGGGGCAGGGCTGGGCCAAAATCCCCCAGCCAGTCCTTCAGCGCTGCCCGGCCCACACTGCCCGGGGCAGCGGCAGCCTCGGGCCCTTTAAATCGCTGCCAGAGCCCCAGGGTAGCAGTAGCGGGGGCCAGGAGCCCGGGGTCTTTTTAAATCGCTGGGCCCCAGGGCAGGTGCCCCTCCCACCATCGGCAGCCCTACCAGTACGGGTGGCACTTTCTTACTAGTACGCCATACCGTACTGGCTTACTTTCACCTCTGTGAGTGGTCCATTTACCCGGATGTCATGAGGGACGTTTTCCAGAGGTGGGGAACTCCCCAGATAGACCTCTTTGTGACAAGGTACAACAGGCAATGCCCGCAGTTCTGCTCCTTTCAGAATCACAGCCCTTGCTCGCAGACGCATTCCTTCTCCCCTGGAAGGACCATCTTTTCTGTGCATTCCCACCCATTTCACTCATACACAAGGTCCTACTGATAGTCAAAAGGGATGGAGCGAGGCTGATCCTGGTAGCGTCGGCTTGGCCACGTCAATACTGGTTCACCACCCTCCTAGACCCCTCGGTGGAAACGCTTATCACCCTGCCTCTGTTTCCGAATCTAATCCCTCAAGATCACGGACCCTACTTCATCCGAGCCTTGAGTCCCTCCATCTCACGGCCTGGAAGCTCCATGGCTAAACCCCTCGGAGTTAGCATGCTTGGGGCCCAGTTCAAGAAGTTCTCTTAGGGAGCAGGAAGCCATCTACCAGGGCCACATACCTAGCTAAATGGAAAAGGTTCTCGATCTGGTCAGGGCAAAGAGGGATCTTGCCCACTGAAGCATCATGCAGTCTAAATTATTTGCTACACGTAAAACAGCAAGGGTTGCCGGTGTCTTCAATTAGAGTTCACCTGGCTGCTAACTTGGTTTCCCCCCCGGGGGTGAGCAGCAGATCCATTTTCGTTAATGCACTTTGTAACCGTTTTTTTTTAAGGGACTGGACAGGCTGTAGCCTTGCTTCCGCCTTGGGACCTGACCTGGTTCTGTCAAGACTCACAGGGCACCATTTGAGCCCTTGGCAACATGCTCCTTGCTTTGCTTGTCATGGAAAGTGGCCTTCCTCATGACCATCACCTCAACCTGGAGGGTCTCGGAAATCAGGGCTCTTACTTCAGAACCCTCCCTAAGGTGGTGTCACAGTTCCACAATAACCAGGACATTTTTCTCCTGGTCTTATTCCTAAAGCCGCACGACAATGACCGGGAGCAAAGACTTCATTTGCTAGACATCAGGTGGCTTTCTACGTCGAAAGGAACAAACCGCTCAGGAAGACTACGCAGCTCTTTGTAGCAATAGCTGATACGACAAAGTGCCTCCTGGTCTCAACCCAGAGCATTTCCTCCTGGATTACTTCTTATATTTGCACGTGTTATGACCTAGCGGGGATCACAGCGCCGGCTTTGATGACACGTTCCACAAGGTCTCAGGTGTCTTCAGCAGCTTTCATAGCACAGATCCCCATCCAGGATATCTGTAGAGCGGCAACACAGCCTTCGCTACACACATTCACAACCCACTACACCATCACTCAGCAGGCCAGGGACAATGCGGGTTTTGGCAGAGCAGTATTACAATTGCTTGTCATTGACCTCCGAACCCACCTCCTGATTTGACTTGGGAACCACCCACATGGGAACAGACACGAGCAACACTCGAAAAAGAAAAAAGAGTTACTAACCTTTCCGTAACTGTTGTTCTTCGAGATGTGCTGCTCATGTCTGTTCCCAAACCCACCCTCCTGCCCTTCTGTGGGGAGTTGCCGGCAAGAAGGAACTGAAGGGGCAGTGGGTCGGCAGGCCCCTATATACAGCGCCATGAGGGCATGACTCCAGGGGGCGCCGGAGCCAACCCGATGGACACCACTGAGGGGAAAACCTTCCAACAACGGTGCATGCGGGGGGGAGTGGCTGCACCCAAGGTCTGTGGGGGGCAGGACAGGGCCGCCCAGAGGATTCAGGGGGCCTGGGGCAAAGCGGGGGAGCGGACATAAAAAAAGGCGCCACTCGCTGCGGCGTTTGTACTCATCGGGCAGCGCTCTGAGTCTGCGGCGGCAGCGGGTGCTTCACTCGCTCCGCGTCTTCGGCAGCACTGAAGGGCCCGTCGCCGAAATCCCGCCGAAGACCCGGAGCGACTGAAGGGCCCGCTGCCGAAGTGCCGCCAAAGACCTGGACTGCCGCTGGGTGAGTAAAAATTAAAAAGGCGCCTCTAGCCAGGGAAGTGATTCTCGGCCAGGGCTTGCGGGACCTGGGGCCAATTGCCCCACTTGTCCCCCCCCTCTGGGCGGCCCTGGGGCAGGAGCAGGCTTGGGGGGGGGGGTGACGGAGCAGGGAGCAGGGCGGATTTGACCTGGGAATGTTGCCGGGGAGTTACAGTGGGGATGGGAAGGAAGCTACCTGAGCTGTAACCTGAGCCGGGGTGTGTGTGGAATAAATGACACTTTTGGCTGGGAGACTGAACAAAGGAGAGGAGGAGCAGGGGGAGGGGTAGACCTGCTGGAGGGGTTTGGAGTTTCAGTTTTGGGCTGGGTGGTGAAACGCAGGGAACCCCAAGCTGGGGGCTAAGTTCCCTAAACCCCCCAGGAGGACTTGATTGAGGGGTTCTGGTTGTACCTACACGTTCTGCTTGGGGCTGTGTTCCTGTCATCTAATAAACCTTCCGTTTTACTGGCTGGCTGAGAGTCACGGTGAATCCCAGGAAGAGGGGTGCAGAGCCCTGACTCCCCCACTCTCCGTCATAGTGGGTGCTCAGATGTCGGCAGCCGCCAATCAGCTGTTTCGCATGCGCTGCCCCCGTTAGCTGTTTGGCTCGCAGGGGCCAATGAGCTGTTTCCCATCCCTCCAATCAGCTGTTTGGCATGCGGTCAGGATCAGCTGTTTCGCAGCATGGGTGGCTGCAGCTCCCAACCCGGCTCTAACTGCAGGTAGCAGGTGAGTCCCTTTCCAGGGCAGAGGAAGCCTGGCTGGGGAAGGCAGCTTCTCTGGCTGCAGGGGGTGGGTGGGTGAGGTAGCTTCTCTGGCTGTGGGGGGCATAGAAAGTGCCCCTCCAAAAGCGGCCAAATTTTTGAGAGCACGGAGCTGCTTGGCGCTGCCTGGGCGGGGACAGGTCTGTCCCTCCACACTTTGCCTCTCCCCCTCCCCCCAGCCTCCTTCACCTTTCTGGGTCGCTCAGTCCCTCTCCCCTGCATGAGGGTTGTTACCTCTTGCAGGGGTGGGGGGAAGTAGTGGGGAAAGGGGAAGCCATTTCTCTTCTCCCCCAGCCTCTCTGCTTTGGAGACCCACTGGATGGGCGGGGCGGAGGGCGGCAACTCACTTTTATTTAAACCCTCACCATTCTCCAGCCAGGCAGAAGAATTGCAGGGCTAGAAGGGGCAGAGAGTTGGTATCTGCCAGGATCTGGGCCTGCCTTCCAGCTCTCACTCTCACTTCAGCCCCGAGCACCCATGGAGTCGGCGCTTAGGATGCTGAAAATAGCAAAACTGGCAAAGCCCCTCCCACCCCCCACACACCCCTCGCTCTTAAGGCGGGAGGGGGCAAAAAGGAGCGAGTGGTGGGCAGGAGGCGCTCAGGGGAGAGGGTCTCGGGGGAGGGGGTAGAGTAATGGGCAGGAAGAGGTGGAGTGGGGGTGGAGCCTCAGGGGAGGGGGTGGAGCCGGAGTGGGACACCTGCTGGCAGAACCAAAAGTCAGCACTTATGTTTCATATACATTCTTTGCTTTCTCGACTATGCAACGAAAAGAAGCACTATCAGGGTGATTGGCTGTTTGTTATAGCCATTCTTATAACTGGATTAAATCCTACCTCCTAAACTGCGGTAGCTCATACACTTGTCTACCTATTTGAGTGAGCCCCGAATGTTTATATACTAGGTTTTTCCTGGCTATATCTGGTTCTGGTCGTTCCCCTGGTCATTGTTTTTCCCTATGAAACCACATTACAGGGTTTTCATTTGCAAAGAAAAGCCTGAACACCCTTTGTTCTATATTATTATGAATTATTATTACTATTATTATTTTATTTCTTTCTCCCCCAACCTGAATTTCATATGGGAGTCTGGAAAAATCCTCTGCACTCATACATTCTTTAATCATAGTTGCAATATCTGCCCCTGTCATTCCAGGCATACTGGATGAGTTGCCAACTCTCATGAGATAAAAAAGTAAAACAAGCCCAAAAATCAAGCCCAAAATGAGCCCGTATCCATTTTGCTAGGCAACGCCTAGCGACAACAAACAAGCCCCACTTCAAAAGGGGTGTTTTTAAAAAAAAATCCATAATTTATTTTTAGCAATAATGTAGAGTACACACTACAGAAAGGTGTATTATAACTTGTAACCACTCTGCCAGATAGAGACTGCAGAAAACAGGGACAGGTTCAATATATAGGGGGTTTTTCCTTCAACAACACTTTGGTGGTAAATTATACATATATATGTATAAAATAAAACATTTTGAGTGCTTTTGAAGGATTTACAGAGAAAACCCCAACCCTTTAAGAGACTGGCGATGAGATTGCTCTTGCTTTTCCACAACCTCCAGCTCCGCCACCACCATCATCACTTCCAATATACAAAGGCAGAAGATAAGTGTTCTCAAATAGTAACGCACTGAAGTCTCATTTCACAGAGGCCGGGAGTTCATAAAATAAACAAGAGGAGCTGGAGCTTATGCTGAATGATGGAGACTAAAACCATGTGGCCATAACAGTGAGCACAGGCGCCAACTTTATTCTGCGCTGGTGGGTGCTCGCGCCCCTGCCCCGACTCCACCCCTGCCCCAAAGTCCCTGCCCTAACTCCGCCCCTCCCTGCCCCTATTGGACCCCGGGGGCTCCTGCAGGCTGCAGCAGATGCATGCGCTCCCAAAATCAACCTCTCACTGTCAGAGCTCGGGCTCTGCGGCTCCTGGGCATGTGAGCCAGCGGGGCACGGGGCCCTGAGCCTGCTCCGGGAGGGGCAGCGGCGGTGGTGGCTCACACTCCCGGGAGCCGCAGAGCCTGAGCACGGCGAGGGGGTAGCCGGGGGGCGCATGGGGAGCCGGCGCCTGCATGCATCCGCTGCAGCTTGCAGGAGCCCCTGGGGGGGAGCACCAGGCAGGAGGGGCAAGGGGCGCAGCTGCTAGCCGTGCCGCCGCCTTTGCAGGGCTGCTGCCCCCCTGCACCGCCCCGGCTCCTCCATGGCTGGGGCTCGCCGCCACAAGCAGGACGCTCTGGCTCTCCGGTGCCTCCGGAAGGCGGCTCCTCCCTGCCGAGCTGCTGCAGTGGCCCAAGCCTGGCAAACCCAGTGAGTGGACTCGGTGCGGGGGCCGCCGGGGAGGGGAGGGCTCGCGGGGGGCCTGTGCACCCTCCAGGGGAGTTCAGGAGGCGGGGAGGGGGGAACCTGGTCTGGGGAGCAGCCCCTGGGCATGGCTGACCCCTGGGGTTTATAAAGGCTTGTTGGGATTTGCCCCTCAATGAACCAATGTGTGTGTGTGGGGGGGGGGGGCGCGCAAGGTGGAAGTTTCGCCTAGGGCGCAAAATATCCTTGCACCGGCCCTGCTCTGCTGAGTCTCTGTATAGTCTCTGTTAAGGTAGCTCCTGCTTCTTTAGGATACTTGTACTGGTTTTGAGGTGGAGGATCTGATCTGGTGATAAGAACCTCTGCTGCAGTTTTTCCACACTCAATTTTACTGGTAACCCAAACTTCTTTGTGTGTTTAGGCGATTTCTAATATTTCTGCAGGCCAATTGGGGCATTTTATTTCTTCAGCAGCCTTGAAGGCAGCTAACATATACTCAGCTTCAATAATAATCAGCTTCTTTACAGAGTCTACTTGATCTGGGGGCATTTTCCATAATACCTTCTTTACTAATTTGACTGTTACTCGGAGGTCTTTTAGTACGTCCATTCTTATGATACCATTAGATCTATTAGACCAGCGGCTCTCAACCTTCCCAGACTCCTGTACCCCTTTCAGGAGGCTGATTTGTCTTGTGTACCCCAAGTTTCACCTCACTTCAAAACTACTCGCTTACAAATAAAAATACGAAAGTGTCACAGCACACTATTACTGGAAAATTGCCGGCTTTCTCATTTTACCATGTAATTATCAAATAAATCAATTGGAATATAAATATTGTACTTACATTTCAGTGTATATTATATAAAGCAGTACAAACAATTCATTGTCTGTATGAAATTTTGGTTTGTACTGACTTTGCTAGTGCTTTTTATGTAGCCTGTTGTGAAACTAGGCAAATATCTAGATGAGTTGATGTACCCCCTGGACGGCCTCTACTCACCCCCAGGGGTACACGTACCCCTGATTGAGAACCACTGTATTAGACCAAACTGCTCTATTCCTTGTTTTGTCCCTCTCTGAAATTGAATCTGAGGGCTAAATGGGACTTTGCTTTCTGCCTTATTAAATCCTTGTGACATTTTTCCTGTTGCAGACAATCCAAACAAATTCTGGTTCTTAGTGCTAATTAATGAATATGTGACACCTGTATCCATCATCTTTTATCCGAACGCTCCCTTATTAAACTCCTCATAAACTGTGGGTCTTCCCCAGGTATCTTGGTCTAAATGTGTCATCAAACCAGCGGGGTTTTGTGCTGATTCTGGGGAAACTGACAGTGCTCGACCTTCCTAATCTGAATCTTTAGAAGGTACGTGAGCCATAGGTACGGTCCCCTCATGACTTGCCAATTTTTGGAGCAATTGTGCAGTAGGCAACCCATTCATCTGATCCCTAGGCTCATATCCTGTCCACAGCCAATTCCTGCCTGGGTCAAAAGCTTTTCTGTGTTCATTGCGATAGGGGACAACATTTTGACCTTTCCTATCCTCCTCATTGTGTCTGTCTCCTTTCTGTCTACCTCGCTGATCCTTTTTTCCCCGAGGACCATTGTTAGCGAAGGTCACTGCTGACATCGTCTCCGGCGTTTTCTGTGGGGATAGAGCTCTCTCTTTCTGTATTTCGTAATCATAGGCGCCAACTCTGTGGGTGCTCAGGGACTGAAGCACTCAAGGGAAAAAAATAGTGGGTGCACAATGTCATGGGACGGCCCTGTCCCCTGTGGTGGGTGCCGGGGGGGGGGGGGGCTGCCATCACATGTGCGCCTCCTCCCCTGCAGCTGCCCCTCACTGTATCTTCACTGGGGTGGGGGCTGGGGCTGCCCCTTGCCCAGCGTGGGGCAGAAGCAGTGACTACAGTCCCCTGTGCTGGTGGAGGGTCCTGCTGGAAAAGGGAAGGGTCCCAAGCGGAGGGGCAGGGGCAGCCTGCCTGGGCACTGGTGGAGGGGGAGCACTAGGACCCTGCGGTGGCCGTTGATGCCGGGAGCCAGCAGAGCGGAGCTGCAGGGGGCAGCCACCGGCTTGAGGCAGGGACGCTCCAGGGCCAGGGGGAGGCTCTCGGGGGGTAGCAAGTGGGGGCCAGGGGACACTCGGGGGAGGCGCGTGGGGGCAGTGGTAGGGCCGGGGGGAGAGACCCAGCTGCAAACATTGGTGGAGCCGGGCCCCCGAGCCCTGAATATTGCTGGAGCCCAGGCACCACAGGCCCATATAACTCACCACCCCTGGTCACTGCTGTATAAATTCCACATCTACATTAACAATCAGCTATGAAAATCAACATGGCGTGCTTGGGGGAGGAGGCAGGGCCAGGGATTTGGGGAGGGGCAGGGCCCACAGCCCGTCCCCCGCAGCATGCTGGCGACACGACGCTGATGCAAGGGGAGGGGGAAGCGGGGGAGGGACTCTGCCTGCTGGAGACCAATGGGAGCGGCTCAATCAGCCCAGGCGCCCAATCAGCCGCGTCGCACTCTGTGTAAGGGGAAGGAGGGGAGGGAGGAAAAATCCAGGGTGCCCCTGAACCACTCGGCGCCCTAGGCAACCGCCTAGTTGCATTGTGACCACCAGAACCAGACCCAGGATCCCCGCAGAGGAAATACAGAAGGAAATACAGAAGGAAAAGAACCTCTCGCTTCCTACTCAAGATGCCCCTGTTCATGGCCCCCAGGGCTGCACTGGCAGCTCATGTTCAGCCCCGACAGTCTCTCGCTCACTGTCTGCGGGCTGGGGCTAAGCAGGGGTTAAGCCTCAGAGCTGTGTGGATGCGATTCCTGCCTGGTCCCATGGGTGAGGGGGGGTCGCACTGAAAACGAGTGTTATCCACAGCACAGCACAGGGCCCCGCCGTGCTGTACGAGCCCACGCAGACTCCCTGCTGGGAAGGGTCCCTGGCAGACTGGGCTCCCGTCCCGCTCCCCAGCTGGGTAGAGCTTGGCCGACGCAGCCAGGAAGCTGCCTGCCCCGGCAGAGGCTCGGAGGGAAGTGGTTCTCGGAGGGAAGTGCCCCCGGCAGAGGCTCGGAGGGAAGATTCTATGATTCTACTATTAGTCTATGATTCTATGGTGGCTCCTGCCAGCCTGGCGGGGCTGAAGGTTGTATTGTGGGCACAGCATGCAGGCTGCATTAACCCCTTCTCCTCCAAGGGGGCACAGCTGGCCCTTGGCTCTCTTGCTCTTCCTCCATCAGTCCAGCCTCCTTTAGGCCTCCCCAGTCGCTGCTGAGCAGCCTGCCAGCTCCTGCTGGTGAACACCGTGGGCTCTACTCCTGCCTTCCTGTACCAGCAGCCCTCTCGCTGCTGCTCTGGGCGTGGCAGGCTCCTGGCACAGGTGGGGATCCTGGCACAGACCACAGAGCTCAGGGGACATTTCTTCCAAACCAACTTTAATAGAAACACGTTACAAGACAAACCCGATCTCATAAAAATAGCTTCAAACCCATCAACAACTCCATAGCTGCTGGGCTGAGTGGGAGGCAGCGAACGACTGCAGCAGCAGGAGAATGGCTCTGCCTTGGTGGCCGGCTGCAGGGCTGCTCCAGCCCTGCCCCTGCCCACACGGAGTTGTGCTTAACACGGAGGGGCTGGCCAAAGCCGCTAGCCTGGGGCCCAGGCACACGGGGATGGGAGCCGACCTGCAGCTCCCCGGCCTGACTTGATTCTGCTCA
This sequence comes from Platysternon megacephalum, assembly GCA_003942145.1. Taxonomy (NCBI): domain Eukaryota; kingdom Metazoa; phylum Chordata; order Testudines; family Platysternidae; genus Platysternon; species Platysternon megacephalum. The sequence goes on along the minus strand of QXTE01000528.1, from coordinate 296,750 downwards.
CGAAGGAGCCTTTGCAAGAGCCTGCCCAGGTTACAAGCTGTTCCCGTGGGGTGTGCCGGGGAGAGCCCCGGCCTGGGACCCTGGAGCCCACTGAGGTGCTGCTGGCACTGAACTCTGCCCGAGGAGATGCCACGGACACTCCCTCAAGTTGCCTCCACAGCCCTGCTGGGTGTGGGGCAGGGGCCAATCCCTGAAGCAGGACAGCTACTGTGGGGAGCCACGGCCCCCCAGGCCTCTCTGTGGCAGCAGGGAACTGCCCACGGGCCGGGTTCTGAGACACACCATGGGAGCTCTGGCTTAGTGGAAGGGGAGAAGGGCTGTGCCTCCCGTGCCTCCCTGGCACTAGCTGGCCCCCTGCTAGAAAGCCCTTTGCCCCGGGTTGATTCTCCTGCCCCCCAGCATAGGGACGAGTGCAGCAGCCTGACCCAGTGCCTAGCCCTGCCCAACCCTCCCCACTGCCCAGGGAGACAGGCAGAGTGATGGTGTCTGCAGCTGCTCCCCGGGCATCACCCCCATCTCCAGCCCCTGGCACCATGGCTGCTGTTGGCACCCCCAAGCTTGTGACCCAAAACAGCCACTGGCTGCACCCAGTGCCCTCCACGTGGCCATGGCTGGAGGTTAGTGGGGACCTGCCCAGGGCTCTGGGACTAGCTGGGGAGACCAGCAGTGTCCCCCTCTGCTCAGGCTGCTCCAGCAATGGCCGGGCAGGAGCATGCTCAGCTAGAGGCTGGGCACGGACCCTGCAGGGCGAGCAGGAGACTCTCCCTCCAGAACACTGCTTTGCTTTGCTTTGCAAGGGGAGGCTGGAGCAAGCCCTGGGCAGGGTGGGGACTCTGCCCAGAGCTGCTCGGCTCAGCAGGGCAGCGCAGGGGCAGGGGCTGCACCCAGCTAGAGACGGAGGCGAGTGCAGACAGGCTGGGCAGAGAGGCGACAGCTGGAGCTGGTGGCTGCACTCAGGCTTCAGTGCAGAAGGACAGGTTTATTTTAGACCACTTAATAAAGCCCAGGACAGCCCCAGTAGTAGCAAAAGACCCAGAGATAATAGGATCCATACAGGGCCGGCTTTAGTGCAAATGGCACTCCAGGTGCCCCTTCCCCGGCACCACCCCCCGCTGAAGCCCCAGCACCCTTCCCTCAGGCTGAAGCCCCCATCCCCGGAGCCTGCTGCGGGGCTGAAACCCCGAACCCTGGAGCCCCAGTGCCACCCCCCCGGGCTGACTCCCCCACCCCCACCCCCAGCCATGAGCGGTGGGACTTGAAGCCGAGAGCCAGGGCTGAATCCTGGATCCCCGGTGCTCCTCCTGGGCAGAGTTTGGGTGAGTTCCGGGGGTGTTGCTCCCCCCCCCCCAACTGCAGTGCAAGTGCAGGGCAGTCCAGAGGGCAGCTCCACACACCCCCACAGCTCCTTCTCTTCCCCCGCACCCTGATTCCATGGCTGGCAGAGCCCTCAGGGAACAAGGACCACAGGGGAGCCCTCCTGGCGCACAGCCCCTACCTACCCCCCCTGCCTGCACCCTGAGCTAGCCCCCCTACCCGCACACAGCCCCTACCTACCCCCCTGCCTCACCAAATGGCCTTTCTGAAACAAAACTGAAGGTAAACATGGGGTAGACAGAATTTTGTAACGCATGTACACAACAAAATCTGATTGTGCTCACAGTAATGTTCTTCTGCAGTCAAATTTACGATAGGGAGCAGTGGTAGCAATTGCTCTGAGCAACCTGAATCAGTACGAGGCTGCAGCCCTGGGAAGTTAGTTCGATCTTTACTCCAGAAAGGTCACAAAAGTGTGTATGTTCTTTTAATGAGGATCTACAAAAACAATTCAAGTTTTTGAAAAAAAGACTCTTCAGTAGCTGACAACAGTCAGGTTATATGTCAAACACGTGGAGCACATTTTTCAACTGCTCACGGTGGCTGTAATGACATTAATCAGCACCTTCAAACAAAAAAAACACAAGGACACTGAAAGAACTAAGTGTGTTTCTGAATTTTTTGTTAAGCAAAACACAGAAGCTGATCAAATGCATGCAAGTGAGGGACTGTTTGCTTACCATTCTGTGCGCCACGGACACAGTTTCAGATCTAGTGACTGTACCTCGCAATTGATTAAAAAAACTTTACCAACTCAAGTTTTCGTCTGCGCGTACAAAATCTGAGGCAGTAATTTGAAGTGTATTAGCTCCATTATCGACAGAAGAACTGCATTTTTACCTATTATTAATGTTATAATAATGCAGTATTTTTTTTTAACGGGTGGATGAAAGCTGGAGGCATGTAGGTAAGTATAGCGGTCAGGAGGTTTCCGGTATAGGGTGGTGTTTATGTGACCATCACTTATTTGCACTGTAGTGTCCAGGAAGTGGATCTCTTGTGTGGACTGGTCCAGGCTGAGGTTGATGGTGGGGTGGAAATTGTTGAAATCCAGGTGGAATTCTTCAAGGGCCTCCTTACCTACATGCCTCCAGCTTTCATCCAGGACACATCACACGATCCATTGTCTACAGCCAAGCCCTAAGATACAACCGCATTTGCTCCAGTCCCTCAGACAGAGACAAACACCTACAAGATCTTTATCGAGCATTCTTAAACTACTATACCCACCTGGGGAAGTGAGGAAACAGATTGACAGAGCAAGACGGGTACCCAGAAATCACCTACTACAGGACAGGCCCAACAAAGAAAACAGCAGAACACCACTGGCCATCACGTACAGCCCCCAGCTAAAACCTCTCCAGCAAATCATCAACGATCTACAACCTATCCTGGAAAACGATCCCTCACTCTCACAGACCTTGGGAGGCAGGCCAGTACTCGCTTACAGACAGCCCTCCAACCTGAAGCAAATACTCACCAGCAACTACACACCACAGAAACACTAACCCAGGAACCAATCCAACAAACCCCATAGCCTACTCTGTCCCCATATCTACTCTAGCGACACCATCAGGGGACCCAGCCACACGAGCCACACCATCAGGGGCTCATTCACCTGCACATCTACTAATGTGATATATGCCATCATGTGCCATTTTACCTGAAAACAATTAGAAGAACATCGCAAAAGAAGGGGCTACATTTTGTTTTCATTTTAGAAAGTATTTGTTTTTGAGGGTTATTGATCCAAGAGTGCTTGGTTGTTTCCGTATTCAAAAGAGCTGGGTCGTTATCATGTATAGACAGGAACAATATACTCAAACACCGTATGTCATACGTCAGGAGTGTTAATAAAAGTTGATATTCTTAGTTGAATAAATTTTTCTTACGATAGTGATATTGTGCAATCTAGAGAAACTGTTAAACGCTTACTGTTTCCAGTCCGTTTTTACATTATTTAAAAAAAATATATATCGGTTTACAAGGCAGGTGTGGGGGGGCGGGACTTGGACCCGTTCTGGCACCACCAAAAATGATACAACCTGGTGCCCAGGTCTGTGAATAAACTGTATTTACAGTTTAACACCAATTCTGCAGGAATTCTCTAGAAGATTTTCAGTGGCACTCTGCTGCCGGCCTGGGGTCTCGGCCGCCAGCCCCGCTCAGCCCACTGCCGGCCTGGGATACCAGCCGCCAGCTCCCAGCCAGACGGGGTCCCGGCCGCCAGCCCCACTCAGCCCCGCTACTGGCCTGGGGTCGCGGCCGCCGGCCCCGCTCAGCCCACCGCCGGCCTGGGGCTCTGCAGCCACCCCCAGCTGTGGCCCACTGGCCCCAGCCTGGGGGAGTGAGGGGTGCAGACAGGGGCAAGAGGGGGCGCAGCTCAGCACCCCCACCTTAAAAATTGTTCCAGGCCACTGGGATATTTTTAAGTCCTGATTTGCTGCTTATATCAGGCCACGTGGAACAGCGCACTCCGTTTGACGTTGTGCGTGCCCTCTGTCGCCACTTTTCCACTGTGAGTTATGGGGTACATTTGACAAAATGTCAGCTCCTAAGAAAGCAAAGTTAGATGTCCGTTCATTTCAGCCTTCTTGGACAGACGCATTTGAATTTATTCAAAAGAAGAACCGTGCTGTTTGTGCTTTCTGTTGTGAAAGTTGTTTGTCGCACATCAAGTGTTCAATGATATTTTGAAACGAAGCACGAGAAAAAGGACAGTTACCTGTTCCGTAACGGGCGTTCTTCGAGATGTGTTGCTCATGTCTATTCCACAGTAGGTGTGCGTGCTTGCCACATGCAGCGGTGCCGCAAGTTTTCCCCTTAGCAGTACCCGTAGGGGGAGCGCTGCTGCGACCCCTGGAGTGGCACCTCTATAGCGCACTATAAGGGGAGCCGCGCGCTCCCCCCATAGCGCGCTATAAGGGGAGCCGCGTGCTCCCCCCACCCTCGGTTCCTTCTCGCCGCCAGTGAAGGTGCGTCGGAACTTCTTGCTCCAGCTCTGCTGCAGCCTTTCCAGTTGATCTTAGTGGTACCTTTAGCTAGTTATTACTAGCTCGTAGAAAGTAGTTTTCAGTTGTTAGAGTGGGCCCGGGGCATGCCCCGTGCCACAGGCTTCAAGTCGTGCGACTCCTGTCGCCGTTCCATGCCCAGGAGTGATCCGCATGCTGAGTGTCTCCGCTGCTTGGGCGAAACTCACGTGAGTGAACGCTGCAAGATCTGCAGGTCTTTTAAGCCACGAACTAAGAAGGAGAGGGACATCAGGCTTCGCGCTCTCCTCATGGAATCGGCGCTGGCTCCAACCCCGGTACGCCGAGCGGACTCAGCGCCGGGCACCGCATCGTCGGTGCGCAGCGAAGCCCCCTCCCCCAGTCGGCACCGCTCCCCTTCCAAGAAGCAAAGGAAGAGCTCGACTTCGCAGCGGCGCCGAGAGAAGGGAGGGGGAGAGGCTGGTCCCACGTTGGGCAGCCCTCGGTCCCCCCCGGGCTTGAAACCTCCGACTCGTGCTGAGCAGAGTAGCCCGGCAGTGTCGACATGCGCCTCTCCTGCGGTCCGGATCCCATCGACGCCGGAGCCTCTACGGGCCGCTTGAGACATTTTCAGCTTGCCGGTGCCCGGCCCCCAGTCCCGAGGCAAACTGCTGCTGGGTGCTCGACAGGCCTCCCCGGTACGGCGCAGCTCTCACTCTGAAGACCGCTCTCTACCTCGTTCGGCACGCAGTGACAGGGCCACTCGCAGCTCACGTCCCCCACCCTCGACGCCAGCCAGGTTACCCGGTTCGGTGCCGTCCGGGCAGGAGTCTCGGGGTCCCTCCACGCCATGCAGCAGTGGGTGCAGGCACCGAGACAGGCATTGAAGGCGCTCCTCTTCACGACGCAGCTATCGTAGCCGGTCTTGGCACGACTGATATCGATGCTCCCACTCTGTTTGACATCACACACGGGGCTCCCGCCGCGCGTCACTGGCACCACGGCACCACAGCTCCAGGCACCGAAGCGAATCTCGGAACAATACTTCCGGGGGGTACCAGTCCTTGATAACTTCTGTTATTTCAGTTTCTCAATTGTTACTTATCAAAGGTCCAGTGTGATTCTTGCAAGAGGTGGGCATATATGCCCTGCATTCCAGAAGGAACCAATCCAGAAAACATGACTGATGAGAAGAAAGAATACAAGTGCAAAAAATGTGCATAGTTCAGTTCTTTACAAAAAAAATTACATGATGTGTAAATGCCTGTTGTTCAAAACATCTTGGAACAAAAAGCAAACTGTTTTTATTTATAGACCAGATTATAATAATAAAGTTCTTCTTCGAGTGATTGCTCATGTGCATTCCACAATAGATGTGCGTGCTCGCCACGTGCACTGGTGCCGGAAGTTTTCCCCCTAGCAGTACCCATAGGGGAGAGCCCCAGCGACCCCTGGAGTGGTGCCGCTATGGCACGGTATAAGGGGCGCTGCGCGCTCCCAACACCCAAGGTTCCTTCCTGCCGCCAGTGAAGGTGCGTCGGGACTGCTCTGCTCCAGCTTTGCTGTAGCTTCCTTCTTGGACTCTGTTAGTCCATAGTGTCGTGGAAAAATTTACCCACGCATCATTTTTGATCAAAGACTCAGCCTGAGGCCTGTTTATTGAATACACACCTACGCGTTGGGGGTAGCAGCTATTGGAACTGTTCCCCCGAAGCAAAGCATACAGGAGCTTTTAAAGCTTAAAACCACAAACAAATTACACATACTTGAGTAATAGTGACCTTATTTGGAATTAACCCCCCTTAACACAGGACAAGAGTTAGGGTCTTTCTGGTACTTTCCAGCACCCTTTTGCAACCTTGTCTTGTATGGATGTAATTGAGTTAAAGTCTTTTTGGTACTTTCCAGCACCCTTTTGCAACCTTGCCTTGTATGGGGTGCTATTACACAATTGCCCTTTACGGGGTACAGTAACACAATGGGGGTAGTTACACAATTGGTATAGGGGAAGGCATGAGTTACATTTATTTTAGATAATTGCTTCACACTTATAGGTTAGTTTATTGCTTCACACAGGCGGTTATTGTATTTCAAAAGCAGTAAACATATTGCAAATTATTTTTGTTTCAGGGGCTTTCCACCGCCTCCCCTCTGCCCCCCCCCCCCTTTCTGTCTTAACCTCCCTCTACCGCCGCTGTCGGGGAGCACAACCTTTAGCTTAGCTCAGGCTTTGGGCCTGTTAGCTGCACAGCAAGCCTAGGTCAAGCAAACAAAAGCCTAGACCATTAGGGCCAGCTTAATTTTCTTCCACAATAGTTAGTAGTACCTGTAGTTCAAAGTAGTTTAGTTTAGAGTTAGTTTAGTCCGCCCGGGTCAGGGCATGCCTCATGCCCCGGGCTTTAAGTCATGCGACACTTGCAAGCGGCCGATCTCCGTGATCCGCACGCAGAGTGTTTACGCTATCTGGGGGAAACCCATCTCAACGATTGCTGCAAGATTTGCAGATCCTTCAAATCTCGGACCAAGAAGGAGCGGAACATTCGGCTCCGAGCCATTTTGATGGAGTCAGCCCTGACCCTGACACCGCTGCGCCGCTCCGAGTCGGCACCGAGCACCGCGGCATCAGTGCGTGGCGACCCTTCGGTGCCTTCCACCAGCCGGCACCACTCCCTGTCCGCGGGACACTCAAAGAAGGCAAAAAAGAGGTCTTCTACGCCAAGACACCGGAGCAAGACCGGCGGAGAGACTAGACCCACATTGGGCAGCTCTCCGGCCCCATCGGCCTGCAACTCAAGTTGAGCAGAGTAGCCCAGCCCACTCCAAGCCGACCTCCCCGGACGTTCGGGTACCCTCCACACCGGAGACCCTTCAGGCAGCCTGGGACGTCGCTCGGATCCCTGCTGTCGCCACCTGGATGGTACCGTTCACGGTCTAGGGAAAGTTCCCAACGCCGTTCACCGCTCAGCGACCGCTCCGTGTGCAGTCCGTGCCGGTCCCCATCAACCCCCACCAGGTTGTTTGGCTGGGTACCGAGTAGCAGGGGTTCCAGACACCACTCCACCTCGAGGGACTGTAGACCTCGCGAGAAGAGTGTGCCCCGTCGAGACCGGGACAGACGGCACCAGAGGTCCTTGTCTCCAAGAGCCTACCGTAGCCCTTCGCGGTACCGGCATCGACGTCGTTCCTGTTTTTCATCTCACTCGAGGTCCCCGTCGAGGCACCGCTCCCGCAGCCCCAGGTGTCCATCGCCGGCACCTCGCCGTCGCGGATCCGCCCATCAGAGCCGGTCGCAGAGCAGCTGCTACCAGTGGTACTCCTGCTCCTCCACACCGGGGTCACGGTCTCGTGGTCAGCACCGTTCTCGACGCCACCACTCGTCACAGTCCCGGGATAGGGGCAGATTGTATGCCAGCCCGGCCTCCCTTCGCAGTCGTCAGTCAATGGGCCAGGCTAGTCAGGCTGAACAGCCTGCTCCGCTGGTACCACAGCAGGTGGCTCCTTGGCCGGCACCATGGTACCAATGGGCCCCGTAGCCCCCAACAGTGGCTCGCGCAGCAGCCAGAGCCTCGACGAGACCGTCGGCCTCCCTTTCTCATCCTCCCAAGAAGGAATCGGTGGAGCGTTCATCCCCGGTTCCGCGCCCGGAGGGGGACCAAGTGGTGGGACCTCCGGTATTGGTGGGGACGCAGAGTACCGCACCCCCATCCTCCCCGGATGAGACGATCACGGCCCCTCCTCCGCCTGTCCCGCAGGAGGACTCTAAAGCCCACCAGGAACTGTGGGAAGGGGGCAGGGCCTGGGGCAGAGCAGGGGTGGAGTGTGGGTGGGGCCACAGGCAGACAAGGCAGGCCTGGGAGCTAGCCTCCCCAAGCGGCAGCTTCACCCACCACCTATGCACCCTTGTATAGACAGCTGGTAGAGCAAATCAATGGGCAGAAATGGAAGTTAACCATTTGTTTAACGCAGGGGTCGGCAACCTTTCAGAAGTGGTGTGCCGAGTCTTCATTTATTCACTTGAGTTTAAGGTTTCGTGTGCCAGTCATACATTTTAACGTTTTTAGAAGGTCTCTTTCTATAAGTCTATAATATAGAACTAAACTATTGTTGTATGTAAAGTAAATAAGGTTTTTAAAATATGTAAGAAGCTTCATTTAAAATTAAATTAAAATGCAGAGCCCCCCGGACCGGTGACCAGGACCCGGGCTGTGTGAGTGCCACTGAAAATCAGCTCGCATGCCGCCTTTGGCACGCGTGCCATAGGTTGCCTACCCCTGGTTTAACGTAACTCAAAATCCTCAAGGAAACCAGTATCTCTGTAATATAACTGCTGTGGTAGGATGTGATTTTAATTTCACATTAGCTGGACTTGAAAGTGAAGAAATACAAGATCAATAGCAGATATATAAGAATGTTTTGCTGTATGTGATGGAATTCTCTACAAAGGATGTCGTGTCATAATACACACAGCACGACTTATTGACAGCTGCAGCAGCAGAGCCCAACGACCTGTTCTGGTCAGGCACAAATGGTGAGGAGATGAAACTCCAGCTCCCCCCGGGCACCGCTGCAGAGGAAGAGCAGTTCCTGGGGGCCGATGGCCACCTCCCTGGGGCGCCTGGCGGGTAGGGCGCTGGGGCGGGGCGCCGGGGCCAGGAAGGCTGCCAGGGAGCTCTGCAGGACGGGGGCCAGGTCCCAGTGGTGCTGCAGCCTCTTGCTGCGGATGTGCCACTCCAAGCTGTGGCGGGAGGTGGCGCTCAGGAAGGGGGTGCCCTGCTCGGCGAGCTCCAGCCCTGGCCGCCCCGCAGCACTGAGGGCAGGCAGGTGGGGGGCGCCGGGGACCAGCCGGGGCAGGGACTGCATGGACAGGCCGGGCAGCCCCCACACCAAGAGCAGCCCCTTCTGCCGGATGTTGAGCGGGCAAAACCCATCCTGATTGGTAGAGGGCAGTGGGGGGAGTGCTTAGAGGGGGTACAAGACACACTTTGCTTCCGGTCATGTGTCCGCCTTGACCCCGGAAGTAATACCCCCCATGGGTGGGACTTCCAGTGACAGGTGGTCGGGGCTGAAGGGGTCAAGGGGCGGGGTTAGGGTTTCATTGATGGTAGGGCTTTATACTACTACCAGACACCCTTGGAGGCCCTTGCCTTCCAAAAGGGGGGCTTTGTAAATTTAGTATCTCGTGTTCTTGAACGAGAGTCCTTGGACATTTGGGACTTCACTTGGTTTTGAAGCTTGGAGACGGTTTTCTTGAGGTACATTAAGAGCCGTTTGAGAACTGGAACGTTGCTCCGTGCAGGGGATGGTGTCCTAGCGCTGGAGGCCTTTGGTGGCTTTGGAGGAGAACCGTCAGGACTCCCAGTTGCTTTCTCCCCAGCTTGCAAAAGCCCTGTTGTGCTTGTAGCAACAGACACCATCTTTGGATGCTTGGTGGGAGCCGTTTTCCCCATTCCATCCTGCGTCTTGCTCCTGTCTGCTGGGAGGAGCCACACCACTGGCATCGTGTTGTGGTTGGATGATGCTGAGGAGTCTCCTGGAGTCCATCGTTGTGGAATTTCATGGGATCTTCTGGGATCTCTGCCCCCCGCTTTCTCTGAAGCTTGGCGCTGCCGGCGCTGGGCTCCTGCTGCAGCAAGGCAGGCTCTGCCGGCGGCAGCCAAGCTCCTCCCCCGCCTCTTCCCCCAGCGTGCTGCGTACCCGCCCCGCCCCTCCCTGCCGCCGATCAGCTGTCTCCTAGCAGGAGGGAGGGGGAAGAGCTGAGCTCCAGTAAGCTCGCCGCTCCTAGGAGGAGGAGGAGGCGGGGCTGTGGGGAAGGGGGTGGAATCGGGGCATATCTCCTCCAGCCATAGGGAGCACCCACCAGTCAACTGTTTACGGGGCCCGCGAGCCATCAGCTGTTCAGCCGGGGAGGGGGGACGATCAGCAGTTTTTTTGCAGAGCCGGCAGCGGGAGCTCAAGGAAGTGTTTTTCCAGCTCTGAGTTGCTGATCAGTGTGGCCGGTGTCCTGTAATACACGACACCGGCAGTGCTGTTTAGCTGTTTTTTGGCCACCAGCCAATCAGCAAGGGGAACTCTGCTCCCGGAGTTAGCTGATACGTGGCCCGGGATGGGCGGGCGGCTGGATGCTGCGTAGCCCAGCGTGGGCGGCCGGCTGGATGCTTCGTGGCCCGGGGTGGGCGGGCGGCTGGATGTTGCGTGGCCCGGGATGGGTGGGCGGCCGGCTGGCTGGCGCGTGGCCCGGGATGGGTGGGCGGCCGGCTGGCTGGCGCGTGGCCCCCGGTGGGCGGCTGGCTGGATGCTTCGTGGCCCGGGGTGGGCGGGCGGCTGGATGCTGCGTGGCCCGGGGTGGGCGGGCGGCTGGATGCTGCGTGGGGCAGGGTGGGCGGCGGGCTGGATGCTTCGTGGCCCGGGGTGGGCGGGCGGCTGGATGTTGCGTGGCCCGCGATGGGTGGGCGGCCGGCTGGCTGGCGCGTGGCCCCCGGTGGGCGGCTGGCTGGATGCTTCGTGGCCCGGGGTGGGCGGGCGGCTGGCTGGCGCATGGCCCGGGGTGGGCGGGCGGCTGGCTGGCGCATGGCCCGTGGTGGACGGGCGGCTGGCTGGCGCGTGGCCCGTGGTGGACGGGCGGCTGGCTGGCGCGTGGCCCGGGGCGGGCGGCATGATCTGATGCAGTGAGGCCTGGACCCTCCCAGGCAGCCCCCAGCAATGCTGCGCCTGCATGGTGAGGAGATGAGACTCCAGCTCCCCCCGGGCACCGCTGCAGTGGAAGAGCAGTTCCTGGGGGCCGATGGCCACCTCCCTGGGGCGCCTGGCGGGCAGGGCGCTGGGGCGGGGCGCCGGGGCCAGGAAGGCTGCCAGGGAGCTCTGCAGGAGGGGGCCAGGCCCTAGTGGTGCTGCAGCCTCTTGCTGCGCATGTGCCACTCCAAGCTGTGGCGGGAGGTGGCGCTCAGGAAGGGGGTGCCCTGCTCGGCGAGCTCCAGCCCTGGCTGCCCCGCAGCACTGAGGGCAGGCAGGTGGGGGGCGCCGGGGACCAGCCGGGGCAGGGACTGCATGGACAGGCCGGGCAGCCCCCACACCAAGAGCAGCCCCTTCTGCCGGATGTTGAGCGGGCAAAACCCATCCTGATTGGTAGAGGGCAGTGGGGGGAGTTCTTAGAGGAGTTCCATGACACACTTTGCTTCCGGTAATGTGTCCGCCTTGACCCCGGAAGTAATACCCCCCATGGGTGGGACTTCCGGTGACACGTGGTCGGGGCTGAAGGGGTCAAGGGGCGGGGTTAGGGTTTCATTGATGGTAGGGCTTTATACTACTACCAGACACCCTTGGAGGCCCTTGCCTTCCAAAAGGGTGGCTTTGTAAATTTAGTATCAGATGTTCTTGAACGAGAATCCTTCGACATTTGGGACTTCACTTTGCTTTGAAGCTTGGAGACGGTTTTCTTGAGGCACATTAAGATCCGTTTGAGAACTGGAACGTTGCTCCGTGCAGGAGATGGTGTCCTAGCGCTGGAGGCCTTTGGTGGCTTTGGAGGAGAACCGTCAGGACTCCCAGTTGCTTTCTCCCCAGCTTGCAAAAGCCCTGTTGTGTTTGTAGCAACAGACACCATCTTCGGTTGCTTGGTGGGAGCCGTTTTCCCCATCCCATCCTGCGTCTTGCTCCTGTCTGCTGGAAGGAGCCACACCACTGGCATCGTGTTGTGGTTGGATGATGCTGAGGAGTCTCCTGGAGTCCATCGCTGTGGAATTCCATGGGATCTTCTGGGATCTCTGCCCCCCGCTTTCTCTGAAGCTTGGCGCTGCCGGCGCTGGGCTCCTGCTGCAGCAAGGCAGGCTCTGCCGGCGGCAGCCAAGCTCCTCCCCCGCCTCTTCCCCCAGCGTGCTGCGTACCCGCCCCGCCCCTCCCTGCCGCCGATCAGCTGTCTCCTAGCAGGAGGGAGGGGGAAGAGCTGAGCTCCAGTAAGCTCGCCGCTCCTAGGAGGAGGAGAGGCGGGGCCTTGGGGAAGGGGGTGGAATCGGGGCATATCTCCTCCAGCCATAGGGAGCACCCACCAGTCAACTGTTTACGGGGCCCGCGAGCCATCAGCTGTTCAGCCGGGGAGGGGGGACGATCAGCAGTTTTTTTGCAGAGCCGGCAGCGGGAGCTCAAGGAAGTGTTTTTCCAGCTCTGAGTTGCTGATCAGTGTGGCCGGTGTCCTGTAATACACGACACCGGCAGTGCTGTTTAGCTGTTTTTTGGCCACCAGCCAATCAGCGAGGGGAACTCTGCTCTCAGAGTTAGCTGATACGTGGCCCGGGATGGGCGGGCGGCTGGATGCTGCGTAGCCCAGCATGGGCGGGCGGCTGGATGCTTCGTGGCCCGGGGTGGGCGGGCGGCTGGATGCTGCGTGGCCCGGGGTGGGCGGGCGGGCGGCTGGCTGGATGCTGCGTGGCCCGGGGTGGGCGGCTGGCTGGATGCTGCGTGGCCCGGGGTGGGCGGGCGGCTGGCTGGATGCTGCGTGGCCCGGGGTGGGCGGGCGGCTGGCTGGCGCGTGGCCTGAGGTGGGTGGCGGGCAGCTGGCTGGCGCGTGGCCCGGGGTGGGCGGGCAGCTGGCTGACGCGTGGCCCGGGGTGGGCGGGCAGCTGGCTGGCGCGTGGCCCGTGGTGGACGGGCGGCATGATCTGATGCAGTGAGGCCTGGATCCTCCCGGGCAGCCCCCAGCGATGCTGCGCCTGCATGGTGAGGAGATGAGACTCCAGCTCCCCCCGGGCACTGCTGCAGAGGAAGAGCAGCTCCTGGGGGCCGATGGCCACCTCCCTGGGGCGCCTGGCGGGCAGGGCGCTGGGGCGGGGCGCTGGGGCCAGGAAGGCTGCCAGGGAGCGCTGCAGGAGGGGACCAGGCCCTAGTGGTGCTGCAGCCTCTTGCTGCGGATGTGCCACTCCAAGCTGTGGCGGGAGGTGGCGCTCAGGAAGGGGGTGCCCTGCTCGGCGAGCTCCAGCCCTGGCCGCCCCGCAGCACTGAGGGCAGGCAGGTGGGGGGCGCCGGGGACCAACCAGGGCAGGGACTGCGTGGACAGGCCGGGCAGCCCCCACACCAAGAGCAGCCCCTTCTGCCGGATGTTGAGCTCGATGCGACGCGACGCCTCCGGCTCCAGGGCTGGGTACGTGCTGGGGCGGGGCCACCGGTGTCTCTGGCCCGGGTGCAGGAGCTTGGGCAGGGCCACGGCTCCCTCACGTGGGCGGCTTCCTGTGACGCACTCACCACAGCGGGCAAAGCCCCCGCCTTGATCTCCAGACACTTCCGCGCCCCATGGGTCTGCAGCCTGGCACCCGCCTGCGGGCTCAGCCGGCCCAGGGCAGCGTCTCCACGGGGCAGTGCCACGGGGCAGTGCCAGGGCGCACACGCAGGGCTCCTGGATCTGCAGGACAGCGTCAGCACCAGAGGGGACAGGAGAGGAGGGTGAGCTCGGGGGGCCCATGCCCCATCCTTCGACCCCTTTTGAGGAGCCCCCCCAGCCCCCAAGAGGAGATTTGACCAATTGGGGGTGTTCTGGGGTGGGGTGAACCATCTGGAAGTGGTTCGTCTGACCCCTCTATGAACTCCTCCCACTGTCCTCTACCAATCGCGATGAGTTGTGGCCACATAGGACCGCCCCGAGAGCAGATTTGACCAATCGGGGGTGTTCCGGGGCAGGGTGACCCATCCAAAAGTGGTTCGTGTGACCCCTCTAAGAACTCCTCCCAGCGCCCTCTGCCAATCAGAGTGCAGCACCATCACCCCATAAGTCCTAGCGTCGGCGCAGAATTGGCCATCTTTAACCAAGAACGCGTTGCTTTAGAAATCGTGGAAACATGGACTTCTTCACCACCCCGTGAGAACTTCAGACTTTGTTTTAGCCCTGAGGGCCTTTGACCATCCGCGGAGAAAGCGCTACATCAGGGACAGTTCCGAGGAGGAGGAGGGAGCGACCGAGGGGAGCCCTTTGGCCCAGCCGCTGATGGATACACCGGAACCCGAAACCCAATTCTTTGTGAGACCCCCCGATGAGCCGGGTGGCCTCTTGTCATCCACCCCCCTGGAGGAGGAAGGCAAACGCAGCTCGGGGGAGTCACCGGAGGACAAGGTGAATGGAAAAGACGTCACTCAGGTAAATGAATGATTAATTAGTGACTGTTGATGATGGGGTGTAATGGGGTTAGGAACCGGGGGGGGGGGGGGTGTTTGTGTAATTTTAAAAACAAGCAGTGGGAACTTACACTGTTTCTTTTCTGAAAATCTCTCGACAGCTCGACGATGCCTTTCTAGAGGACCCGGAGGCCCTGGACAGCGTTGCATCAAGCAGCGAAGCTGAACCGGGCCCACCTTGTTTTTGCTCAACGCCGATACAAATTGTTGAAGAGGACTCCGAGGATGACGGCTAGGAGGAGTTTAGGAGGAGGCTTGGCATGGAACTAACTGAGCCAGTGCCACGTCGTGAGCGTAAAAGAGTCCTGCGGACTATTGTACGCGTTGCTCTTTATGCTGTCCTTAATCACTGCCTTAGGGAAAAGCTTTTTGCCGATTGTGAGGGCTGTGTCATAGATGCGCCAGCCCAACGGCACCATGACTGTGTGACTTGGACTTCAGGGGATATAACTGCACGCTCCGGAGCCTGTGTGCTGAGCTGTGTTTGGAAAGCTTATTAAACAGCGTTATTGCCATAGGTTATGCTAGGCAATGTCTGTGCCTAACCCAAGAACATTTAGCGCAAGGGGTGACCTTGCTAAATGCTGTGCAATTCAGTGGAGACCCTGACCGTGTTTTAAAGAAAATGACCAAACCGGAAGATGCTGCTTACAGCGTTATATTGACCATCTAGTCCGTACAAAAAGTTACAGAACCCTGCTTAAGAAAAAGACCATTTGTAAGAAATCTAAAAGGATTAAGTTAGAAAATGGTGAGGGGACAAACATGGGATATAAAACTTGGTAGCTGTAAATTTAAAAAAAAAAAAGGGCTTTGTGACTATCTGTGTTTCTGTTAGAAGGTCTTGAGTCTGGTTCTGCAACCACCCTCCAGGAGCATCAGATGCGAATCTGACAAGGACTCGGCTCCCCGCTCGTGTGCAGGCCACCTGGCCAGTACTCTGCCACGCACAACCTCTAGGCTGGTAACTATAACAACTCTGCAGAACTTGTATGAATGAGTGTGTGAATGAATAAGGAATAGTAGTGAAATAATATTGAATTACATATCCTGATTTCTCGCTCTCTCTCTATTTAAAATAAACCTGGCATTTTGTCTTATCCCTCTGATAAGATCCTGTTGGTATTATTTTATTAGTCTAACAGCGACGCCAGAGGTGCTAGAGGCAACCCAACGGATACCACGAAGAGGAAAATTTCCAGCAACTGTGCTTGGGGCGCACAAATACCTACACTGGAATGGACGTGTGCAACACATCCCGAAGAACAAGTTATAGAAGGGTTAGCAGGCTAACCTCATGCTCTATGTTACTAGTTTGCTATATTGCATAATGTGGTTTTTTCATTGGTTTGATTATATTGTTATTTTCTTGAGGGTTTGTTTATACCGAATTCCAGTATATATTACTCATAATATTTGGCTGTAATGCAAGGAACTTACAGGCCTGTATCCTGTATGATTAAGCTAGAGCAAATTAGCATAAGTCAGGGGTCTCAAAGTCCCGGCCCGCGGCCCATCTGCGGCCCGAGAACGTCCCCACTGCGGCCTGCGGAGGAGAGACGCAGGCAGACACACTGCCGGCAATCTCTGCTGCAGGCACCGCCCCCCGCAGCTCCCATTGGCTGGGGGAGAGGGACAGAGATACCATCACTAGTCGCCGGGCAGAGTCAGCCATAGAGGCAGCATCACTTTTTTCCACAATGAATATAAACAAATCAAAATACTGAACACAACTACGCACACCTTGCTGCAATCCTGAAGCTTTCAACTGCTCAGTCACGGAGGCCAAACATCAACAAACGGACAGAACTGAAGCGTTGCCAGGTGTCTGGCAAACACTAAAAACTCTCTGGCAGGCGAAGAAACATATAACGTTGTATGACAGTTTTACTATTCCTAAGAAATTCGAAATAAAAACCTAACATCCTCACACCCTTCCCTGCAGACCCGATAGTGAGAGACAGGACCAGCCTCGTCTCTGGCATGTCCAATGAATTTGATGGTCCAGGCTCCCCAAGTTGGTAAAGATCAGGTTGGAGTGTGGAGTAGCTAAGCTATATTGCCAAAGCTGAGCTGAAAGCTTAACAGAAGATAGAAAGAGCGACCCCCTCTGCATAGTTGATTGCCCTCTTATAGGGTCATATCAGTGCCCGGCCTACCATGCCCAAATCTTATTTCCTCACCCAGACAAATCTTCGGGTACACTTACTCGATAGGCTAACATATTATGACATATATTCATACATATTAATATTGATTATCTTATTCCCGAAACCGTTGCCTTTGGCCTAAATCATGACTTCCATGTTTTCCGGTGTGCCTTGTGGTTACCGGTCTGTTCCAGACCCATGGTAAACACATTCCGTTCTCTCTTCGGTTCTCCATTCAGTTCCCCGAGGACAAAAGGGGTCACTGGTAGGCCTTTATCTATGCTAGGAATGTAAACAGTGTTTAAAAAAAGTAACCGTTTAAATTATTAAAATTGTATCGGTTAAACGTTTAACCGGTTAACAAATTCACAGCATAGGTGCAGGAACTAAGGGTGCGGGGGGTGCTGCAGCACCCCCACATTTTACGCGGGGTCCCAGCTGCCTATCCCGCGCCCGGGGTCCTAGTGCGCGCCCTGCCCCGTTACCGTTTACTGAATACATTACTGGTAAGACTGATGCTTATCTGTTAACCGGTTCACATTTTACATCCCTGATCTATGCCAAAGGTTACAAACACTTATGCCGGGGTCTCAAACTCAACTGACCTTAGGGCCAGGGCCAGTCCTCAAATCCTCCCAGCGGGCCAATCATGTCACTGAGATGGTGTTCAGAAAGGAAAAAAGTCCCCGTCCTAACTCCGCCCCCTCCCTGCCCCATTGGATCCCTTCCCAAATCCCCCCCCCCCGGCCCCGCCTCTTCCCCCAGCAGGCCGCGTTCCCCCGCCTCCCTCCCTGCCCCGCGAATCAGCTGTTTCGCGGTGCAAGCGCTGGGAGGGAGGGGGGAGAAGCAGGACGTGGCAGCACGCTCGCGGCGGAAGCGGAGGCGAGCTGGAGCAGGGGGAGCGGGGCGGGGCTACAGGGACCTACCCCACCAATTTTTTTCTGTGGGTGCTCCAGCCCCGAAGCACCCATGGAGTCAGCGCCTATGAAAGAAACAATACAGGAGCCTCTGCACCAGCTGCCCATCCCACGCCATGCACTGCCAAGTTGGCTGCCCATGCCAGGCCACGCACCAGCCGCCCATGCCGGGGCATGCACCACGCAGCCAGCCGCCCATGCTAGGCCATGCACCCACCAATCAACTGGCATCTGCACCAGCCACGCCATGCGCCAGCCAGCCGGCCACCCACCCAGGGCCACACACCAGCCAAGCCCCATTCCAGCTCTACTTCAAGAAGGGTGACTGTGCCCACTCCCTGCTGAGGGTGCCCAGCACAAAGAAGCCAGAGGCCGCATCCCCCACCTCCAAGCCGCTCCCCAGGGCAGTGGGCCTGCCGGGACCCCGGGCTGCCGGAGGGGAAGATGGCCGTGCAGTGCAGCCCAGAGGGCAGAGTGGCTCCCCACGGCCTGTGCAACCTGGATTCACCTGGGGAGCCCCCACCCGACCCCACAACCATGGGGCTGCCCACAGCACCCCCAGGCTGGCCCTGCAGCCGGAGCTCTCCACCATCGCATCCTGGCGTCGGGCCGCAGGCAGGTCGCAGCGCCACTTGGCCGGGAAGAAGCGTGTCGTCCTGCGGACGGACAGTCCCCCCACGCTAGGGGCACGGGGCAGCGAGGGCCCCTCCTGCCCCCCTCAAGCCGGACACCCCCCGGATGCCCCTGCCAGCCCCGAGTGGCTGATCTGCGCCATTGTGAACTTGCTGGGCACCAAGCGGGCGGCCCGGGACCTGCAGCTCCGGCTGCTGGGCTGGGGCCAGTGGAGCGTGGAGTACCCCGTGTGCCTGCAGTGCAGCTGCTGCCTGGAGAGCGGCTGCCCACCCCCCCCCCCAACGCCCCAGGGCCAGCGCAGCCCCCGCCTCGTCGTCTACCCAGAGCTGAGCGTGGGCCGGGGACAGGGGGGGCGGCAGCCGCCTCCGCATGAGCCTGGGCTTCCTGCTGAAGATCAAGAGGAAACAAGCCCGTAAGTGGCAGCTGGTCTTGGAGCCCCCTGGCAAGGTGGGGCTGAGCAGGGTCTGGGAGGGGGCAGCCTGCGGGCAGCCCATGAGCCAGCGGGGCCCGGACGGAACCCTGGGTGTCCGGAGGGAGCAGCCTCCCTGCAGGGCGTGCAGCCAGGCCGCCAGTCCGAGTGCCCCACCACGCCTGACCACGCTTCACTCCGGCCTGGGGGCGCAGAGCAGGGCTCCTTCCTGCCAGCTACACCGCCGTGACCGCCTGGACCCTGGAGCCCCCCCAGGACCCAAGGCGACCAAGACACCAGAGCTGTGTCCGCGCCCCCCCCCCCAGGGCAGTCCCATGGGCACCAGCGCCCCAGAGCCAGTCCCGGCCAGCAGCACCACAGCGGAGAGCCAGCCCCGCGCCCCCCCCGGCCAAGGTGACACTGGCCTTAAGAGTCTGTCCAGCTGGGCACAGCACAGACACACCTTTCTGTAGTTGCGCACCAATTCTCAAGACAAAATAGCTGAGAACTTCAAAATTGATTGGTAACAGACTGCAAAACCCCCCACTCCACCCCTTCCATGAGGCCCCGCCTCTTCCCACCCCTTCCCCGCCCCCATTCCAACCCCTTCCCCAAAGTCCCCACTCCAACTCCGCCCCCTCCCTGCCCCTATTCCAACCCCTTCCCCAAAGTCCCCGCTCCAACTCTGCCCCCTCCCTGCCCCTATTCCAACCCCTTCCCCAAATCCCCGCCCTGAGCATGCTGCCTCTTCTCCGCCTCCTCCCCTGAGCGCACCGCCTCCCCACTCCTCCCCCCTCTTTAAGCAGTAAGCGCTGCCAAACAGCTGTTTGGCGGCAGGAAGCGCCTGGAGGTAGGCAGAGGAGCGGGGATGAGGCGCACTGTGGGGGGAGGGGGGGCTTGGCAGCCACAGGAAATCACTCTGGGGGGGCAGGGAGCTTGGCTGGCCACAGGAAATAACTCGGCCCGCGGGCCGCGTGTTTGAAACCCCTGATCTAAAGTATCTAACAAACTACTAAACTAAAGTATTTACAGTGAACTCTAGATAGAGAACCACTAAGGGAAGCGATTGCCTGAGCAACCAAAGGTTCCAGCAACCATCACGGGTGGTAAGGAGGAGGGCAGGGTCAGCAGGCCCTTGTACCAGCACTATGAGCACGCCACGCCAGAGGGTGCTAGAGCTGACCCAACAGATAGCGCTAAGGGAGAGCTGATAGCTCAGGGCAAGTGGAAAGGATGAATCGCACCATCAAACAAGCCCTGAGAAAAGTTGTGGATCATACCGGTAAAGATTGGCCTGAAATCTGCCGCTGATATTGGCTGCCATTCGCAGCAGTAACAGCAGGTCTGCACAACATGCAGCCCGNCGGGGGGGGGGGGGGGGGGGGGGGGGGGGGGGGGGGGGGGGGCGACCTCACAGCCCCACACACCGCGTTCCCACCACCCGGACGGTCAGAGGGGCAGCCCAGCTATAGAGGGAGGCAGCAGGTCCAAACCCAACCCTGCCTGTGATGAGTGGCTGATAAACTGCAGTCACCCCAGGGCGCGGGGGCTAGTTGGTGACTGGCAGTAGCCTTATACTGAGGTGAGGTGGGGATTAGAGGGTTGGGGGTTCCCCAGAGAGGGGAGACCTAGAGCCAGAGTGTGGGGGTATTGCCAGGGGGCAGCACCCCAGATCAAAGGGCACCGGGGTCCGGGAGGGACACGGGGCCAGCGGCAGCGGGACACCGGCCTGCAGAGGGCACTCCAATGGCTGGATGAGCTAATTCCCGAGAAGACCAGCAGGAGGCGCCGCTGGGGTGAGTCCTGCTTGCTTACACAGGGGCTGGGCGGCCCTGGGGGGGGTGTTTCGGCAGGGCTGGGCGGCGCTGGGGGCGGCGGGGGTTTCAGCGGGGCCAGGGGGTTTCGGCCCTCAGCTATTTTCTTTGGAGTAATATGGCCCTCGCTGCTTTACAAGTTGTGCAGGCCTGAGCTAAACACAAGGGCACCTGCAAATAGCTGTACTAACAGCAGGATCGACACTGGCCCAATAGGAGTCGCCGCACGTCAGGGCACTAATTCCCAATCCCAGTGTAAGGCAATATGGGCTCCAGGGACCAGGTCTTTAGTACCAGAATTTGTACTCCCAGGAGAGTGGGATGGAATGATAGAAGTTACAGGGGGAAAAGCCCTCTGTGATCATCCTGGCTCAGTCCATCTCCCTGCCAATGCAGGGCTGATCCTTACTGCATGTTTTGTCCAGTCTCCTTTTAAAAGTCCCAAGCCTTGGGGTTTCTAGCTGTGACACTCTATACCAGGGGTTCTCAAACTGGGGGTTGGGACCCCTCAGGGGGTCGCGAGGTTATTGCATGGGGGGGTCGCGAGCTGTCAACCTCCACCCCAAACCCTGTTTTGCCTCCAGCATTTATAATGGTGTTAAATATATAAAAAGTGTTTTTACTTTATAAGGGGGAGTTGCACTCAGAGACTTGCTGTGTGAAAGGGGTCACCAGTACAAAAGTTTGAGAGCCACTGCTCTATACCTCGGGGGAGCGGCGTGCTGTGCACTGCAAGCCCCATATTCATCATTTGTATATATTTTTTATATTTCATATAAAGCATGCCAGGTAAGGTATCATGGGAAAGGTTATGATTTGCTGAAACCCACTGTTCTGTCAAAATATGTGCATCATTAAAGTGTATGAAGTGATGAGATTGTGCTGTATGGTGTTATTGAAATATGCTGCAAATTTGGGAGTAGCCCAGAAGGCAACTCCCCAGAAACAGCAAGGCACTTGACCAGATGGCTGGGTGGGTGTTACACAACCATCACCAGCCATTGTGCAGCAAGTGAATGACAATTAGCAATTCAATGACCCCCATCACCAGAGAATTACTCAACCCTGGGACTCAGCAATGCCCCCTCCCCCCCAACATGATCACTAGCCCTTCCCTTGGGAGACAATTCCATCCACACCCCAAGGCAGAGATTGCACTGCTAGGATGGTTTCCCCTGATAGCCTCAGTTCCCCTCTCCTACCCCCCCCCCAACCCCCCTAAGAGGCAGTCACCCAGATGCCAGGGAGGAGGACCAAGTGCACTACATGGACATGGCCACTGTCTCTGAGAGGCAGGCGTCTCTGCCTCGGCAGGGAGGGCAAGCAGGGGGGCACCACACCCCGCAGGAGACCAGGAGATGCCGCCCCCCCCCACCCACCATGCCCGTCCTGGTCCAGCTGCCCGGCAGGGGCTGGTACTCTCTGTGCTGCGGGGGTGCAGGGGATGTTTTTGGAGATGCCTCTGGCTGAGCCCCCTGCCAGATGCAGAGAGCTGGGGGGCAGCTGGTGCCCCCCACCATGCAGACGGCCACCCCGCCAGCAGCCAGGTGCCAGCTCTCAGCACAGCCACCTAGGAAGGGGTTTCAGTCCCCCCCCCAGCCACCCTCCCCCACGACCCCCTTTGAAATACGCTTACCAGCTGCTGCTACTGGCTGCCTTTAGTTGGCTGAGAGGCTGAAGCAAGGTTGGGAGCTGCTCAGCTGCAGAGCCACAGAATGCAGCCTGCTGTCCACGAGAAGCAAGTAGGAGAAGGAGGTAGGGCTGCACCTGTGGGGTCGCTCAGCCCCTGCTCCGGGAGCAGAGTTCCCCTCGCTGATTGGCTGGTGGCCAAAAAACAGCTAAACAGCACTGCCGGTGTCGTGTATTACAGGACACCGGCCCCGCTGATCAGCAACTCAGAGCTGGAAAAACACTTCCTTGAGCGGTGGCGGCTCCCGCTGCCGGCTCTGCAAAAAAACTGATCGTCCCCCCTCCCCGGCTGAACAGCTGATGGCCCACGGGCCCCGTAAACTGTTGACTGGTGGGTGCTCCCTATGGCTGGAGGAGATATGCCCCGATTCCACTCCCTTCCCCAAGGCCCTGCCTCTCCTCCTCCTAGGAGCGGTGAGCTTGCTGGAGCTCAGCTCTTCCCCCTCCCTCCTGCTAGGAGACAGCTGATCGGCGGCAGGGAGGGGCAGGGTGGGTACACAGCACGCTGGGGGAAGAGGCGGGGGAGGAGCTTGGCTGCCACCGGCAGAGCCTGCCTTGCTGCAGCAGGAGCCCAGCGCCGGCAGCGCCAAGCTTCAGAGAAAGTGGGGGGTAGAGAAGAGCGGCCGGCCTGGGCCCCTTCGGAGCATGGGCCCGGCGCCATGGTGCCACTGGCGCCATGGTAAATCCACTATTGGTGCCCAGGAAGTCTACATACAAAGGACCAAACCATTCCACAGATCCACCCAGCTGTTCACAGCAATAGCAGAAAGGATGAGAAGCCTTTTGGCACAGAGAATCACCTCGTAGCCAGGGGTGAAAGTAACGGGGAAGACTTACCGGTACAGGGGCTGGCTCCGGCCCCCGCAAGGGGCGGGGCCTCGGGCAGAGCTGGGGCCCTTTTAAATCGCCCGCCCTGAGCAGCTTCTCCTTTTGCTCCCCCCTCCCCCGTCGGTGGCAGAAGGGGGCAAAAGGGTCAACGATGTTAAAGCGCTGCCGGGGCAGGGCTTTAATGTCAGCTGCGTACGGGCCGCTACCGGCAGCCACTTTTTACCAGTTCGTCGTACCGGCCCATATCAGCTCACTTTCACCCCTGCTCGTAGACCACTTCATTTATCAAGACATGCTACACCTAGGGATGTCAAATGTTAACTGGTTAACCAGTAAGCATTAGGCTTACCAATTAACCGACCTTAACCGTTAATCTCCAGCTGCACCGGCCGGGCCGGCCAGCTCAGTCAGACCCTGGCCCCACGGCCGGCCGACTGATCCCAGCCCCCGCCTCACTGGCCACAGCAACCCCAGCCCCTCTCCCTTTAATCAGTTAACCGTTTAAATGATATAGTTTTAATCGTTTAAACAGTTAACTTTTAAAACATTATTTCCATCCGTAGCTACACCCTCACGACCATGCCGCCCCCGGCAAGTCTGACAGGGCCCTCTACAAGCTCTCAAGCCTCTTCCACCACCCAGAGGTGCCAATTCCGGACCTATGCAGAGCGGCAACCTAGTCGTCGGTCCCCACGTTCGCCGCACACTGTGCCATTACACAGCAGGCCAGAGAAGATGCCGGCTTCGGTTCCAGTCAGCCTGCCATGACCTCCAAAACCCACCTTTGGGTCAACTGCTTGGGAGTCACCTTCATTGGAATGAACATGTGCAAGCACTCGAAGAAGCAAAAACCGTGACTAACCTTTCTGTAACTGGTTGTTCTTCAAGTGCTTGCTCATGTCAATTCCACGCTAGGGGTGTGCGTGCTCGCCACGTGCACAGTTGTCGGAATTTTTTGCCTTAGTGGTATCCGTACGGCCAGCTGTGGAGCCCTCGGGAGTGCCGCGCTCATGCACTGATAGATAAGGTGCCGCCGACCATACGCCCTCTCAGTTCCTTCTTACCGCCCGTGACGGTTGGTCGGAGCGCCTTCCCCCTGCTTTGCAAATGTGATAGCGGTTGTTACAGCCTATTGACTGTCTCTTTTGTAAGTAGCTGTCAGATAGTTTATTGAGTTAAAGTCCCTTTGTCTCGGGGCGGGGCATGCCCCGTTCCTTGAGCTTCAAGCCATGTTCAGTTTGCGGCAAGCCCATGCCAGTTAGCAACCCCCACAGCAGTTGCTTAAAGTGTTTGGGGGAGTCAGACATGAAAGAAAAGTGCAGAATCTGCAAGAACTTTAGACCGAGAACTCAAAAGGAGCGGGACATTTGCCTTAAAGCCCTCCTCATGGAGGCTGCACATCACCTGGTGCCAGTGCCTTCCCGCTCCGAGTCAACGCCCAGTACCTGGGCGTCGATCCAGAGTGCCCCTCCGGCACCCAGCTCCTCCCAGCACTGTCCCCTCCACCGGTGCCCAAGAAGCAGCATGGCCACTCCCCGGCACCAAGTGGAGAGGGGAAGGGGATGTCTGGCAAAGGACTCTGTTCGGGCCGCCCACCCACCTGGAGCTACATG
This sequence comes from Platysternon megacephalum, assembly GCA_003942145.1. Classification (NCBI taxonomy): domain Eukaryota; kingdom Metazoa; phylum Chordata; order Testudines; family Platysternidae; genus Platysternon; species Platysternon megacephalum. Next base: position 272,199 of record QXTE01000528.1, on the reverse strand, counting down.
GAAGCACCTCCCCGGCTGGCAGGGCCGGCTTTAGGAAGTGTGGGGCCCGATTCGACGGGGCCCCAGCAGGGATGACTCACCCGGCGGCGCTCCGGGTCTTTGTTCCGGGTCTTCCGCGGCACTGAAGGACCCGCCGCCAAAGTGCCGCCAAAGATCCGGAGCGCCACCGGGTGAGTGACCACCGGGGGGGTCGGCGGGTGCTGCGCACCCAGGGGTGCCCCTTGCAGCCAAGGCCGGGCAAGGTAGGTCCCCTGGGTGATGCAGCCTGGGGGTGGGATTGTGACCCCGAAAGGAGCTTTGAATCTGTGTTTGCAGGGTGCCGGGGCAGGCTGGCTCGGCTCGGTACTGACCAGGTACCCATGAAAGGCCACATCAGGGCCAAGCCAGGCCAGGACCCCCCCCCACCACCACCACCACGTTGTGGCGATTAGGGCGGGGTGCCTGGGAGGGCGGCAGCCTCCTGGTTGCAGGCGGTGGGTTTTGTGAGGCATTAAACCAGGGGTCGGCAACCCATGGCACGCGAGCCGATTTTGGGTGGCACGTCGCTGCCTGCCAGTCCCAGCCCCACTCAGCCCCCCCGCCCACCACTCTCCCCTGCGGGGCCGGAGGCAGAAGCTTGGTCCTGCGGCAGCCAAGCCCCCCCCTCCCCCGCTTCTTCCCCCAGCGTGGTGCTTTCTGATCGCCGGGGGAAGGGGGGCGGAGCCGAGCCGCAGCATGCTCGCTGTTCCGTAGAGGAGATAGAGAAGAGGTAGGGACGGGGCCTTGGGGAAGGGGGTGGAACAGGGCATATCCCTTCCAGCCCCCTGCCTTGAGCCGCTCAGGGCAGGGGGCTGGGAGCACCCCCACACCCCCAGCCCTCACCCCCCCACCCAGCCTTCTGCCCTGCACCTCCACACACCCCCAGACCTCTGCCCTCACCCCTGAACGCCCCCCCCAGCCTTCTGCCCTGCACCTCCACACACACCCAGTCCTCTGCCCTGAATGCCCCCCCACACCCAGCCTTCTGCCCTGCACCCCCACGCCCTCCCCAGCCCTCTGCCCTCACCCCTGAACGCCCCCCAACACCCAGCCTTCTGCCCTGCACCTCCACACACCCCCAGCCCTCTGCCCTGCACCCCCACAGCCCTCATCCCTCTCCCCCCCTCCCCCCCAGGTCTGGGGGCCCAGCTGCCCGCTCCACGCCCGCTGGCATCCCGGCCGCAGGCCGCGCTCAACCCGCTGCAGGCCTAAGTGAACGGAACTCCAGGCTGGCAGCTTAAGATCAGCATTTTAATTTAATTTTAAATGAAGCTTCTTAAACATTTTGAAAACCTTGTTTACTTTACATACAACAATAGTTTAGTTATATAATATAGACTTAGAGAGAGAGACCTTCTAAAAAACGTTAAAATGTATTACCGGCACGCGAAACCTTAAATTAAAGTGAATAAATGAAGACTCGGCACACCACTTCTGAAAGGTTGCCTACTCCTGCATTAAACCAAACCCGCCCAAGGTCTGTCAATTTCATACAACTCCTTGGTAGAAAGTACCTGTGCCTATTTCTACGCTAGTTCTCCCACTGTTGGTAGATTTCCCAAAAATGCTACAGTAGAGAGCCTAAGAGAGACTCTGGAGTGGTCTCTCTCTCTATCACAAGAAGAAAAATTCCGAGTGAGCCTGTCCATACAGGACAAAGCAGAGTGCTTACAGCATTTAATTGTGGTATGGCTGCCACCACCTTCTGACTTATCATTGCTTGCTCTGCCAAGTTAATGCCCTTTTGAAGAAAACAAATCTTGCCCCAATCCTCAACAAGTTAGTGCAAATGTTGTGGACAACTCTGTAGGTACAATTTCTTTTTTTCAAACCAGATTTAACAAGATGGGGTTAATAGTTTGCAAATCAGGCACACCTGCCCATACATACAGACGATTCTTATAGGACAGTGGTGGCTGGGAAGGTAAGGAGTCTATTTTAGGACTTCTAAGGTACTATAGTATCCAAGCCCTGGGATAAGAGCTTTTTACTACTTGGCTCAGTTTTGCAGGCCTGCTGGATGTGCCAGTGAGGATCTCTGGTGATCAGGCCATTACTCTCAGCAGGAATGAGACAGATACTAAGGCCTCGTCTAGACACAAACACTGTACCGATTAAACTAAATCAATTTAGAAACCAACTGAAACTGGTGCAACTCCCTTGGTTGAACATTCTTAAAATCAGTTTAAGAGTATCTGCTATCAATTTAGCTTAAGTGAGACTTTGGTGAGGGGCCTTGTCAAAGGCTTTCTGAAAATCCCAGTATCTCAGCGCACTACAAGGCCTTCAATGGCTTTGAAACTTTCCCATGGGGACATCGGAGACATGGTCCGGTTAACTTGTGTTCAGGCCTAACAAGAACTCAGATGCAACCTGCTGTGAGAAACTCGTTTTAACCATGATGCCCCTGTGCCACCACAGGTCACAGGTCAAAATGTGTAACTTCAATAACAATGGTATTGGAAGAGCCCAAAATAACCACCACAGGAATGTATTGACTGTGACCCCTTACTTCAAATGCACTGTGGCCTAGTGGATAGAGCACCTGATGGAACTCAGAAGACTTAAGTGCTAGTCCTGGCTCTGCTACTGTCTTGCTGGGTGACCTTGGGCAAGTCACTGCGCCTCTCTGTGCCTCAGTTTCCCATCTCTAAAAGGGGGCTAATGCTACAGACCACCTTTGTAAAGTGCTTTGAGATCTACTGATTGAACATGTTAGATAAGAGGTAGGGCCCTTTATTATCTTATGATATAGGGTGCTTTTCTTAAAGCTCCCACTGCTGGTGTCAAGTGATTTATTTGAGAATATCTGCTTTTTATTTATTTTATTTTATTTTATTTGTTAGCCAATTTTAACGTCCCTTGCCTAGGGGCTTGAGAGTCATAAAGCTCGGAAAAGACCCAGGGTTTTCCTGGGAAATCTGATGCCCTCTCTCCTGCCTTATTCTGAGCTCAGCAGCTCAGCCCCCGTGGGCGGTTGCCCCATCCTATCTCCTGATCTAACTACAGCATTGACACCTCACAGGCTAGCGGGAGATTGCAGGAGGGCAGCCCCATTGTGACCTAGAGCTGACATCAGCGCCTGCCTGATGCCAGAGCAGCAACCTGCCCTCAGGTGTAGCCTGGGTACTTGTTGCTGGTTTGAGTGTGTCTGTGGTTCTGACTGAGCCCGGGGAAATGAATTCACTCTTCCTATATTTCAACTGTGCCTCCTGCCTAACGCTGCTGTTTCTTGTCTTTTATGCTGTGCTGAGGCTCACCAGATCTGAGGTAAGTGAGAATCCTAGAGAGGTGGAAAGGCTGGATTGATGCCAGCTGAATGCAGGAACCAAACATATTTTTAAATCAGCAGGCTCAGATCATCTACACCCAAGAGTCCTCAACGAGCTGGCTCAGGAGGTTATTGGCCCACTGACATTAATTGTTTAACAAATTTAGGATTCCTGAGGGAATTCCAGAAGGCTGGAAGTGTGCTAATGTTTTGTCAATATTCAAAAAGGTATGGGAGGTTGACTCGGCTTATTCTAGGTCAGTTAGCCTGAAATAATGGACAAACAGATATGGGATTCAATCAATAAAGGACGGGAATATATTTAAAGCAGGTTAACAATGTTTTATGGACAATGGGTCATGTCAAACATAGATGTGACAAACTTAGACTTTGGTAAGGTGTTGTTTTTCATCGAGGCAAGATGGGCCCATTCAAGGCAAGATGTTTTTCATCCAAGGCAAGATGGGCCCATTGTGATCTTCTAGTCTGACCCTCCTGTCTAGCACAGGCCAAAGAACTTCCCCAAAATCATTCCTAGAGCAGAGCTCTTATCAACATGTCCAATCTTGATTTTAAAAATTGCCAGTGATGGAGAATCAATTCACCATGACCTTGGTAAATTGTTCCAATGGTTAATTCCTCTCACTGTTAAAAATATACGCCTTATTTCCAGTCTGAATTTGTCTAGTTTCAACTTCCAGCCATTGGATCATGTTAGACCTTTCTCTGCTAGATTGATGAGCGCATTTGTAATTATTTGTTCCTCATGTAGGTATTTATAGACTTTTAATCAAACCACCCGTAACAGCCTTTAACTTACTTTGCTTAAGAACCTTTGGGGAGGGATCTTGTTAAAGGCTTTCTGAAAGTTCAGGTACACTATATCCACTGGATCGCCCTTGTCCACATGCTTGTTCACCCCTGTGACATTATGCCCCATATTCGTCATAGAAATATTGTTCTTTGAATATGGCATAACTAAGGTATGTTTTATGCAAGATGGGTCATGTGAGATCTCATTGGGAAGGTTATGATTTACTGAATGGGATTATCCTATTTGTATGGATGTATCATGTCTGTATCTGAAGTTAGGAATATGGGCTCTGTATCAATTACAAAAGTGCTTGCACCAGGGGAATGCCCACCAAACAGTAGGCAATCAGCCTGGATGGGCCATTAGGAAGGACAATAGGACTTTGAAGATACTAATCTTCCTCCTTCCTGATGCTGCTTTGACACTGCAGGGTCATGTGATCATGTCACCTGATACTGGACATCATTTTGGACTGGTGGTATTTTTCCACTAGGAGGGAGTGGGGGGTGGTCAAACTGGGAGACAAAGGATTCCTGTCATATCCAAATCCTATTTAAGGCTTGGAAGTGAGTTAATCTAGGTTCTTCTCCACCACCTCCCTGCCCAAAAAGGAAGACTGCTGAAAACACCTGGAGAAACAAAGGAACTAAACTGTGGGGGAGGAGGGCAGGGGCTGAGCCCAGGCGAGAAAGTTCTAGCCTGTGAAAGGAATCCCTGGAGATTGAAGCTGCAAGCAGTGCAGTTACCTTCAAGATACTTTGCAGCTCCCAGGCCAGTGGGCTGAACTCATGCCAAACTGTTTTGGTTTTTGGGTGTAAAACAGCTGCCGTTGCAGGATGATATAGGGGTTCTATCAGCACTTGTTTGGGAGGATTTGCATAACCCATTCATGGCTTCACCACTCAGGAGTAGCATGGCCATCCCAAATGCATGCAGATAAAATCCCTATATCATGCATTCCCTAAATATGTATATAGGAAACACTGTTGTCCAGATGTCGGATTTCTCCCCCAAGATCTGAATTCGGTGCATGGTATCTGTGATTAGTTGCATACCCTGCAGTCCTTAAACCTGCAGAGTTTTATCATCTCTGCAGGAGAGAGAACTTTGCAGGCTCTCTCCTTCAATGCTTATAAACTCTGCAGGCTCCTGGTACCAGCAATCCCTGTTTCTCCAACCTCTGGATTATTCCAGTGACCCGTGTTATAGCTTGTGCTGTGTGCCCTATATTGGCTGCATCATAGGAAAGCACAATGCCTACTCATGATGCCTCATAGTGCAATACTCTCCCACAAGGAAAAACTTCCCCCTGGCCCCACATGGCAATCACCTCTGGCTCATTGTTATCCCAGTTTTACTGAGGAGTTCTCTTCTAACCCTGCTGCTTTCTCTGTGTGTGGCAGGCTTCTCAGAGGAAGACGAGGCACAGAGACACAAAGAAGAAACGGAAAGGTAAGCAGCCCCTGACCCCACAGCTGTGGTGGCAGACTCGGGCCCCATGCAAAGCAGAGAAATAGGGTCTATTCCCCCACCTGCCTCCCCTCTTCCTGCGAAGGCACAGTCATGCCCAGAGTCGTGCAGAGGCTGCCCCTGAAATCTGGGGCTCCAGGGTGCTAGGAAGCAGAGGCTGCCCAAGCAGCTCAATGTCTCCTTTATGTCTCACTTCTGGCAGCTTTTAGACGCTGTGAGGAAGAGTTGAAGGAGGCTAGAGCATCCCTAGAGACATGGTAACCAATGCCCCCCTCCATAAATCTGCAGTGGGTCAGTCCCCTCCTCTCGCGTCATGCAATTCATCCCCACCCAGGGGCAGTAGCCCTAGGAACCCCTCCCCTGCCCCAACCTATATACCAGGCAAGCAACTCTTCTCCTTTAGAATCATGCAATTCATCCCCACCCAGCAGAAGCTGCCATCTCCAATCCACCCCCACGCATCGTACAGTGGGTCATTCCCTTCCTCGAGCATCATGCGGCTCATTTAACCGGGGGGGGGGGGGGGGGGGGGGGGGGGGGGGGAGAGATTGTGTCGACTGGACTGGACCATCCTCCCCGCCCAAGAGGGGGAGAAAATGTTTGATGGGAGCAGCCCCGTGCACACCAGGGAGGTGAGGTGGAGAGTTCCAGGAGGAAGGCTGGCCTTTCTGCTACGGTGAGTAGGGTGAAAGGGATCTGGCAGCACTTGTGTAATGGCCCCTCCTCCGCCCCTAGTCCCCCAGCATGGGTTCCCAGTAGGATTTGACCCCTGGACCTTCAGCTCTGCAGCATAAAGCACCCCTTAGAGCTACAGAGGTAGCTGCATTAGTTGGTAGCTGTAGTAGGCCGTTATCCTATATGCTGATTAGCTTCTGCGGAAGGGACCTGACACACACGCTGCCGGCAGGCTACACTCTCACCTTCTCAGCACTAGACAGGGATCACCTAACAATCCAGCTAACCCAAAACCAGCACATCCAAGGCCCGGGTATTGCTGGGGAGGAGGCTGCCTCAGTGGAGAATGGGACAGGGAGCCTTTCAGTGCCGCCCCCCGGGGGAAAAGAGGGCCTGAGGGCAGGGCCGGCACTCAGCTCTCTGCTCTCTCTGTTCCACAGCTGCCGCGGGCCCCTGGACAAGCTCACCTTGGCTCACACTCTCAGGCTCATTGAGAGGAGGATACAGTGCATGGCCAGACACCTGGATGAAGTTCTGATACCGTAAGGCAACTGAACGGGGGGCACCAGACTGGGGGCTGGGTGGGAGGGGATAGTGAATGTAGAGAGGAGGGAGCAGGGAAAACCAGACACTCCAGGATCCTAAACTAACAGGGAAAAAGCCACTAAGGGGTGGAAGTTTCGCCTAGGGCGCAAAGTATCCTTGCACCGGCCCTGGGTCCCAGCAGGGAGTGGGTACAGTCACCCTTCTAGAAGTAGAGCTGGAATGGGGCTTGGCTGGGGTGGGTGCCCAGCTGGCTGGCGCGTGGCCTGGTGTAACGAGGCTGGTTCTGGCGGGACCCAAATGAGTGTGTCAATTCAGGACAAATCGCTTAGAGCAGGGCAGTTACAGCCCAAGGCTGGGGTTTTTTCACCTCTAAGGCAAACCAAACCAGCCAGACTAAGACGACTTTGGTCTCACCCCACTGGCTAACCACAAGTCACACAAGCAATTCCCTTAGACACTCCAGATTCCCAGTATCACCACCAGTGCCACTCGTTATGGGGACAAATGGTTATGAAAACCAATACCCCAGTAAAAGAAAAAAGGTTCTCCCGATCCCCAAGGACCAAGCCCCAGACCCAGGTCAATATACAAGTCAGATCTTACCCACAAATCTCGCTGTTGCCAATCCTTTAGAATCTAAAATCTAAAGGTTTATTCATAAAAGGAAGAAGATATGGATGAGAGCTAGAATTGGTTAAATGGAATCAATTACATACAGTAATGGCAAAGTTCTTGGTTCAGGCTTGCAGCAGGGATAGAATAAACTGCAGGTTCAAATCAAGTCTCTGGAACATCCCCAGCTGGGATGGGTCCTCAGTCCTTAGTGTAAAGCTTCCATTTGTAACAAAATCCCTCCAGAGGTAAGAAGCAGGATTGAAGACAAGATGGAGATGAGGCATCAGCCTTTTATAGTCTTTCCCAGGTGTAAGAACACCTCTTTGTTCTTACTGTGGAAAATTACAGCAAAATGGAGTCTGGAGTCACATGGGCAAGTCCCTGCACACTTTGCTGAGGTTACAAGGTCTATCTGCCTTCTCTCAATGGGTCAGTTGTGTAGCTGATGGTCCTTAATGGGCCATCAAGCAGGCTAGGCAGAGCTGGCACCAACTTGTCTGGGGTGTCACCCAGAAGCACAGCAGAAGTTTGAAATACAGACAGTATAGAGCCAATATTCATAACTTCAACTACAAAAATGATTCATGCACACTGTGGCAGGGCAGGGGTAAAAACCCCCTTTAAAGCCCTGCCAAAATGCTGGCTGCAGCCTGCTCTCTGGCCAGTCGGCCAGGTGTAGAGATGCAGGTACTCAGCAGGGAGCCCAGCTGCAAGCCCTAACGAGGGCTGGCTCAGACGAACAGGCTGGGTTAAGTAGTGACAGCTGGGCTGGGGCAGGAGAGGGCTGTAAAAGCCCTGGGCAAACCTCAGTGGGGAGGCTAGCCTGGGAGGAGACAGGAGGGCAGTATCTCTGTCTCCTTGCCAATAAGGCAGCGTCAAGGGCCAGGAGACCCTGGGGAGGGTCTGTGGGGCACTAACTGTTGGGGGATCTGGGAGCTGCACAAGCTCTGTAAATAAAGACACTTGGGTGATCCTGCAAAGGGAAGCGTGGAAGACTGTTTATTACACCAGCCTAAACACAGGGTGCAGGCACAAAAGGGGGAGAGCCTGCACAGGACCCTGTGACACATACGATAGCACACTCATAACCAGCAAACCACCACCTTGTCTTAGACACCTCATTTGACCCCCTTTACACACGATTTGGTGCCACTACAGGACCTTGGTTGCAACCATGTTCTATATGGTCCCAGTTCAAGTCAATAACGTGACACCCCCAACGCAAACTTGATGCAGGAAGGGATGACACAAACATCACTGACTGCATCCCAAGAGCTCCCCATTCTTGTTTCTGTTTTACTACAGCTAGTATTAAGGCTGGACTTTGTTCTAAAGAGAAATTATCCATTTTCACTAACAAGCTAGACTTAAAGTTCTGTTGTCCTTCCCTTACCAACCTTTGCTTCCACATGGAATCAGATGTTAAGTTCACTGAGAGACCACAAGTCATCCAAAGTGTCTAGAGATGAGAGTACACCTACCATCCCCTGCATTCTCAAGAGATTAACTTGTTCTGCTCTGCAGACTCAGATACCCAGTCTTCCCTCTGAACCTGAGACACAGACTGTTCGCTTACAGAATCAGCATGGAGACATTCCTCTCTCAACAACCGTGTCTCCCCAACAAGCTGGCCAAACCCAGCCACTTGGTTATAGGGCTGCTCAACTTTCTTAACAGCTTTTACTCCATCTGAGACCTTTTCAAAGCTATCCACACTGGATCTTTCCACAAAGGAAAGTCAGTGGATCCATTCACAACAGAAAATTTCTGGCTGTTAGGAACTGAAACTTTCTTGATTAAACCACTTTCACACCCTTCAGTTGCAGTAAACTGCTTGCAAAGACTACCCTGGGGATTCTTTTCCCTAGGGGCTTTTCTAAGCAACAATTCACCCTTCACAGAAATTCTGCCCTTACCCTCTTCACCTAGGGCTTGCTCTAAAGGAACACTTTCCTGAGCAACAACAGACTCCTTCTGGGTCTCACTTACATCCAGAATCACCTCTGGTCCATCAGGTGAATTCCTACACAATCCCTTTTTAGGCAAACTTATAGACTTCCTAGATAAAAGGTTAGAAGCGTTCTCTTTCCCTTTGCCACACACAAGTTCAGGAATTTTTTCCTTCTTGCTACAAGTTTCCACACCATCAATAGGTAACACAATCAAATTACCTTTCTGCTCTCCTTGTGCCCTGGCTAGGATATCACCCTGGTTAGACAGATTCGCTACACCCTTTCCCAACAACACACTAGCAACAGGTAAAATACAAGTAATAATAATGTCTCTCTCATAGGAAAAAAAAAGAATAAGATAGAAAAATGCAGAAAGGAAGAGTACAAAAAGAAATATGGGATGGAAAGGGCACGGTATGAACTCCCAGCGTTTACAGAACAAGATCTCAATGACTTCTTTGAAAGTCTACCTGTTGTGGAAACAACTAACCTGAATCCAGGGCCGGTGCAACCATTAGGCAAACTAGGCGGCCGCCTAGGGCGCCAAGATTTGAGGGCGCCAAAAAGGCTAAACCTGTAACCCTTTTCCTGCTGCTGTGCTGTCATTCCTCCTCCGGCCGCCAGGGGGCGCTGCTCCGCCCCTGCTCTTCCCCGGGGCCCCTGCCCCTGCTCAGCCCTGCCCCACCCCCACTCCCCTGAGCTCTGCAGCAGGGCCAGGCCTGCACTCACTGGCCGCGGGAAGTGCAGAGACCCGGCCCCAGCCGCGCCGCCGGGGAGTGCTGGGGGGTGGTTCCCCCGGCCCCCCAACCAGCCCCCCCGGAAGCCTGGGGCACCCCCCCCTGCGGGGGGGCTGTGTAGGGCCCCAGAATATTTAGGGACGACCCCGGTACCCGCCACCCTGCCCGCAGCCAGCCCCACAGCCCGTCTCCAGCTAGCCCCACACCCCCTGCCCTGCCCACAGCCAGCCCCACACACCCCTGCCCACAGCCAGCCCCACACTCCCTGCCCTGCCCGCAGCCAGCCACACACCCACCTGCCCTGCCCGCAGCCAGCCCCACACCCACCTGCCCTGCCCGCAGCCAGCCCCACACACCCCGGCCCACAGCCAGCCCCACACTCCCTGCCCTGCCCACAGTCAGCCCCACACACCCCTGTCTCCAGCCAACCCCACACCCACTGCCCTGCCCACAGCCAGCCCCACACACCCGTCTCCAGCCACCCCCACACACCCCTGCCCTGCCCGCAGCCAGCCCCACAGCCCGTCTCCAGCTAGCCCCACCCCCCCTGCCCTGCCCGCAGCCCCCCCCCCACACCCCTGCCCTGCCCGCAGCCAGCCACACACCCCCCTGCCCTGCCCGCAGCCAGCCCCACACACCCCGGCCCACAGCCACCCCCACACACCCTGCCCTGCCCACAGTCAGCCCCACACCCCCTGCCCTGCCCGCAGCCAGCCCCACACACCCCTGCCCACAGTCAGCCCCACATCCCCTGCCCTGCCCACAGCCAGCCCTACACACCCCTGCCCGCAGCCAGCCCCACACACCCCCTGCCCTGCCCACAGCCAGCCCCACACGCCCCTGTCCCCAGCCAGCCCCTCCTGTGCCCCCATGCCCGAAGCCAGCCAGCCCCGCACCCTGTCAGGTTATTCATTTATTTTTATTAAATATGTAGACTAAATAATGAAATTAATAAATTTTCAAGCCAAATGTGTATTAATTCTAATGAACAATGCCACATTATGCAGTATTCATTTTTGAAAGTGTACAATAAGCGATGCTCCGGAGGGTGGGGGGCGCAAGGTGGAAGTTTCNTCCGCAGCCAGCCCCACACACCCCTGTCTCCAGCCAGCCCCTCCTGCACCCCCGTGCCCGAAGCCAGCCAGCCCCGCACCCTGTCAGGTTATTCATTTATTTTTATTAAATATGTAGACTAAATAATGAAATTAATAAATTTTCAAGCCAAATGTGTATTAATTCTAATGAACAATGCCACATTATGCAGTATTCATTTTTGAAAGTGTACAATAAGCGATGCTCCGGAGGGTGGGGGGCGCAAGGTGGAAGTTTCGCCTAGGGCGCAAAATATCTTTGCACCAGCCCTGCCTGAATCCAATGGTAGACCAACCATATCAAACAATAGCACCCATCAATCAGATAGTGGAGCAACCACTGCAAGTTATAACTCCTTTATGGAAGGACTAATATGGAAGACCAATAGTTAATATAAGCATGGATAACAGAAAGATCCGTCAACTATGCTATTTAGACACGGGATCCACATATTCAGTATTGAATAATTAAGACTGCGAGTCTGTCACTGAAGTAACGGATTCCGTAACTTTGTGTGACCTCCGTGACTTCTGCAGTTGCTGCTGTGCAGCCAGTTGCTGTAACAGCTGCGTCTGCTGTCGTACAGCCTGTTGCTGCTGGTTTTCCAGCAGCCATTTTAGGAGCTTGTCAGTCTCCATCTTGTACATGTGGGTCCTTCTAGCTGGCCCTGGTCAGTGGCCACATTCTCCACCACTTGTGGCGGGTTTTGTACCTCGTCAACCCCTTTGATTCAAGGGGGGGGCGAGGTTAACCCCGCCTCCCTGCGTCTACGTTTGTCTTACTACCTCCCCAGTAGTCAGGGCTGTATGGCCCAATGGCCAGAGTCCCTCTAAATCCACCTCCCCTGGTAGGATAGCACGGCCTAGCGGACGGAGTCCCTATAGTGCGCTCCTAAAGCAGCAGGTCCCAATGGTCAGAGTCTCTCTAAATTCTTTTCCCCTCGGGGGATAGCGCGGGCCTTGCAGCCGGGGTCTATATAGCGCGCTCCTAAAGCAGTGTGGGCTGAGGGCCAGAGTCCCTCTAAGTTCTTTTCCCCTCGTAGGATAGTGCGGCCCAGCAGCCGGAGTGCCTCTATCTCCTTTGGGGTAAGAGAGGGGTTGGTGAACTATGTCGTCAAAAAAGGGGAGGGGTTAGAGACCCCCGGTAGGGGAGCCTGGGCCCACCCGCCCTCACCGGGCTCCGACCCAGGGCCCTGTCAGTGACGGCGTCATCCGCCACGGGTTGGCGGGGAATCCTACCGCAACACGCTGCCCTCAGAGCGGTGGGAGATCCCACTCCCTTCCCTGGGTCAGTCCCTGTGGCTTCAGGGGCTTCAGGTTCCTCAGCACCCTGGGGTTCCACTAGCTGCCAGTCTCTGGGCCCACTTCCTGGCTCCTCAGCTCTCTCCTGTAAGGGTCGCAACTCTCCTTGGCTGGAACTTCCGCTGGGCGTCCTCCTTCCCCAGCCGCCAGCCCTGACTGAGCGGTTCTGCCGGCTTTTATGCTTGACTCCCGGTTGGAGCATGCCCAGCAGAGCCTCAGGGGCGTGGCTTCCTCTGCCAGCAGGGAAGGGTTAACTCTCTCAGTCCCACTGCGGGGCCAGTCCACCCCGCCACAGTGGCACTTACCTTGGCGGGCTCCCTGGAAGCGACAACGTGTCCCTCCCTCAGCTCTTAGCTCCGCGCGCTGTCTCCACCCATAGGCACCGCCCCCGCAGCTCCAATTGGCTAGGGGAGGGACACGCCGCTTCCGAGAAGCCAGGTAGGGAGCCTGCCAGTCCCACCCACCCCCCAGCATCAGCAGGGGTCCCGGGCTGCTCCCACCCAAGCACCCGTGGCACCCCTGGACCGCCCCAGCACCTGCGGGGCCCTCTGGGCCGCTGCCCCCCCAAGCACCTGTGACACACACACCCCTCCGAGCACCCGCGGCACTCACATCATTTAGTCAGGGGTATAGTACAAGTCATGGACAGGTCACGGGCCGTGAATTTTTGTTTACTGCCCGTGACTTTTACTAAATATACCTGTGACTAAAATGTAGCCTTCTGAATAATATATAATAATCCAATAGACTTTCTCCTATATATCGCTCAAGAAACAGCAGAAATATGGGCAGTACAGGGAATTAGAAACAAAATTCCACTAAGTATTCTACTAATAGTTGGCATAGGAAATGAAGAAGTGAAGAATGTGCCATTTGGAATTATGATACTAGGGGTAAATGGACTTCTAATAGTAGGGGTAGATATTCTCAAGGTATTACGATGCTCAATAGAAACATCTTGTGGGCATTAGGATAAATACGCACATACGTGTGTGTGTGTAAATAGTAAAACTGCTTTTATTCTTAAATTCAATAGAAAAAGAAATGGGAAAAAAGAATAGATAAATAAGATGGTAGCGTGGTTTGAGGAAGTGCCAAATATGGATGAAGAGGAAATGGGAAATTTTATGGATGAAAGGGAGATAAGAAATGTAATGAATATAGATATGCCAGTAGATGAACTCATAAGATTAACTGAAGCAGAGGAAGAAACAATAGAATTGTGGAGCTCGAGGGAGAAACCCCTCCCCCAATAATTATATCTCAAATATTTCTTGATCAATATAAAAGACCATTAGTCCCACTCCGTATTAATATAGCAGAAATTGAAATGCTCTGCTACTTAGGCCCCGTCTACACTACCCGCCGAAATCGGCGGGTAGCCATCGAAGTATCGGGGATCGAATTATCGCGTCTTGTCTGGACGCGATAAATCGATCCCCGAACGCGCTACTTCGAACTCCGGTACTCCTGCAGGGCGAGCGGAGTTACCGGAGTCGACGTGGGAGCCGCGAACTTCGATCGCGGCGCCGCGCGGACGCGAGGTAAGCGCGCCAAATTCGAACTAAGATACTTCGACTTCAGCTACGCGAATAGCGTAGCTGAAGTCGAAGTACCTTAGTTCGATCCCGCCCCTAGTGTGGACCAGCTCTTAGATACTGAATCAACAATTTCATTCTTAAATACAGCAATAGATGTAGTTATCATACAATATTTATCAGAAGATACCGGTACGTATTGTGGCAAATTGACGGCACTATTATGATGGGTCCTGCGCTTACTCCTCTTGTGAGGGGGTTCAGGGCGCTGTTTTCGCCCCTGAACTGGGGTATCAACTGTCCCACTAGTGTCCCAGAAAAGGGGAGTGGAGAGAGAGGGACCCGAGCCCACCCTCTACTCCGGGTCCCAGCCCAGGTGCCCTAGGGATAGCGGCGAACCATGTGCAGCTCCAGCTTCTCTTCAGTCCCTTTGGTGCCACTCACACTGGTAAGGGGCTTTCTTCAACTCGCTCCTATAAATGTGGAGTGTCGCTGCGAGCGTCTTCTCTGTTATTGCGGTTCCTGGAGGTAGCGATGTCAGATCCACCCCTGCTGGCAGAGTGCAGCGATCTGGGTTAGTCTGGTTTCCTGCCACACCATCACTCCTGCCCGTCTCCATGGTGGTATCTTCCACTGGCGTTGGAGGACGTGTGGAAGAAGAGGGGCTTGTGCTTTGCCTCCCTGTCTGTGATGCGCTGCGATGGTCTGGGGTTTCTTTCCCTTTCGATGCTGCTGCCCCAGGATGCTTCCAGGAGTAAGACCTGGCCATTTGCTGCCTTCTGCCTGTGGGTAGGGCATGTACATCCTCCAGTCACCTCTTACTGGGGGCCCTTAGAGGCAACTGAACAGACCGAGCCTTCTTGGAACGCAGCTGAAACGGTGGCAGGTACGGAGTCACGATGCCCCCGCACGTAGGGTGAGAGAGCCGGCCTCTCTCCTCTGGGGAAGGAGACATGAACCTCCTCGGGGAATCCTGGATCCTCATGGGCAGTCCCCATCTTTGCTGCACTTGCATCTTTATAATGTGGAACGCCAGCTGCTTTTTAACATCCCTCCCAAGGAAGAGCAGCTCCCCAAGGTTGGGAACCACCTCAACCTCGGGCTTTGCCTTCAGGGAGGACAGCTTGGGAACCGGGGGTAGGAAAGCCCGCAGGGATTTCCACAGGGCATCCGGCAAACCCCACTCCTGCTGCAGCTTCTTCCGCTGCATGTGCCAGCCCAAGTTCTCCCTGACTTCATCAAGCAGGAAATCAGTCTCCATCTCACACTCAACTTCACACTAGCTCCTCTGGCTGGGACTGCGTGAGGCAGCTTTGCCAGGGGCTCTGGGTCCAGGGTGAGCAGCCCCCACTGCATGACGAGATGCTTACGCCTTATGTGGAGTTCGATGGGGTGGGCAGGCTGTTGTCCCATCGTTGGGAATGCCACTGTCCTCTGCTTGCCTGGCTCTCTAGGGGGGCGGAGTGGCCCAGGCAGGGCAGTCTCTCTCACGAGGGGAGCATCACTGTGCGACTCTCTCACCATCTTAGGAAATGCCTCCATTTGGATCTCCCAGCATTTCCGAGCCACATGATCCTGCAGCTTGAACACCGCCGTGGGCACAAGCCTGGCCAGGATGGCATCAGGGGATGCCATGATCCTCTGGGCCTTTTGGGGCAGGGATCCCGAGGGGCAGACACGTGGTTCCTGGATCTCCTGTGCACGCTGAGGACTGGTGTCAGATCTCAGGGGCTTTGGGACCTTTGCTGGAAATCCACCTTTGGGCCGATCTGTGTTGAATTCCCATTGCTGATTGGTGTCTGGCTCACCCAGCAATGGCTCCCCCGGGATGGGGGCTTGTGGAGCTGGAGGCAGAAGAGCTGTGTGGGGTTTCTGGGGGGGGAGGAATAAGCCCTGCTCATGCTGGAGTCTCTTTGTGTGCACGTGACAGTCCAGCTCCTCTTGGACTTCACAGCTTAGGAAAGGGACCCTGCTCATGTTGAGCTTCTCCCTGGGGTCTCTGTCCGGTGGGCGCAGAACAGGGGCATTAGGGATTGTTTTGGCCAGTGACTCTGTGTAGAGGGGAGGAGCCCCCAGTTGGCTCTGCAGATGCTTCTGTGGGATGTTGAAGTCTGAGCCATGGGCTGACGTCTGGTCCAGACCCGTGATCTGCTCTCGTCGGTCTCGTCTGCTGTGGACAGGAGGCCTGGGGAGAGGCTGGTGTAACCCCCAAGGAGATTACCTAGATTCCTGGATCTCTGTCTGCTGGCAACTCAGGGAGGGGGAGCCAAGGCAAACTCAGAGTCTGCCCGGTAACCAATAGGGAGTGAGATGCCCCTCCCAGGGAGTTCAGGAAAGGGGAGAAGCCATTTTGGAGTCAGTCTGGAGCCAGCCAGGGCAAGGGCAAGGGCCGGACTGGCTGTGTGGGGAGCTGGGGAGTCCCAGGCCTGCATGCAGGGTTCCTGCTGAGAACAGGCCTCTAGGGACCTAACAGCAGATCCCTCAGCTGGGTTTTTCCTTCCCCACCCATGACTCCCAATTTGTAGCATTTGCTGGGAAATTTCCCCAGCCAGGCTGAGTTTGCTAGGTGAGACCAGTCACCACATGGTCAGCTCTGCTCTGGCTGCTAGTCCAGGGAAGCTGCCTGTGGAGTGTGTGACCGGAGGCTGGGCTAGGAGACGACAGTTTGGATGTTAGTGTAGTTGTATAACCTACACCTTGAGCCCTGCACCCCTTTGTGGGGAGGGAAATCCTGGGACCGAGGCAACCTGCATGAAGAGGATCCCTGCCAGCAGACAGCAGCCCCTCTGCAGTGACCGAGGAGTCCAAAGCGTCATCTTCGAACCTGAGGATCATTCATGGAGTTTGTGAGTGCACCATCTTTTAGTTAGTCAGTCAGGGAATTTGTTTTGGGGACCCCCTACTCCCTGAACTGTGTCCTCAAGCCAGGGAGTGAGGGTTTGAGGAATTTATAACCTGCTGCATATTACACCTGTGGAGGGATTTACCACCTCCTCCCACTTGTGAGTCCTTTGGGCTGTACTGAACCCCGTCAGCCACACTGCTAAACCACTGCAGAGAATAATTTTGTGGTTATAGGTCAAGGTCTCCAGGAAAGTACGCGTACCAACGGGACACTAATTTTACATTTGCTACATCAAGTCACGGGTATTTTCAGTGTGGGCATCGGTGACCCTAAAAATAGTGGTTCACCCTGTTATGTTGTATTTGTCTCCTGTTTAATATAATTACCGTGTTGAATATATTTTTATGTGTTTGTGTAATTTCTTGGAAGTCTCCAACTATCTGGCAAGTAAGTGGGGATTACTCTGTAGTTAGAATTTTCCACCCAAGCTGCCCTGGTGACCCTGCCAGGAAGGAGCGAGGGGGGTGGAGGCACCGCCAAATAATTTCATAGAAAAAAAAAGAAAGCAGATACACCCTGCTGAGTGGGTGGCGGGATCCAAAAGAACCCAGACCTGTCCATCAAACCCTGTAATCGGATTGACATTAAAGGAGGTAACCAGGTGGAGAGGGGCACTACACTGGTCTTGGATGGGATGAGTGGATCCTTCCCAGCCCGTGACAGGCAGGATCTCCGTTGTGTGGCAAAGGGGCTCTGACCGAGCCACGGAGGCTTCTCCCAGGGAAAAGGAGCTGGGACTCCAGAGGAAAGAGGTGATGGATTCCACAGAGGAATAGGAGAACTGGCTCGCCGCAGATATCGTCACACTCGGCCTGTGGGAGAGAGCAGACAGGGACAGATGGGACATGGCCCTGCTGAGCAAAGGCAAGCCTTGGATGGAGGGGGAGGAGCGGAGCTGCAGCGTGCTCGCCACTCGGGGGCATGGGCAGCAGGTTTGTATAATTTTTGGTGGTGCCCAAGTGGATCCGTCCCATCCATAGGACGGACTGGGGAAACCGCCCCGGGCCCTGCGCTTTGGGGGGCCCCGCGCTTCAGGGGAACGTGGGCTCCAGGGTGGCCTGGGGGGTTAGCGGGGTGCCTGGCGCCGACAGCAGCGAGCAACCCTGCTCCGCCCTGCCTCTTCCCACCCCGCCCCCACTCCACCTCGTCCCCAAAGCCCCCGCCCCGAGCAATGCCTGGAGCCGGGGAGGTGGAGTGGAGTGGGCTGGGGCCAGGTCACTCGCTGGTGCCAGCGCCAGGCCCCCCTGTAAGTCCCCAGGCCGCCCTGGATCCCGTGACCCCCCGAAGCACAAGGCAGGGGTAGGCACCACCATGTTGTGCGACGAACACTTGACAAAATGACCGGACTTAGTGACAGACATTGGGGGGGGGGAGGGGGAGTATTATATCATTCAATCATTCAACCCATAAAATAGCACACTTTTTGCCACATTGAAAAAAAAAAAAACCCAGTAACCTAGCTAATAATAATAATAATAATAATAATAAATTCAACTTATATAATTAATGAAAAATGTGTGTATACTGTATATGAGATTATTACATGAGAAATGAAAATGAGCTTGCTTTGGGATTTTACAAGGCACTTATAGCATTTAAACACATTTGGTACCTTGAGGAATAACAACACTTCTTGCAAATCACCTAAATAGGGAACCCATGGTCCCCTTCCCTCACCCCATTGCAAAGGCACAGGGGTTATTGCTGGCTGCCCTGGGGCTGCAGAAAACCCTCTGGGCAAAACATATGGAAAAAAGAGGATCAACTTATACAGAGGGCTGAAGGGGACTCCCATACTGCATTAATTAACACTTAATAAATACATCAAAATTAAATATATTACAGAGATAAGAGCCTGTAATGACAGACTTTACTTCATGAGAAGCTTCAGAGAAAGAAGACCCAGAGGGAGTAACGGTAGGGGGAATCCTAGGGAGACCAAAGGGGCTGGCAGAGGGAGCAGACAGAGAACAAGGGTAGAGGCAGAATCACTGCAGGGTTGACCCAGTCTTCTGCCTCTCCCCTGTGGGTGGAGACACTGATCACTGTCACTATAGGAGGGAACAATAGAATGGGATGCTCAGAAGAATGAATTATTTGAGGACAATTTCCTTAAGGGACCCTTACCCTTGCAGAGCTTTTCTGGCTCCAACATTTACATTTCTACACAGGGTGGTTTAGCCCACAGAAATAAAAATCTGCACATCTTCCATGTGGTTTTGGACCAATGGAAAAAAATAGGTATAATTCAAATGACTTTTAAAATTGCCTATAAAACCGAGTTAACAAAATAAATGAGCTTATGAACAACCAGAAAATATACTTCTCAAGTGAAAAACTACAAATGGACTTCTTTGCAAAGAAATTGTAAGTGTTCTTACAGGAAAAGCCACAAACTGTCTGGAAAGGAAGAGTAGATTGAATTACTTGCCTCAGTGAAATTAAATATCCAGAGAATTGCTGGGCCTGTGAT
>QXTE01000528.1:238080-252490 GCA_003942145.1 Platysternon megacephalum | reverse complement strand
TTGAGGACAATTTCCTTAAGGGACCCTTACCCTTGCAGAGCTTTTCTGGCTCCAACATTTACATTTCTACACAGGGTGGTTTAGCCCACAGAAATAAAAATCTGCACATCTTCCATGTGGTTTTGGACCAATGGAAAAAAATAGGTATAATTCAAATGACTTTTAAAATTGCCTATAAAACCGAGTTAACAAAATAAATGAGCTTATGAACAACCAGAAACTATACTTCTCAAGTGAAAAACTACAAATGGACTTCTTTGCAAAGAAATTATAAGTGTTCTTACAGGAAAAGCCACAAACTGTCTGGAAAGGAAGAGTAGATTGAATTACTTGCCTCAGTGAAATTAAATATCCAGAGAATTGCTGGGCCTGTGATCATGATGACTGGGGCTTGCTCACCTGTGGCTCCCCCTCCCCGTGCTGTGGAGGCACTGCCAGGCAGGTCTGCATCTGCAAGCAGGCGCCCTGCCTCAGGTGCAGCTCCCATTGGCCAGCTTTTCCCCGGCCAATGGGCTGGGGGGGAGGGGGAGATTGTAGGGAGCTCTGGAGCAGGGGAGACAGTGGGGGAGGGGAGTTGTCTGGCACAAAGGGGGGCTCAGGGCCACATTGGGGGTCTCTCGGTGGGGGGAGAGGGTTGTGTGGGTCTCTGTGGGGTGGGGGGGGAGTGATGGACAGAGCCAGCCGCAGCCCAGGTCTGTGCTGCGGGGTGTGTGTGTGGGGTGTTGTTATAGCCCCCTCAGGAAGCCCCCTCTGTCCTGTGTATTTTATGCCAGCCCTGGGGTGCCCAACAGTGCTCCTTTCCCCCGCCCACGGCTCCATCTGTCTGTCCCCACAACCCCCCGGCTGTGTCCTTGTGTCTGTCTGTCCCCACAACCCCCCGGCTGTGTTCTTGTGTCTGTCTGTCCCCACAACCCCCCGGCTGTGTCTGTGTGTCCCCACAACCCCCCGGCTCACTGGTTGTGTCTGTCTGACAGGGACAGACTCCTGCTGGTCTCTCTCTGCCTGGGGCCAGGGCCTGTAGCTCCCTCCCCCTCCCTGCTGTGGAGGCGCGGCCAGGCAGCTCTGGCGCCGCCCCCTGCAGCTCCCATTGGCTGGGGTTCCCGGCCAATGGGCTGTGAGCCGGGTCAGTGCGGGGGGGCTCTACGCAGCACGCAGCGACTCCGGGGATGGGGGAAGCTGCTTGTGGGGAGCTGCCCCCGAGGTGAGAGCGCCCCACGGGGCCTGCTGGGGCCCAGACATTGGTGGAGCATGGCCCACCTTCAAGAATATTGGTGGAGCATGTGCTCCACGGGCCCATATAACTCGCCGCCTATGNTTGAGGACAATTTCCTTAAGGGACCCTTACCCTTGCAGAGCTTTTCTGGCTCCAACATTTACATTTCTACACAGGGTGGTTTAGCCCACAGAAATAAAAATCTGCACATCTTCCATGTGGTTTTGGACCAATGGAAAAAAATAGGTATAATTCAAATGACTTTTAAAATTGCCTATAAAACCGAGTTAACAAAATAAATGAGCTTATGAACAACCAGAAACTATACTTCTCAAGTGAAAAACTACAAATGGACTTCTTTGCAAAGAAATTATAAGTGTTCTTACAGGAAAAGCCACAAACTGTCTGGAAAGGAAGAGTAGATTGAATTACTTGCCTCAGTGAAATTAAATATCCAGAGAATTGCTGGGCCTGTGATCATGATGACTGGGGCTTGCTCACCTGTGGCTCCCCCTCCCCGTGCTGTGGAGGCACTGCCAGGCAGGTCTGCATCTGCAAGCAGGCGCCCTGCCTCAGGTGCAGCTCCCATTGGCCAGCTTTTCCCCGGCCAATGGGCTGGGGGGGAGGGGGAGATTGTAGGGAGCTCTGGAGCAGGGGAGACAGTGGGGGAGGGGAGTTGTCTGGCACAAAGGGGGGCTCAGGGCCACATTGGGGGTCTCTCGGTGGGGGGAGAGGGTTGTGTGGGTCTCTGTGGGGTGGGGGGGGAGTGATGGACAGAGCCAGCCGCAGCCCAGGTCTGTGCTGCGGGGTGTGTGTGTGGGGTGTTGTTATAGCCCCCTCAGGAAGCCCCCTCTGTCCTGTGTATTTTATGCCAGCCCTGGGGTGCCCAACAGTGCTCCTTTCCCCCGCCCACGGCTCCATCTGTCTGTCCCCACAACCCCCCGGCTGTGTCCTTGTGTCTGTCTGTCCCCACAACCCCCCGGCTGTGTCTGTGTGTCCCCACAACCCCCCGGCTCACTGGTTGTGTCTGTCTGACAGGGACAGACTCCTGCTGGTCTCTCTCTGCCTGGGGCCAGGGCCTGTAGCTCCCTCCCCCTCCCTGCTGTGGAGGCGCGGCCAGGCAGCTCTGGCGCCGCCCCCTGCAGCTCCCATTGGCTGGGGTTCCCGGCCAATGGGCTGTGAGCCGGGTCAGTGCGGGGGGGCTCTACGCAGCACGCAGCGACTCCGGGGATGGGGGAAGCTGCTTGTGGGGAGCTGCCCCCGAGGTGAGAGCGCCCCACGGGGCCTGCTGGGGCCCAGACATTGGTGGAGCATGGCCCACCTTCAAGAATATTGGTGGAGCATGTGCTCCACGGGCCCATATAACTCGCCGCCTATGATTCACATTCCGTTCTATGTTCGGTTCTCCATTCAGTTCCCCGAGGACAAAAGGGGTCACTGGTAGGCCTTTATCTATGCTAGGGATGTAAATAGTGTTTAAAAAAAGTAACCGTTTAAATTATTAAAATTGTATCGGTTAAACGTTTAACCGGTTAACAAATTCACAGCATAGGTGCAGGAACTAAGGGTGCGGGGGGTGCTGCAGCACCCCCACATTTTACGCGGGGTCCCAGCTGCCCATCCCGCGCCCGGGGTCCTAGTGCGCGCCCTGCCCCGTTACCGTTTACTGAATACATTACTGGTAAGACTGATGCTTATCCGTTAACCGGTTCACATTTTACATCCCTGATCTATGCCAAAGGTTACAAACACTTATGCCGGGGTCTAAACTCAACTGACCTTAGGGGCCAGGGCCAGTCCTCAAATCCTCCCAGCGGGCCAATCATGTCACTGAGATGGTGTTCAGAAAGGAAAAAAGTCCCTGTCCTAACTCTGCCCCCTCCCTGCCCCTATTGGATCCCTTCCCAAATCCCCCCCCGGCCCCGCCTCTTCCCCCAGCAGGCCGCGTTCCCCCACCTCCCTCCCTGCCCCGCGAATCAGCTGTTTCGCGGTGCAAGCGCTGGGAGGCAGGGGGGAGAAGCAGGACGTGGCAGCACGCTCGTGGCGGAAGCAGAGGCGAGCTGGAGCAGGGGGAGCAGGGCGGGGCTACAGGGACCTGCCGGTGGGTGCTGAGCACCCACCAATTTTTTTCTGTGGGTGCTCCAGCCCCGAAGCACCCATGGAGTCGGCGCCTATGCAAGAAACAATACAGGAGCAGGTGGGAGTGGGTATTGCAGGGCAGGACCGGAGCAGGATTAAAACACAGTCCCATGCAGGGCTCTAGTCCCATCCTTGAGACACTCCCGCCAACGTTTGCTGCGTACGTTACTGCTCTCTGCCCACATCCTGTTTGGTCTAAGGCAGCGGCTCTCAACCTTTCCAGACTACTGTGCCCCTTTCAGGGGTCTGATTTGTCTTGCCTACCCCCAAGTTACCCCTCACTTTAAAACTACCTGTTTACAAACTCAGACATAAAAATACAGATGTGTCACAGCTCACTGCTACTGACAAATTGCTGACTTTCTCCTTTTGTCTGTACGGAATTGCAGTTTGTACTGACTTCGCTAGTGCTTTTTTTGTAGCCTGTTGTAAAACTAGGCAAATATCTAGATGAGTTGATGTACCCCTGGAAGAGCTCTGGGTACCCCCAGGGGTACGTGTACCCCTGGTTGAGACCCACTGGTCTAAGGGGCTGCCGGCGCAGGCAATAGCGAGTTGTGTTGTCTGTAGCAGGACTGATTTTTCCAAGTGCTATAACCTGCATCCTGAGATTGTAAGGGACGCGGCTGAGCCTCATCAGGGCTGGGGCAGAGCTTGTGGTTCATGCCTGGGGGCACCTGTTAGAAGGGTCCATCAGAGACAGCTGGTGTCTTCCATAGTCCTATGACAAAGTGGCCAGCTACCCCCATTGCAAAGTATGCACCAAGGTCATATGCATCCTTCCCACCCCCAGGGCCAGTCCTACATGAGGAACAGAAGGCCTCCAATCAAGCCCAAGGAGAAGGGCTGGGAGGACCTGTGTGCTCGGAGAAGACCACCAGGAGCAAGTAGCACAGGTTCCAGGTGACAGACCCACCTCAGCAGCAGACAAGCTCCTGCCACAGAACCACCGTGAGATCGGGAAGGCTCAGAGGTGGCAAACACAGGCAGACATACAGGAACAGACAGGCTACTCTCATCTCAGAGGGTCCAACTTGCCTCCCTCAACCTCCACCCTACACTACTTCTATAGGGTTCATTAAGCATCTGCATGATACTTTATTCGCACTGAACATCCAAAAAAGCCTGAAGCTGTAACAGCAGCTCCTGGAATCAGCACATACAGGTCTGTCGCATCTTAGGCGCATTTAACATGTGCGATTTCAGCTTTACGCCGTCGGCAAAAGCAAGAAAACCCCCCCAAAAAAGAGAAAAATAACAATTTAAATACTGTTTCTGTAGGGTGGGCGATTCTGCCCGCCATTACACTCAATGTAATTTTGACTATACGCGGTTTTTGCTTTAGGCGCTGACCGCGGAACGTAACCCCAGTAAGATGAGACAGACCTGTACTGACCCCCTCAGGTGACAGAAATACGGACTTTTCGAATCCCTGAATCGTGTCATTTTACAAAGGACAGTAAATAAAATTCAGCCTCTTGCACTCTTCTGTGTCACCTCATATCCGATTCTGCCACTGACTCACCTGCTTGACTCACCTTGGACAAGTCTGTGCCTCGGTTTCCCCATCTGTATAACGAGGATACAAACCTACCTTCCTCGCAGGGGTGTCTGAGGACTAGTTAGTTCATGTCTGCAAAGTGCTTTGAACATGCAAAGTGCTACGGAAATGCTATCACCATCTACATTATTAACGATCCCATTCATGCATCGCACATGCTTTAGAACAAGGCCCTGAGACATGGTTAGTACATTTTGGGGGCTTGTTTAAAACCAGCTCGGTTTGAGCACAAAGCAAGTTAGAGCAGGGGACTGAGCTCCAGGACTCCTGCGTTCTATTCCCAGCTCCACCATCAAGTCACCGTGCCTCAGTTTCCCTGCCTGTACCACAGACAACATGCCTCTACCTGCTGCTTCACAGAGGGTTGTGAGCATTCTGTGGTGCTTGGAGCAGCAGAGTGTTATGGCAACAGGACGGCTGAGAAATAGGCGTATCCCACGTTGGCTTCCCCTTCCTCCCTCTGTATGAAGAGCAGCCACAGGGTGAACCTCCCTTGCTCATACTCCTCCGTTCTCCCCTCCCAGTCAGTTCCTCCCTCCAGGAGAGAGTAGCCGCTCCCCCAAGAACCCTCTCTGATGCTCCGGTTCTGCCCCTCCCGTCTGACCAGCTTTCCCAGCGCCCGCTGCGTCCGGACAGCGCCCGCTTGCCGAGCTCTTCAAACGTAGCCACGCAGGAGCTGCAATCCCGGCTGTCCTCGACAGAGGGCTCCCGCTGCCTCTGCCCCAGCGCCGCACCCCACAGACGGCAGACACACAATGCTATTAGACGGTCCTTATCTCACGGTTCTCCCGCGGCGCTGCCGGGCCCGGTCTGCTCCCCTCCGAGAGGCTGCTCTGTCCTGCTGCAGGCATGGGGGCGGGGATCACGGCTGCACGTTTCTTTCTTTGCCTGTAATAAATGGCAAGTCTGTGTGCTGGTATCAGAGGAATGGGAGGTGCGGGACCGAAGCACACACTGACCGGTCTCTGCCTCCGCCCCCCACCAGCCAGGCATGGCCAACTCCTGGGACCCTCCTTTCTTCACCAGCCTTGCTCAATGCTCCCCAGGACGCTCGGAACCTCCTCCCCTTCTGGATTCCCGGCACCATCTTCTCCCAAACGCTTCTCCCCCAGCTCACGCTGTCCGTCCCCCCCGCCACCCCTCAGGCCCCTGCATCCACTCGCAGGGCTGCCCGTAAATTACGCAGCACGGTTTCTGGTGATTTGCAAGACCCGCCCACCCCTCGTAACACTAACACCAATACAAAGACACGGAATTAATGCACTGGGGGTGGGTGGGTCCTTATGTCATTGATACACAGCCCCACCCCTTTCCTGTGCGCCGACACCAGCCTTCTCCCCCACGGCTCTGCAGAAATAGGGACTCCCCATCTCAGCTCACCCCATGCCCCTCTGGCTTCTCCTTCACGTCCTGTCTCCGTGGCCGCCTCCTCCCCCTCCTGGCTTTGCATCTATTTCATGCCAACCCCCCTGGTGTGGGACGGTCCCGCCCATGTGGCAGGCACCCTCCCTGGACTCCTCCAAGTCCCTCCACAAAACCCACTTCTCCTGGTCTCCTCTCCAGCCACTGCCCTGGGATTGACTGGAGTGCGCCGGGGGAGGACGGTGTCCCCCAGCCCTTTGTCAGCTCTGTAAGGCCCCACCTTGCAGCTCCCTCTCTGTACATCTCCCGCACGCAGGAGGGGGTTGGGAACAATCACACGGCTCACGAGAGACACCGTCACTCAGCCGGGCATCCAAGAGAACGCACGAGTGCATCAGGCTAACACGGGCCTCACACACAGAGTCAGCCCGGCCAGGGCCACCCGACCCAGCACTGCAGGCAGGGGAACCTAGCGAGCAGCCCCCGAATGCAAGAACTGCCCCGCTATTTAGCTACGCAGCTTTACAAAGCCCCCAATGGAGCTGACTGTAGAAACAGGCTGTCTGCCACTGTTTGCAGCGTAGGTGTAGCCGTGTTGGGCCCAGGGTATGAGAGACACGGTGACGCTGGTCCCCCTCGTCTCTTTATAAAAAGGACACGTTTTGACTTGGATGCAGAGCGGCTGTAGCTGTGTTGATGAGAGATACAAGGGGGGGGAGGTAATATCTTATACTGGAGAGAGAGACACGCTTCGAGCTACACAGAGCTCTTCCAGTCTGTATTTAGTTTCTAGTTTTTCTGCGTTTTAAGGGTCCCTGTCATCTGGCTTGGCTGGTCCAGGCCCACGAGAGGGAAAAAGGCCCCTCTCACACCCAGTAGCGGATTTACCATGGCGCCACTGGCGCCAGGCCCACACTCCAGGGGGGCCCCGGCCAGGCCCACTCTTCTCCGCCCCCCGCTCTCTCCTGCGGGGGGCAGAAGCTTGGTGCTGCTGGCACTGAGGCTCCTGCTGCAGTATTGCAGCCATGCTCCCCCTCCCCTGCCTCTTCTCACAGCGTGCTGCTGCGTCCCGCCCTCCCCCTCCCTGCCGCCGATCAGCTGTTTGCCGGCAGGAGGGAGGGGGAAGAGCGAGAGGGAGAGGAGGCAGAGAAGAGGCGGGGCGGGGCCTTGGGGAAGGGGGTGGAAGGACCAGACCTACTCTATGACTGCAGAGCTGCGCAGCCCGGCTGAAAAAAGAAGGTGCTGCTCAGCTCCCTGGTCTTTGCAGCTGGACACCACCTTCTGGGTCCTAGTGCTGGTTGAGCTCCCTTCTGTGTGCTGGGAGCCATCCTTCATCTTGTACAACAGGGAGTGCCTGCGGTGGGGCAGGCAGGGCAGGGGGACAGAGGCAGTGGGGAAGGAAGGGGGTGGGATGGAGGAGAGAAGGGGATAGGGCAGGGATCGGCAACCTTCAGCATGCGGCCTGGCAGGATAAGCCCCCTGGCAGGCCGGGCCGGTTTGTTTACCTGCCGCGTCCACAGGTTCGGCCGATCGCGGCTCCCACTGGTTGCGGTTCGCCGCTCCAGGCCAATGGGGGGCTGCAGGAAGCAGCGCGGGCCGAGGGATGTACTGACCACGGCTTCTCGCAGCCCCCATTGGCCTGGAGCGGCGAACCGTGGCCAGTGGGAGCCGCGATCGGCCAAACCTGTGGACGCAAGTAAACAAACCGGCCCGGCCCGCCAGGGGGCTTACCCTGGTGGACTGCGTGCTGAAGGTTGCCAATCCCTGGGATAGGGGAAATGGGGCCCCAGCATGCGGATCCCCTTGGCAGCAGCTGGGGCTCCCCTGTTAAGCAGGCCCATCAAACCCTCACCCTGACAAGCCCCCACCTCCCTGCATCTGTACCACCCCGCTGAGCCTCCCCGACACCCCCCCCGCTGAGCTCCAACCACTTTCACTTGGTCCCCCCTGCAGACTCCCATTGCCTCTGCACCTGGCACCTCCCTGTGTATCCAGATCCCCCACTGAGCTGCCTGCACCCAGACTGTCCCCCACAGAACCCTCTTACCCCCATCTGGATCCCCCCACACTAAGTCCCTCTGCACTTGGATCCTGCTGCCAGGCTGAGCCTCCCTGCCCACATCTGGTGTGCCTGGCGCAAAAGGGGCAGGGCCCCAGGGTGTTTCTGTGGCAGGCCTGGCCCTTGTGCTGTGTCAGGGTCAGGTTCAGCCTCACTGCCAAGTCCCTGTCCCCCCTCCATGCAGCCAGTGGCCTGTGCTCCCCACTGCCATGGTGGAGCTTCCACATTTATTTATTGTAAAAAAAAAAAATCAGAATTTTAAAATATGATGCACAGAATTTGATGCCGAATTCCCTCCGGAATATGGGGCGCTGTACAGCTGTGATGGTGGGACTGTGAAGGGGGTGCTGGACAGTAGGGGATCTGTGGGTGGGGGAGCTGGGCAGGGGGTATGGTGTGCAGGGTGCTGTGCAGTTGTGGTGGGAGGTCAGCAGGAGAAGTCTCTGGGCGAGGGGGCGCCGGGATCTGCGGGGGAGGTCTCTGGG
Source organism: Platysternon megacephalum (assembly GCA_003942145.1). Taxonomy (NCBI): domain Eukaryota; kingdom Metazoa; phylum Chordata; order Testudines; family Platysternidae; genus Platysternon; species Platysternon megacephalum. The sequence goes on along the minus strand of QXTE01000528.1, from coordinate 243,671 downwards.
CGAGGGGGCGCCGGGATCTGCGGGGGAGGTCTCTGGGCGAGGGGGCGCCGGGATCTGCGGGGGAGGTCTCTGGGCGAGGGGGCGCCGGGATCTGCGGGGGAGGTCTCTGGGCGAGGGGGCGCCGGGCGTAGGGATCTGCGGGGGAGGTCTCTGGGCGAGGGGGCGCTGGTATCAGGGCAGGGCACTGGGCAGGGGGGCAGTGTGGAAGGGGCACGCTGGCAGCGCAGGGCTGGGCAGGCCAGTGTGCGTTTAGCAGTTTGGGGTTTGTAAACAGTGCCCTTGTGCTGGGCTGAGTGGGGCCACTCCCGCTGCGCCTCACTGCCCCCAACCGGCCTCTCGCTCTGCGGATCGCCCCCCATCACATGCCCTATTTCCCCAATGGGGGCCCACAAAAAGTTCATCCGGACCTGCTCACACCTTGCCTGTCCTCCCCACCTCAGCCCTCCAGGCCCCTGTGCAGTAGCCCAGCCCAGCCCACCCCACCTGCCTCTGGCCATGGTGCTGAAGAGCAAGCAAAGAACCGGAAGCGACAGGCTGGGGAACTGCCCTGCTCAGGCTGGGGAGAAGGGTCCGGTCCCTGGCTAATCGCTGCCAATGGCTGGCCCCTTCCCCAGGCCTCATGCAGCTCAGTCCCCCCTAAAGACTCACTTTTTCCTTCCTTTGGGCTCCCCAGCAGGTCCCATCTGTCCTGGTCGGATTGTAGGCCCTCAGGACGGGGTCTCGGGCGTCTGAGTCTTCTTCCGGGTCAGACTCGACATCTGTTCTTAAAAAAACGAGAGCCACTGCACCAGCTGTTGCCAGTTGCCCTCCATCCTAATAGAGTCTGGGAGGGAAACTGACCAATAATTCTGAGACTGTCTCCAAATCTCTGCAGCAAAAGCACAGAGAGGCACAAAGCCGCGGGATCTGATCAGGACTGGGGTGGGGGGGGGGAAACACAACAAAACCCCCAACAACAGAACCACACCATGGACCCATCATGCCGTGTGCTGAACAACCCCCGACCAATCCTTTGTCTCTTGCAATCCTTTCTCCCCACCCTCCATCTACAGATGAGAAACTCTTCGGGGCCAGGACTGCATGTGACGCTGGCAGACTTGGCCTCACTGAACACTGAAATGCAGAGCTGGAAACCAGCCTGGCTCACCTGTGTGTTAGCACGGCTAAAATAGGTATGTTGGTTGTAACANGCGTTTAGCAGTTTGGGGTTTGTAAACAGTGCCCTTGTGCTGGGCTGAGTGGGGCCACTCCCGCTGCGCCTCACTGCCCCCAACCGGCCTCTCGCTCTGCGGATCGCCCCCCATCACATGCCCTATTTCCCCAATGGGGGCCCACAAAAAGTTCATCCGGACCTGCTCACACCTTGCCTGTCCTCCCCACCTCAGCCCTCCAGGCCCCTGTGCAGTAGCCCAGCCCAGCCCACCCCACCTGCCTCTGGCCATGGTGCTGAAGAGCAAGCAAAGAACCGGAAGCGACAGGCTGGGGAACTGCCCTGCTCAGGCTGGGGAGAAGGGTCCGGTCCCTGGCTAATCGCTGCCAATGGCTGGCCCCTTCCCCAGGCCTCATGCAGCTCAGTCCCCCCTAAAGACTCACTTTTTCCTTCCTTTGGGCTCCCCAGCAGGTCCCATCTGTCCTGGTCGGATTGTAGGCCCTCAGGACGGGGTCTCGGGCGTCTGAGTCTTCTTCCGGGTCAGACTCGACATCTGTTCTTAAAAAAACGAGAGCCACTGCACCAGCTGTTGCCAGTTGCCCTCCATCCTAATAGAGTCTGGGAGGGAAACTGACCAATAATTCTGAGACTGTCTCCAAATCTCTGCAGCAAAAGCACAGAGAGGCACAAAGCCGCGGGATCTGATCAGGACTGGGGTGGGGGGGGGGAAACACAACAAAACCCCCAACAACAGAACCACACCATGGACCCATCATGCCGTGTGCTGAACAACCCCCGACCAATCCTTTGTCTCTTGCAATCCTTTCTCCCCACCCTCCATCTACAGATGAGAAACTCTTCGGGGCCAGGACTGCATGTGACGCTGGCAGACTTGGCCTCACTGAACACTGAAATGCAGAGCTGGAAACCAGCCTGGCTCACCTGTGTGTTAGCACGGCTAAAATAGGTATGTTGGTTGTAACAATGTGGTTAGTGTTTCTGAAATGCTTGTGAGCTGCTGCCTGCATTCATCTCGCTTATGATCTCTGTATCCCAGGCTGCAAGGGAATATTTACGTGTTTGCTCTAAAACTATGAGCCCCCCGGTCAGGAGAGAAGCGTTCCCAAGCGTGAAGTGCTAGCTTACCACAAGAGGGGTCATCTCTTCTCCAACACAAGAAGGCCACAGACACCACACAAGCCGCTGGAGGGGAATAGGTGGAATTAGGACTTTGTTGACTGCTCCCTCCACACCGACGAAGAGGAGACCTGCCCAAACACTCGTCCCATCAGCGTGAGCTCTGGGGGGAAGGGAATAAAAACCCCTGTCAAGAAGGAATTGTTATCCCTACGCTGCAGCACTTCAGGCAGCGGGTCAGACTTCTAAGCAGAAGCAAAAGTTTCCTGTCCGTTGACCTTGGGTTAGCCCCAAAGGCCATAAAAACAGCCATACTCAGTCAGACCAGCGGTCCATCTAGCCCAGTATCCTGTCCTCTGACACTGGCCAATGCCAGGTGCCCCAGAGGGAATGAACAGAACAGGGAATCATCAAGTGATCCATCCCCTGTCTCCCATTCCCAGCTTCTGCAAACAGAGGCTAGGGACACCATCCCTGCCCAGCCTGGCCAATAGCCATTGATGGACCTATCCTCCATGAACTTATCTAGTTCTTTTTTGAACCCTGTTATGGTCTTGGCCTTCACAACATCCTCTGGCAAAGCGTTCCACGGGTTGACCGTGTGTTGTGTGAAGAATGACCTGAATATTGTTGTGATTCTTGATGTAAGGGACCATCTATCACAAAGGCAGGCTCACCTGGGGGGCATGATAGACCCNCAGCAGCAGCAGCGCAGGCGCCTGACCAGTCTCAGAGGTGGGAGGAGTTCTGAGGTGATGGAACACTGAGGGCTGATTTTGGCGGGAAAAACCGGTTCTGACTGGTTTGAGCTACAGTCTTTGTTGTAAACAAGTCCACTCTCAAAGATGGAGTCCAAGGTCAGAGTTCAGATCCTCCATTTTGAATATCAGTCCCCAGCCAGTGATTCACTTAACAGTACAATACATCTAACAACTGGGACTTTTCAGCTTGGAAAAGAGACGGCTAAGGGGAGATATGATTGAGGTCTATACAATCATGACTGGTGTGGAGAAAGTAGATAAGGAAGTGTTATTTACTCCTTCTCATAACACAAAAACTAGGGGTCACCAAATGAAATAAATAGACAGCAGGTTTAAAGCAAACAAAATAAAGTACTCCTTCACACCACGCAGATGTCAACCTGTGGAACTCCTTGCCACAGGATGTTGTGAAGGCAAAGACATTAAGAAGGTTCAAAAAAGAACTAGATAAATTCATGGGGGATAGGTCCATCAATGGCTATTGGCCAGGCTGGGCAGGGATGGTGTCCCTAGCCTCTGTTTGCCAGAAGCTGGGAATGGGTGACAGGGGATGGATCACTTGATGATTCCCTGTTCCGTTCATTCCCTCTGGGGCACCTGGCATTGGCCACTGTCGGAAGACAGGATACTGGGCTAGATGGACCTTTGGTCTGACCCAGTATGGCCGTTCTTATGTTAACATCTGAAGGTCCTCCTGGAATAGAAAGGGGCAGTAATTTTAAAAAGAGAGACAAGATGGGGGAAGTAATATCTTTTATTGGACCAACTTCTGTTGGTGGAAGCGACAAGCCGACAAGCGCCACAGAGCTCCTCCGGTCTGGAGAAAACAGGCAATTTAAATTACACTTTCCAGGGCACCTGGCATGTCTTTCACTTGTTTTGCAGGCAGCACAGAACATGCTTTGGGCATTCAGATATAGAACGCAAATTCAGAATCCTGGCAATGAGCTTTTCCAAAGCAAAGTGCAAACTTGACCCGATCTACCCTCACTTCCTACATAAAGGGTTGTTTTTTTTGCCAGTGGGGAAACTGAGGCACGGGGCACGAGCGACATGAATGAATGAACTAGATTAAAATGTATTGGCAAAAGGATTAGTAGAGGCAGCCAGGCTCAGCAGTGCCACAGTATGGATCTGGAAAGTCAGCCTTGCGATCTTTTACCTCATCTCTTGGTCCACCCACAGCGTTTCCAAGCAGACACTGTGGCTTTTGAGATCCCTCAACCACCCTCTTTTCTCTTCCCCACTATTTTAAACATCAACAACTATAACAATTCTTTGACTTACGTGTACACACTCATTCCTGGCTGGTTTCCAAAGCCCCACCGGCAGAGTGGACAAAAATCTATGTTTAAAAAAAGAAATCAGATTTTTATTTCATTTGGATTTTTGTATTTAAATTCAATACATCTCTTTTAAAATAAACCTCTTTGAAATTATGGCACCTTACGTGAAGGCCTAAACTTACTACAGTCTATTCAAATCATTGACATGAAATTTAAAAAATGAACATTAAGCAGTATAGGGTTTGCTCCTGAATTTTTAGAGGAAGTGAAATCACTGAACTGGAGGAAGTCACTGTCTGAGCACCTGGAACTAGAGTTTGGCGACGTGCTAAACCCCAACTTTTGACAGCAGTTGCCTCTTCTGCAAGTGCAAAGAGAGTATTTTCTTCAGTTTAGTTTATTCAACAAGGGAAGTTCAAGGACTGGTTCATTCAAAGTTAAGAAGCTGAGTGGGGAGTTGTTTTCCTCTTCCAATCTATGACTACAAACTAGCTGTGGGAAGATGGGAACTACTAGTTCTAAAATCTGGAAGCACAAGACGACCAGAAACAACTCACTAACTAAAGATAATATTCTTTTGTTTAATAAATCTGTTAGTTTTAAATGAAAAACGTGGTTTGATATTCTCTCTCTCTCCTGTGTCCAGCACATCTGAGGTAGTTTTATTTAACTAATAAGACCAAATATAATTTACATGCTGGTTTTGCACATTTTTAATTGAATTCCAATTTCCATCAAAATAGAGCTTGAAACAAACCCAAATAATAAAATCATCATCTAGTAAATAAGAAACACATCATTCATCATTTTCCTAATATAATAAAAAATATAAACACTGTGAATTGAATAAATGTAAGTTAAGTGATGTAATTACTTAAATAAATGTGTATTAGCAAAAAAAGTACCAAATTTAGTGTAAAGGCTCTATTTAATTGCAACTCAACATGTTTTAAAGGTTAATCAATTTGTCTTTAGGAAAAATAACTAAAATACCGAATGCAAACCAAGATTAAAAGCAGTGATTTAAAACAAAGGTTCCTGCTTGCTGATTTAAACTATCATCAAACTTGGTGCTTTCAATTGCTTGGATTTAAAATCAATTCACCCTGGACACAGGCCTAAACTGTCATGTGGCCAAGTGATTTTGGGAGGCCCAATCCCAGGTACCGTCAAGGGACCTGATTTTCAGGAGCGCTGAGCTCCTCCCTCTGAGCCAGGGAGCTCTAGGCCCTAGGGTGACAAGTTGGGCACCTAAAA
>QXTE01000528.1:23094-233815 GCA_003942145.1 Platysternon megacephalum | reverse complement strand
TCCTTTTTTGATCTTTGAATTAAAGTTATAGCAATAGACAAGACTTGTTTGCTTACATCACAAGACCTGAGCAAACATCTACCCTTGAGATCTCTAACAATGCAGACTTGCATTTCAAAGCTCTATTCATTTACCTATCTTCCTAACCAGTCCTTAAAGTTCACCCATGGGTCAGGTTATTCTGTGAGTTAATTAACTCTTTCTGGCCCAGTTACCTTCCACTGGGATATTATATTACACTCATAACGTCACACCCCCAACGCAAAATTGATGCAAGAAGGGATGACACAGACATCACTGACTGCATCCCAAAAGCTTCCCATCCTGGGTTCTGTTTCATTACAGCTTGTACTGGGTTAGAAGCCATATTAATGTATAACAGAAATGGTTTACCCAACTCATGTTTAATAACATGATTGATTCTCTTTACAAACTCAAGGTGAAACTTGGTTAGAACAATAGCGGATTGGATCTGCTGCTGCAGCTATAAGGTGCCACAGGATTCTTTGCTGCTTTTACAGGTTCCTGTATGACTCATGTGATCTTGCCAAGAGCTAAAGAACATAGCTACTTTATCCATACAAGCTCTGGCAAATGTTTGGAACCCAATTAATATTAAGTCAATGTAGATATTAATGTTGTCCATAGTACAGGAATTTTGGCATTTAGCCGTGAAAGCAATATGGTAGTGTGCCTCAGTTTCCCTTCTTATACAGCACATCAGGTCTGGAATGTCTTTTCTCCTGTGAAAAGTTCCAATACTGTTTACAGGCATTAACTGTGCAACATTAGAATTATCAGGCCTTTTAACATAGAGTGTGTTTTCATGTATTCCTCTTAACATGTTCAAGGGATTTTCCAAAAGATTAGGCACTTTGTACATTTTTACAGTTCTTGGTAATAGCAAGACATTAGTTACAAAAGTCACCATCAGCAATAACAACAAACTCATTGCAAGTGTCCATCTACAATCATGTTTGTCATGCCACACCTTTGGCTCAATACCATTGGGGTTTGGGCATTTCAGGGTTACCCTGTGGCTTCCCTTTGCAAAAGTAAGTTCTTGTTTTCCAGCTTGTCTTGAAGGATTAAACTTTGATTTCTCTTGCTCAACAGAATTCACTGGCTGATGGGGTGGGCTCTCTGTGCTAACAGCTATTAGCAAGTCTTTCTTCTCCCTGTCAGCCAGGTAATTTGCATCAACACAGACACTAGCTTTTAGATTTTTAGCTGCTACCAATGTCAAGGCTGGACTTTGTCTTAAAGAGACACCACACAAATCCAAAGAGTCTGAGGGTGAGAGTTTGCTTGCTCTCCCCTGCGTCCTCAAGCATTCAGCCATAAAACTGTTCTGCTCTGAAACACCAGTAACCAAATCTGTCCTCAGACCCTGAAGCACAGACTGCTCACTTACAGAATTAGCATGGAGACAGTCCTGTCCCAACACCATTGTCCTCCCAACAAGCTGGCCAAACACAGCCACTTGGTCATAGAGCTGCTCAACTTTCTTAACAGCTCTTACTCCATCTGAGACCTTTTCAAAGCTATGCACACTGGATCTTTCAAAAGGAAAGTCAGTGGATCCATTTACAACCGAAAATTTCTGGTTGTTAGGAACAAACTTCCTTGATTAAATCACTTTCACACCCTTCAGCTACGGCAAACGGCTTGCACAGATTACCATGAGGCTTCCTTTCCCTAAGAGCTTTTCTAAGCAACAATTCACCCCTTACAGAAATTTTGCTTTTACCCTCTTCACCTAAGGCTTGCTCTAAAGGAACACTTCCCTGAGCAACAACAGACTCTTTCTGGGTCTTATTTACATCCATGACTACCTTTGGCCCATCAGGCAGATTCCTACACAATCCCCTTTCAGGCAAACTTATAGACTTCCTAGATAAAAGGTTAGAAACATTCTTCTTCCCTTTGCCACACACAAGTTCAGGAATCTTTTCCTTCTCGCTACAAGTTGTCAAACTGTCAGTAGGTAACACAATTAAATCACCTTTCTGCTCTCTTTGTGCCCTGGCTAGGGTATCACCCTGATCAGACAGAGTTGCTACATCCTTTTCCAACCACACATTAGCAACAGGTAAAATACAAGCACCAGAATTGTCTGGTCTCTGGGATTTTGCCATGACACTAACTGGATGCAACCTAGTTACAGTGCCATTTTCCCCAGCAGGCACAAACTTAGGACCATTCCCTTCCTGGGCTTTAGTTGAATCCAGAACCAACTCTGAGACAATTCCACTATTCTCAACCATCACAGGCTGAAAGGCACCTTCTGTCTGCTCCATAGACAAAGAAGAGCCGGAGACACATTCTCCTTTAGCAGACACACAGCTTGGGAGCTCACTTCCTTTGTCCCAGCACACCGGGCTGTTCACAGACAACTGCTTGGAGACTGGGGTAGCGTCCTCCATAGGCAAGTCAATACCCCTGACAGACACAGGCACATTTCCTTCGCTGTCACAATTCTCCACACAGGTGAGAGGTAAGAGATAGGGACGCTCATCTTCCACTATCCTTGCCTTCCCAAACTGCTGACTAGATAAAGCCACCAGCTCACAAGCCTGCCTAGGCTCATCCAGACTTTCCCTGCCTTCCTCTCCTTTATCCCAGCATACAGGGCCGGTTACAGACCAACACGGGGCAGCTTCCTTACCAGGCACATTGCCACTCCCAACAGATAAACTGCTGCTCGTCTCACCACACTGAGCTACTTCCAGCACATTACAGTTCCCCTTTTCAGGTTCTCTTTTACAAGCTGTACTAGCCAACAATCCATCACCCATCAAAAATCGACCCTTTCCTTCCTCAGTTAGGGCTTCAGCCTGACCATCCACTTCAATCTGTTCCAGAGAAACATTTTCCTGACCAAATGAGATCTTTCTGTGCTTGATCTAGTTCCAGATTCACTTCTGAGACATCAGATAGACATTCAGAAACTCCATTCACAGACACACAGCTATTACCCACCCGGTTAGAATCCCCCTCTCCATGGCCATAGCAAAATGGGTTAAACACAGAAAACTGCCCAGAGTAATAACACATATCAACATAGTTATAAACTGGATTTTCAAGGGGATGCAGTTTCTGCTCTTCTTCCATTGCTTTTTTGACTTGGAGCTGGAGTCTAGCCGTCTCCTCTTCCATCTTGCGAGTCTCCTGTTGCCTCTGGCGAGCTTTTTCCTCAGCAGCCAGCATCTCCAGACGCCCCTTACTAGCTTTTTCTTCCAATTCAGCGATCTTTTGCTTCTCCAGGAATCGAAGATCTGCTAGATTCCGTTCATGCTCAAGTTGCAGTTTATTTGTTGCCTTTTGCACTCTAATTTTTTCTGCATCTTCTGTAGCCTCAGGTAAGGGCTGCGCTTTTGCCCCCTGATCACTGGCCATTAACAGTGTGACAGCGTACCCCATAAAGGGGCTCATAAATGTATGTATAATATAACTGGAATAGGGTTTTGCTACATAGGCCAGGTAACACATCTATGTAAAGGTTGTGATCTACTGGTTATGTTCACCCTAGTTGTATGCAGACACCATTTGTGTGTTCAAAGTTATGAACATTGGCTGTATGATTTCTTGATCTCTAAGGGGCCTCAGTNAATCCCCCTCTCCATGGCCATAGCAAAATGGGTTAAACACAGAAAACTGCCCAGAGTAATAACACATATCAACATAGTTATAAACTGGATTTTCAAGGGGATACAGTTTCTGCTCTTCTTCCATTGCTTTTTTGACTTGGAGCTGGAGTCTAGCCGTCTCCTCTTCCATCTTGCGAGTCTCCTGTTGCCTCTGTCGAGCTTTTTCCTCAGCAGCCAGCAGCTCCAGACGCCCCTTACGAGCTTTTTCTTCCAATTCAGCGATCTTTTGCTTCTCCAGCAATCGAAGATCTGCTAGATTCCGTTCATGCTCAAGTTGCAGTTTATTTGTTGCCTTTTGCACTCTAATTTTTTCTGCATCTTCTGTAGCCTCAGGTAAGGGCTGCGCTTTTGCCCCCTGATCACTGGCCATTAACAGTGTGACAGCGTACCCCATAAAGGGGCTCATAAATGTATGTATAATATAACTGGAATAGGGTTTTGCTACATAGGCCATGTAACACATCTATGTAAAGGTTGTGATCTACTGGTTATNGACTGGAAAAAAGCTAATGTAGTGCCCATCTTTAAGAAAGGGAAGAAGGAAGATCCAGGGAACTACAGGCCAGTTAGTCTCACCTCAGTCCCTGGAAAAATCATGGAACAGGTCCTCAAGGAATCAATCCTGAACCACTTAAAGGAGGGGAAAGTGATCAGGAACAGTCAGCATGGATTCACCAAGGGCAAGTCATGCCTGACTAACCTAATTGCCTTCTATGATAAGATAACCGGCTCTGTGGATGAGGGGAAAGCAGTGGATGTGCTATTTCTGGACTTTAGCAAAGCTTTTGATACAGTCTCCCACAGTATTCTTGCCAGCAAGTTAAAGAAGTATGGGCTGGATGAATGGACGGTAAGGTGGATAGAAAACTGGCTAGATGGTCGGGCTCAACGGGTAGTGATCAATGGTTCCTTGTCTAGTTGGCAGCCGGTATCAAGTGGAGTGCCCCAAGGGTCGGTGCTGGGGCCGGTTTTATTCAATATCTTCATTAACGATCTGGAAGATGGTGTGGACTGCACCCTTAGCAAGTTTGCAGATGACACTAAACTGGGAGGAGTGGTTGATACGCTGGAGGGTAGGGATAGGATACAGAGGGACCTAGACAAATTAGAGGATTGGGCCAAAAGAAATATGATGAGGTTCAACAAGGACAAGTGCAGAGTCCTGCATTTAGGACGAAAGAATCCCATGCACTGCTATAGACTAGGGACCGAATGGCTGGGCAGCAGTTCTGCAGAAAAGGACCTAGGGGTTACGGTGGACGAAAAGCTGAATATGAGTCAACAGTGTGCCCTTGTTGCCAAGAAGGCTAATGGCATTTTGGGTTGTATAAGTAGGGGCATTTCCAGCAGATCGAGGGATGTGATCATTCCCCTCTACTCAGCACTGGTGAGGCCTCATTTGGAGTACTGTGTCCAGTTTTGGGCCCCACACTACAAGAAGGATGTGGATAAATTGGAGAGAGTCCAGCGGAGGGCAACAAAAATGATTAGGGGGTTGGGGTACATGACTTACAAGGAGAGGCTGAGGGAACTGGGGTTATTTAGTCTGCAGAAGAGAAGAGTGAGGGGGGATTTGATAGCAGCCTTCAACTACCTGAAGGGGGGTTCCAAAGAGGATGGATCTAGGATTTTCTCAGTGGTGGCAGATGACAGAACAAGGAGCAATGGTCTCAAGTTGCAGTGGGGGAGGTTGTAGCGATGTCAAAGACTGACTGGTGCGGACCTCCTGCTGGTCGTCCTGGAAATTAGCTCTTTTCCAGCCTTGGAGCGCCGTCTGCTGGCCTGTGGCTCACCTGCCTCAGGCCCCCGTGTCCCTCCCGGATCCTGGTGCCCTTTATCTCAGGGTTCTGCCCCAGCAGTACCCACGCTCTGGGTCTCCCCTCCCAGGTGAGCCCCCACCCCTCTACACCCACCTTGCCTCAGTGGCTACTGCCAGTTGTCATCTAGCCCCCCCTCACTGGGGCAAACTGCAGTCTGTGATAGCTACTCATCATGGGCAAGGGGGTTGGACCAGCTGCCTCTGCCTATCTCTGGGCTGCACCTCTGTAGCCCCAGTACCTCCTTGGCCTTATCCAAGGCTGTGACGGTGCTGCCCGTGGGAGCCAGCTGAGGTTACTCAATCAGGGTGAACTGCAGACAAAACGGGGCAGACAAACCCCAAACGCTGGTGGATATTCCAATACTTAGATTTTCCAAGCCAGCACAAAACAACTTCTATATTACCATACAGGTTACTCAGAAGTCCAAACAACGCAGTTCCCTTAAAGTACCCAGCCTCAGGCCTCCGTCCAGACACACCTGTCAGATATGATGATGATTACTGAGAATCTTATCTCATCATATAAAAGAAAAGGTTCTTCCAATCCCAAAGGATCAGCCACATACCCAGGTTCAATTATAACTTAGATCTTACCCAAAATACACGCTATAGCCAATTCTTATTAACTAAGCTAAAATTTATTAAAAAAGAAAAGAGAGAGAGTGTTGGTTAAAAGATCAATATACAGACAGACTTGAATTCAATTCTTGAGGTTTAGATACATAGCAGAGGTGAGCTTGTAGTTGCCAAAAGTCCTTTTAGAAATAGTCCATAGGTTATAGTCCAATGTCCATATTCAGGGTGGCTCCAGTCAAAGACTGGGGATCTCAATCCTTATGGCTTAAGGTTCCCCCCTCTTGAAACCCAAAGCAGATCTGAGATGATGTATGATCATGTCCCAGGGTTCTTATACATTTCCAGCAGCCTTTCGGCCTGAGAAAACAATAGGCTTAATTCTCCTTCCTCTAAACATCATGGCAATTAGCACAGGGTAATTTATCCATTAAACAGTTCAGCTACAGGTTACTACAACCTTCAAAGAGACATATAGACAATAATACTATTTCACTCCAGTATCATCATAAATGTTAATACTCCTTTTTTGATCTTTGAATTAAAGTTATAGCAATAGACAAGACTTGTTTGCTTACATCACAAGACCTGAGCAAACATCTACCCTTGAGATCTCTGACAATGCAGACTTGCATTTCAAAGCTCTATTCATTTACCTATCTTCCTAACCAGTCCTTAAAGTTCACCCATGGGTCAGGTTAGTCTGTGAGTTAATTAACTCTTTCTGGCTCTGTCACCTTCCACTGAGATATTATATTACACTCATAACGTCACAGGGGTATGGAACGGCTGCCTTATGAGGAGAGATTAATAAGACTGTGTTACCTCAAAGGGAGAAAGGTATCGAGAAATGGTGGGGGAGAAATGGGGAAAGGAAAGCCCCTTTTCTCAGAGCTGCAGACTCGACTCTCTCCCGTGTCTGTCACCAGTGGATAGTGACCTCCCTCCAGTCTAGTGCAGAAATAAAAAGACAAAATGGTCAAATAAAAACAAGGTAAGTGTATGAAGGGAAAAGCGACAGAAGAAGGGGAAGGGGGAATGAATGGACACAATACAGCAGTGGGGGGAACAGTAAAACCGGGACTCAATGACTGGTTCTGTGAGCGTGAAGCTCAGGCCCCTAAACCCTCCTGTGGGATTGTATCAAACCAACCAACCCTACCCCAGTACAGAAACCTCTCTCCTAGCAGCAGATGGTACGTGCAGGCGCGAGGCCCAGGACCTACACCCAGCGCCGGCTCCAGGGTTTTTGCTGCCCCAGGCAGCAAAAAAAAAAAAAAAAAAAAAAGCCGCGATCGCGATCTGCGGCGGCAATTCGGCGGGAGGTCCTTCGCTCCGAGCGGGAGTGAGGGACCCTCCGCCGCATTGCCGCCGAATCGCTGGACGTGCCGCCCCTCGCCCGAGTGGCCGCCCCAAGCACCTGCTTGGTCAGCTGGTGCCTGGAGCCGGCCCTGCCTACACCTCTGAGGCTGATTGAGAGCCCTTGCGGAGGAACGCTGGGGAGCCCGGACGACCGGGGGTTCTGGCGCTGGCGAGGAGACCCTCTGGGCGGACGGACACCAGGTATTGCAGGACGATGGCAGGACTCCTCTTCCTCACACACACGTCGGGATGAATGTTACTCTTCGATTTCAGCTCTGGAGCTCCGCGCAGACCCGACCATGCATGAGCTGTGGCTGGATGAACAGCAGCAGCGCAGGCGCCTGACCAGTCTCAGAGGTGGGAAGAGTTCTGAGGTGATGGAACACTGAGGCCTGATTTTGGCGGGAAAAACCGGTTCTGACTGGTTTGAGCTACAGTCTTTGTTGTAAACAAGTCCACTCTCAAAGATGGAGTCCAAGGTCAGAGTTCAGATCCTCCATTTTGAATATCAGTCCCCAGCCAGTGATTCACTTAACAGTACAATACATCTAACAACTGGGACTTTTCAGCTTGGAAAAGAGACGGCTAAGGGGAGATATGATTGAGGTCTATACAATCATGACTGGTGTGGAGAAAGTAGATAAGGAAGTGTTATTTACTCCTTCTCATAACACAAAAACTAGGGGTCACCAAATGAAATAAATAGACAGCAGGTTTAAAGCAAACAAAATAAAGTACTCCTTCACACCACGCAGATGTCAACCTGTGGAACTCCTTGCCACAGGATGTTGTGAAGGCAAAGACATTAAGAAGGTTCAAAAAAGAACTAGATAAATTCATGGGGGATAGGTCCATCAATGGCTATTGGCCAGGCTGGGCAGGGATGGTGTCCCTAGCCTCTGTTTGCCAGAAGCTGGGAATGGGTGACAGGGGATGGATCACTTGATGATTCCCTGTTCCGTTCATTCCCTCTGGGGCACCTGGCATTGGCCACTGTCGGTAGACAGGATACTGGGCTAGATGGACCTTTGGTCTGACCCAGTATGGCCGTTCTTATGTTAACATCTGAAGGTCCTCCTGGAATAGAAAGGGGCAGTAATTTTAAAAAGAGAGACAAGATGGGGGAAGTAATATCTTTTATTGGACCAACTTCTGTTGGTGGAAGTGACAAGCCGTCAAGTGCCACAGAGCTCCTCCGGTCTGGAGAAAACAGGCAATTTAAATTACACTTTCCAGGGCACCTGGCATGTCTTTCACTTGTTTTGCAGGCAGCACAGAACATGCTTTGGGCATTCAGATATAGAACGCAAATTCAGAATCCTGGCAATGAGCTTTTCCAAAGCAAAGTGCAAACTTCACCCGATCTACCCTCACTTCCTACATAAAGGGTTTTTTTATTGCCAGTGGGGAAACTGAGGCACGGGGCACGAGCGACATGAATTAACTAGATTAAAATGTATTGGCAAAAGGATTAGTAGAGGCAGCCAGGTCAGCAGTGCCACAGTACGGATCTGGAAAGTCAGCCTTGCAATCTTTTGCCTCATCTCTTGGTCCACCCACAGCGTTTCCAAGCAGACACGCAGGACCAGGGATTGCTCAATGGTCCTTTCGCAGCCATCTGTGCACAGACCTCCTTGGAGTCTGTATTCTGGAGTTAAAAGCAATGCCAGGAGACCTCGCTGAGCCCTGCATGCTGTCTCTGGAAATTTAATACATGCAATCAGGGCTTTTAAGCTACTATAACATCCACCATGGCACTCAGGACAGAGTCCAGGAGCAAAACTGGGCATGCAGCCTAGACCCGCGATGGGATTCAAACTCCTCTTAAAGCTCCAAGAGAACCAGCAGCTCAGAAGCAGATGGTTCTGCATCAGCCCCTCTTCTCTCACTTGCGCTGGTCACAATCCCAGGGTCACGTCAGCAGACACCACCACCACCACCAGGTCTCACATCACAATAATCAAAGGTGGTACTCCTACCACACACCCCACCGGCCCAAGGCCTGACCAGCTCCTTCTGCAATGAAAGCTCCTAACACGCAGAACCCCGGCCTGTTCTGTGCAGAGCTCCTCTCCCCACAATTGTTCCCTGCTGAATTTCAAAGCCTGTGATCGATACAGGAAGCATGAGCCAAACTCCCCCTGGCTACAAGCCACTCTCATAATAGACACCTGCCTGCAAAATCGTAAGGGCCCACTTGAAACCCCTTTTGCATACCAGTCTAACCCCTGGGCTGAGCTATCTGTCCCAACTCATACTGAGTGCAAACACTCCGATTTCTTTCCCCGGACCTGGAGAAGAGCTGTGTGTAGTTCAAAACCATGGACCTTCCTCCAGCAGAACTTGGTCAAATAAAAGAGAATAGCTCACCACCTTGTCACTCCCAGAACGGGCGGGAGAGACCACAGCCAATTTTTCAGACAGGAATTCCAGCTTCCTTTAATGTCCAGGTTGCATAACGTCTGGTCTCCTTTCATTAAAGGACCTGTGGCTTTTGAGATCCCTCAACCACCCACTTTTCTTTTCCCCACTTATTTTAAACATCAACAACTATAACAATTCTTTGACTTACGTGTACACACTCATTCCTGGCTGGTTTCCAAAGCCCCACCGGCAGAGTGGACAAAAATCTATGTTTAAAAAAAGAAATCAGATTTTTATTTCATTTGGATTTTTGTATTTAAATTCAATACATCTCTTTTAAAATAAACCTCTTTGAAATTATGGCACCTTACGTGAAGGCCTAAACTTACTACAGTCTATTCAAATCATTGACATGAAATTTAAAAAATGAACATTAAGCAGTATAGGGTTTGCTCCTGAATTTTTAGAGGAAGTGAAATCACTGAACTGGAGGAAGTCACTGTCTGAGCACCTGGAACTAGAGTTTGGCGACGTGCTAAACCCCAACTTTTGACAGCAGTTGCCTTTTCTGCAAGTGCAAAGAGAGTATTTTCTTCAGTTTAGTTTATTCAACAAGGGAAGTTCAATGACTGGTTCATTCAAAGTTAAGAAGCTGAGTGGGGAGTTGTTTTCCTCTTCCAATCTATGACTACAAACTAGCTGTGGGAAGATGGGAACTACTAGTTCTAAAATCTGGAAGCACAAGACAACCAGAAACAACTCACTAACTAAAGATAATATTCTTTTGTTTAATAAATCTGTTAGTTTTAAATGAAACACATGGTTTGATATTCTCTCTCTCTCCTGTGTCCAGCACATCTGAGGTAGTTTTATTTAACTAATAAGACCAAATATAATTTACATGCTGGTTTTGCACATTTTTAATTGAATTCCAATTTCCATCAAAACAGAGCTTGAAACAAACCCAAATAATAAAATCATCATCTAGTAAATAAGAAATACATCATTCATCATTTTCCTAATATAATAAAAAATATAAACACTGTGAATTGAATAAATGTAAGTTAAGCGATGTAATTACTTAAATAAATGTGTATTAGCAAAAAAAAGTACCAAATTTAGTGTAAAGGCTCTATTTAATTGCAAGTCAACATGTTTTAAGGGTTAATCAATTTGTCTTTAGGAAAAATAACTAAAATACCGAACGCAAACCAAGATTAAAAGCAGTGATTTAAAACAAAGTTTCCTGCTTGCTGATTTAAACTATCATCAGAATTGGTGCTTTCAATTGCTTGGATTTAAAATCAATTCACCCTGGACACAGGCCTAAACTGTCATGTGGCCAAGTGATTTTGGGAGGCCCAATCCCAAATACCTTCAAGGGACCTGATTTTCAGGAGCGCTGAGCTCCTCCCTCTGAGCCAGGGAGCTCTAGGCCCTAGGGTGACAAGTTGGGCACCTAAAAACCCCCAAGAGTTTACGCTACAGAAGCTGGAAATGGAACATGTGCCCAGTACAATTGCAGCAAGGCCTGTAACAAGCCTTTTTTTGTTTTTTAAATCTAAGTTCACTGGGGCAAAAACTCCCCCCCAAAGCATTAGGTGCTCCCTGGATTCCCTACAACTAGCACCAGCCTTTTATAGCCCCCCGCCAGCCCCAGCCGCTCTCCCCGTGGGGCTGTTCTGCAAGGAGGGTCCTTACGCTGCAACGCCCCCCTTGCTCCCCGCCCCGCGCCCAACAGGGCTCTTTGCACCGGGGGGTTACCCAGGCCCTTGTTTCCTTGCAGGGTATTTCTGTCCGGCCCCCCCGCACCTCGGGGACTCCCTGCGGGTTTGGTTTAATGCCTCACAAAACCCACCGCCTGCAACCAGGAGGCTGCCACCCTCCCAGGCACCCCGCCCTAACCGCCAGGGGGCTGTGGGAGGGAGGGGGGGCTGTTTGCGAGGGGGGGGGGGTCTGGCCTCCACCTGTGCACCGTCCCTGTGCAATGCCAACCAGCCTCCACCTGTGCACCGCCCCCGTGCAACGCCGGCCAGCCTCCACCTGTGCAAAGCACCCCGTGCAATCTCAGCCAGCCTCCACCTGTGCAAAGCACCCCGTGCAACGCCGGCCAGCCTCCACCTGTGCACCGCCCACGTGTAACGCCGGCCGCCTCCACCTGTGCACCACCCCCGTAAAACGCCGGCCATCCTCCACATGTGCACCGTCCCTCCACAGCCCCCGTGCAATGCCAGCCAGCCTCACCTGTGCACCACCCCTCCACAGCCCCCATGCAATGCCGACCAGCCTCCACCTGGGCACCACCCCCATGCAACACCGGCCAGCCTCCACCTGGGCACGGCTTCCATGCAACGCAGGCCAGCCTTCACCTGGGCACCGCTCCCGTGCAACGCCGGCCAGCCTCCACTTGTGCACCAACCCCGTGCAACGCCGGCCAGCCTCCACCGGTGTAAACCACGCCGTGCACCGCCGGCCAGCCTCCACCTGTGCACCGTCCCCGTGCAACACCGGCCAGCCTCCACCTGTGCACCGCCCCTCCACAGCCCCCGTGCAATGCCGGCCAGCCTCCACCTGTGCACCGCCCCCATGCAACACCGGCCAGCCTCCACCTGGGCACCGCTCCCGTGCAACGCCGGCCAGCCGCCACCTGGGCACCGCTCCCATGCAACGCCGGCCAGCCGCCACCGGTGTAAAGCACCCTGTGCAACACCGGCCAGCCGCCACCGGTGTAAAGCACCCTGTGCAACACCAGCCAGCCTCCACCTGTGCACCGCCCCTCCAGAGCCCCCGTGCAATACCGGCCAGCCTCCACCTGTGCACCGCTCCCGTGCAACGCCGGCCAGCCTGCACCTGTGCACCGTCCCCGTGCAACGCCAGCCAGCCTCCACCTGTGCACCGCCCCCGTGCAACGCCGGCCAGCCTCCACTTGTGCACCGCCCCCATGCAACGCCAGCCAGCCTCCAGCTGTGCACCGCCCCTCCACAGCCCCCGTGCAACGCCGTCCAGCCTCCACCTGTGCACCGCCCCCGTGCAACGCCGGGCAGCCTCCACCTGTGCACCGCCCCCGTGCAACGCCGGCCAGCCTCCACCTGTGCATCGCCCCCATGCAACACCGGCCAGCCTCCACCTGTGCACCGTCCCCGTGCAATGCCGGCCAGCCTCCACCTGTGCACCGCCCCCGTGCAACGCCGGCAAGCCTCCACCTGTGCACCGCCCCCGTGCAATGCCAGCCAGCCTCCACCTCAGCACCGTCCCTGTGCAACGCCGGCCAGCCTCCACCTGTGCACCGCCCCTCCATGGCCCCCATGCAATGCCAGACACCCTGTGCTCGTGCACTGCTCCTCCACGACCCCCGTGCAATGCCACACAGCCTCTGTTCCCTTTGTGCACTGCTCCTCCACATCCCAGCAATGCCAGACACCCTCTTCTCGTGCATTGCCCCATCAGAGCCCCCGTGCAATGACAGCCAGCCTCCACCTGTGCACTGCCCCCGTGCAATGCCAGCCAGCCTCTGTCTGTGCCTCCCCTCCCCCATGCAATGCTCCCCAGCTTCTGTCCATGCACTGCCCCGTCACTGACCATACAACCCCCGAGGTGCCTGCGCATCACCTCCCCCAGGAAATAGCAGCACCCCACGGGGAGACTGCACTAGACACAGTCAGACTCACCTGAACGGCCACAAAACCCACCAGCTTTGCAAAGCAGTAAGTGTTAGCGCAGTTCCCAGGACAAGCACCAGGGGCTGCACGTCTCCTACTGCAGGGAGCCTGGGCAGAGTGGGGCCACCGCAGTTGACCGGAGTTGGTTGATTGCAGGAGAGGAGGGCATCTGTTTTGCAGCTCTGGTCAGAGCAGCTGCAATGAGTTCTATGTTCAGCCCCTGGCTGCACATGGATTTTCATCCATAGCTCTCAGAGCACTTTACAAAGGAGGTCAGTATCATTATTCCCATTCTACATATGGGGAAACTGAGGCACGGAGAATGGAACTCCATGCCCAAGGTCAGCCAGCAGGTCAGTGCGGGAGACAGGAACAGTCATAGGGTTGCCAACCCTTCCGGATTGGCGGGAGTCTCCCGGAATCGGCCTCGATCTCCCGGTGGCTATTGAAAGCAATCCGGGAGATTTTAATAGGTCGCTAAAAGTCCTGGGGGCTAAGGCAGGCTCCCTACCTGCTCTGGCTCAGAACGGCTCCTGGAAGCGAGTGGCACATCCCTCTGGTTCCTAGGCACAGGAGCAGCCAGGGAGCTCCACGCGCTGACCCCGCCCCAAGCACCGACTCCGCAGCCCCCATTGGCTGGGTACCGCAGCCAATGGGAGCTGCGGGGGCGGTGCCTGCAGGCAGGGGCAGCACGCAGAGCCCCCGTTGCCGCCCCGAGCCTACAAGCCGGCCGGTCGTTTCTGGGAGCCGCCTGAGGTAAGCGCCACCCAGCCAGAGCCCGCACCCCGCACCCCCTATCCCAGCCCTGAGCCCCCTCCTGCACCCAAACCCCCTCCTGAATCCCAACCCCCTGCCCCAGCCTCCTCCCCAGCCTTCTGCCCCAGCCTGGGGAAAGTGAGTGAGGATGGGGGAGAAAGAGCAACTGAGGAAGCCGGGGATGGGGCCTCAGAGGGGCTGGGAAGGGGCCTGGCCTCGGGGCAAGGGTGTTTGGGTTTGTGCCGTTAGACAGTTGGCAACCCTGGGAACAGAACCTAGGTCTTCGGTCACCCATTGCTCTGTGCACTAGGCCCCACTGCTCCGCTCTGTTCCCTGGTTTGCGCCAGCTGCTCCTTCCACAGAGCGGGTGGCTGGTTATGGGGCCGGGTCCAGGCCTATTCGCCCTCTGCACCGCGGCTGCCCTGGGCAAGGTGCTGCCCCTCTGCGCCTTGACTCAGAACCACGCCCTGCCCCTGCCCTCAGGGGCAGCAGAAGTGACCACGGCTGGTGGCTGATCCTGGCAGCCAGTGAGCGAGCCGTGCTCCACCTTTCGGGGATGCTTGCTTGCTGCTGCGCCAATGTGTTATACAAATTACCTAGTTAACATACAACCACGAACTTCTGCTTAAAATATTGGGCTTCAATGCCAGTGGCTGGGAAAATCTGGCCACGAGGGAGGCTGGGAGCAGGGGATCAGTGCCCCTCCCAAGGGACATGGTTCTCCTTCCCCCCAGGCCAGTCCCAGCTCCCATTCAGTGGGCTCGGTGGGGTCAGTAACTCCATGGCAGCCCCGCTCTCAGCAGAGGGAACAGTTGTGGGGGGGAGCGATGGCTCGCGGCGCTCTGAATATCAGGGCAGAACCCCAAACTGGACTAGTCAAACAGGAAGCCAGTGCAGAGGGGAGGGCCAGGGCCAGGAGGGTGGAAGAGGAAAGGATCCCAAGCTGGGAGCAGGGTAGAAAAAGCAGCAAACAGCAGCAGTAGAGTGAAGGCCTTTGGGCTAAGATCCAGTTTACCATCAGCTGGGTCATTTGCAGCTCTGATTATCGCAAACCCAATTATTGCTGGTGCTGTTTGGGGGACCTGTGTGGAACTCAGCAAACCAGGGCAGTCAAGGTCTGTTCCCAAGCACGACTCTTGTTCCCAGAGAGGATGAGGGGAGGAGGTGAAGCCTGCTTTGCAAAGAGGGTGAAGGAAAATCCAGCTGGCGGATTCATTCTCCTCGGGTGTCGTGTGTGTGGTGAGAAGAGAAGAATTTGCCTCATACACGGGGAATGTCGAAACAGCAGCATAATTAGGTGACTAGTGCGGCAAGTCAGGACTCCTGGATTCTGCTCTCATCCTTGCCCGAGACTTGCTGTGACACAGCTGGGCAAGTCCCTTAACCTCTGCAGCTCAGTCTCCCCCCACCATAGAGGGATAAATTTCTTTACTGTACATGGGTGTTTCAGGGAACCTTTACTTGTCATGTAACATCAGCTAGCTGGACAGGACTCAAATTCTTCAGCTAAAGTTCGGGGAGGTTGGGGGATTTGAGTGCAATTGACTTTGGAACTGCAGGATTTTATAGCAGCTGGACTGCACTGGAACTAGGGTTCATAAAGTGCTTTGCACCCCTTTAGCACCTTTGAGGCTCTCCAAAGTGTGATGTTTCAGTGCACCTGCTGGAGACATGCATAAGGCGCCCACCTTCTGAATGGGCCCATTGGCTTCCATATGCTGCAAGTCAACATAATTAGTTGGGAGAATGCAACACTTTCTTCCATCCTTGGCAGAAGTGTGTGTGTGTGTGTGTGTGTGTGTGTGTGTATATATATATATATATATACACACCATAGGGAGGATGTTAGGTTAATTGACAGCTGGTTCCTTTGGTCACTTACAAGTAAATACAGGCACTGAGATGTAGACCTAGGAACCTCCGCCAGCTGTTTGATGTTGTGCCCGCTCCAACGAAGCGTATCCCATTGAGGGGGTGTGATCTCACCCAACCAGACCGAACCACCCTCAAGTCAATTCTAGAGTTAAAAGGATGAGACTGCCCCTCTCAAAGGCAACTGGACAACGGGTTCTACTGAAACCATCAGCAAAAACAGACCATGAGAAAACCGCTAAAAGGCTTGGAAAATTTTATTCTTTACTGAAGTTTCATTTTTAATATTTTTGTTTTTACAATAAATATTTATCAGCAATAGCCTTTAACAGATTGGCATTCAAATCCACTGCAGTGCTCTAAGCTCCCAACAGTAGAGAGACATGGATCCTGATGAGAAAAGCAGGTTTGGTAGAACTCTGCATTGACAAGACAATATATAGTTATACTGTATTTTCCTGTTTAAATAAAGCTCTGTACAATCAGTTTGCTTAGCGGTGACTGGTCCCAGCCAGGCCATGGGCTCACCTGGGTGGGATGGGACAGGATGTGCTTGCAGACCGACTCACGGCAGTGAAATGACAAGCAGAGGCTCTCAGAGCCGTGATACCAGGCCACAGTCACACAGGGCCAGGCTCAGGGAACACAATGGGTCCACGTTACAGTTACTTGCCATGGAAGCTTTTGTTTCTGTAGGCGGAGGGGGAAGTGTTGTCATGGGGGTTACTTCCCCCCTTAGCACAAAGAGTGAAGGGAGCAGGAGCAGGCAGTTGTATGCTAAGTCAATTAAGATGCCCCCTTCTTACTCAACAGACCTGCACCTAAGTGACAAGTCCCAATGAAAGTCAGATACTTTGGAAAATCCCACCCACAACTATTAGCATGAGCCTTTTCTGCTCCAACACCATTAGCCCTGCAGAGCCCAAACGAGGAGGATTCTGCTCTGCTTTGCCATCCGTTGTATGGGCGTAACTGAGGGTAGGGTGTGGCCTGCACAGTCTCCATTGCTGGGGATGATACAGGAGCCGGGAAGAGCCCAGCTCGACTCTCAGAGTGCAGGCTGAATGAGCAGGGCTGGCAGTTAGAAGACCCGTTTGATCTGGAAGCCCGGGAGATACAAACACGGAGCCCACAACGTCATTGTTACAGAGTCACCTTCCCGAGCATTTTCAGCTCGGGCCTCCCGCACGCCTGCCCCAAA
This sequence comes from Platysternon megacephalum, assembly GCA_003942145.1. Classification (NCBI taxonomy): domain Eukaryota; kingdom Metazoa; phylum Chordata; order Testudines; family Platysternidae; genus Platysternon; species Platysternon megacephalum. Next base: position 216,559 of record QXTE01000528.1, on the reverse strand, counting down.
GCACACCGTTCGGTTAGTCGGCTCTGCACTCAGTTAAAGGCTGCCCTGGCACGGGATGCTGTGTCAGAACTTCTTGCTGCCCAAAAAGCATGTCACCCTGGACCAGTCTGACCAGCTGTCAAGTAATAACAAATAGGTCCTGGTAGAATGGAGCGAATGAGGCAGATTTATATCTGGAAATGAGACCATCACTCCAAACCAAATGCACCTGAACAATTAACTGGTTAGTAACAACTAGCACTACCTAGTAATAGATCTTTATTCCTGGAGCATGTTCCGTAAGACGCCATGATGGTGGCTAACCGAGGTACAGGTAACAAACCGCTTTCCTCCAGGACGCGGGTCTGCTAAGTAATACCGCCCTGTTCTGTTCGTTTTATCGCTGCTGCCGTAAGACAGAAAACAGGCGACACTGACAAGTCCAGCGGCACTGTAGGATTTTTCCGATTTAATCAAGACCTCGTTCAGCAGTGAAGAGGTTAAACAAACTTCTGTTGCAACCACGTTCCAAGTCAGCAGACATAAAATGCTCTCCGCAGCCCTGGCCCGCCGCCACCTCCAATCCAATGCTGCGAGGTAGACTGGGGACATGGGGCAAACAAGGTACTAGCAAAGGCTTCCCTTGGCTACTACAACCCTTGCCCAGTTTGCGGTCCGGCTGCATTTCAGCAAAGCACAAACAAGATCTCAGACAGCCCAGCTGATCTCAACCCACCAGCCCAAGATGCCCCCAGTGAGTGGCACACCACATAAAACCACCACCTGTGACAGAGAAAGATTCTCCCGTGGCTTTCAGCAGGCAGATGATTTACCATCATCCCAGCGCTGCAGCACAAGGAAAGAGGAGCAGGTCTCCTTTACAAACGAACCAAATCACCTAAATCCAAGTTGTTGGGTTTTTATGCCACTGTTAACGCACCATTAGCTATAACCAACCCCAAGAGCTTCCCAGCTGTTCAAGTTACTTGCATAGCAAGCGGCAGCGCTGAGTGCATCTTTGAAGGGCAAGTCTACACTACGAGGCTACGTCGGCACAGCTACGCCGATGCAGCTGAGCCGCTGTCGCGCATCTGGTGAAGAGCCGCTGTGCTGACGGAAAAGCGTCTCCTGCCGACATAGCACCAGTATGGTCAGCGCTTGTGTTGCTCATGGAGGTGTCATTTTCACACCCCTGAGCGATGTAAGTTACATCAACTTCCGCAGTAGTGCAGACCAGCCCTCAGCATGTAGGAAAATTCAGCTGGGCCACAGCTTCCAAAAAAGCAACATTTATTTATAAAGATACAACAAATCTGATCTGTCACTTTGGAAAGTCACAACAGGCCAAAACATTCTCACTATGGGCTAAGGTTTAGGAGCCCAGACAGAAGACACCAGGAGCCTAACTTTAGAAACCCAAGATCTGAATGTTTTTGCTGTAGTGACCAAGAAAACCCCAAGCTGCATGAACACATTAGTCATCCATTTAAAAAAAGCCGTGAGATTCGGTATTGGCTGATTCCCCATCGGTACCCTAGATCAGGCCACGAGCATGATAAATTCACCATACAGGGCACAACAGGCATGGAAAGGCCAGGTACAATCTCAACACTGCAGTTCCTGCCTTCCCTATTGTTTGTACCCGATGGACCAACTGCAACAGGGATGCTAACTTGGACCACAACGGCTACTTTCATTAACATACCAGTGACTTCAGAGAGCTGTTAAACCTGCACGTATGTGCCCCAGCTAAATGTGTGTCCCATGAGCCGGATTTTACAGTCACGGGGTTGAACTCGGGGGGTCGGCAGAAGACGTTGCATGGGGGGAGAGGGGGGCTGCAGGTCTCGGGGCGAAGTGCAAGTCTGCGTTACACACGCTCAGGAAGCCCCAGCATGGAAATGAAGCTGCGCGCGTAACAAACCGTTTTTCTGAGCGGAAGAAGCCACGCGATGGCAATTGTGTCCACTCCCAAGGCTTCCAACACTCACTTCAACCAAAGACCCCAATCGCAGGAACGCAAGGGGTCAAAGTGTCTTCAGCAAGCCACTGGCTTCTTTTCACAGTGCTCCGGCTAGTCTCTAGCACAGGAACGGGAGCAGGACAATGTTATGGCAACCGGCTTGTGGAGATTTAACAACCAACCAAGTTAAGACATGGAACAGTCCGTTTTGAAGCCAACCGCTTACGTACCCTACCTGACTTGGGCACGTTGACAGCCTAGAGGTGTTCTTCCCCAATGCTCAGCTCTGCCTGCCAATATTCCAGGCTGAGGCACAACTGAGGCAGCATCTGGGGAGCATTGTTAAGGATCATAAAAGCAGCTGCGCAGCTCACTCAGGGCAAGGCAGGGGTCTCAATAATTAAGGACACAAAACAAGTAGCTCTTTTACATCGGCAGAGAAACACAAGGGCTCAGAGTGCCTCTCAAATATGCAGAAGGGGAATTCTAAGCATGGGCAAATATGCTCCTGAGTCAGAGTATCATTCCTTCCAAACAGCACGGCACCGGAAAGGAACGCACACCTCTACGAAGGAAGAGGCCAGGGTGAGGAAACAGAATTTCCACCTTCATGTCTCCTTCTTACCCAGTATTTCAGAGGCCAGAACAATTACCAAATCCAGCCCTTCACTAGAGAACGAGTTTATTTTTAAAGACCGAATTAGGAGAAAACACCAGTTTTCTTTAAAAATAAACCAACCCAAAAGATTTGCTCCCCCTCGCACACACTTTTGGTGGGGTGGCTGTAATTTTGTCTGTTTCTGATCAAACATTTCATTCCCCAGCATCCATGACATCAAGCATGTCCGTCACGAAATTCAGATAAAAACTGCGCAAATGAAAACGGTTTATTGTGTTGGGGGCAGAACGTGCCCAGACAGCAAAATCGGACAGGCTAGAGAGCTCATTCTGCCCTCATCTGCCTGAGCTCGAGCAGCATTAAAACTTGTTTCTAGCATAATTTGATTGTAGATGTTTTGCTAGCCACGACATGCAATAAGTTAAGGCACCAAATTCCATGACTCCCCAAAGATAAGTACAAGGTTTTGAGACATCCTGCCTTAAGAACATGTCAGTAAAATGCATGAAGGCGTTTAGATTGCAAGTCCTGCTCTAGCTACCAGCCTCCACACAACTGAGTGTTTTTTTCAGGGTATGTTTCCATGCACTGCCCAAAGGAATAGTTCAACGTACTCCACAGCCAGAGGAACAGTGACTAGGGAACCGAGCAGATTGTGAGATTCTATGTAAACGCCACCCCAATCTGAATGCAGCAGTGCTGCCGGGGGAGTGGGGACGGGGCGGAGAAATGGGACATGCCATAAAAGGAAATGCATAACACATTTAGCTTCATGCTTGGGACCCAGACATTTCTTAACGTGACTAGTCAAGGGGAACTGGCCCAAATATTCCATGATCCATCAGCATGCAAATGGAAAAACCCAACCTCAGCAACATGTCACGGCCGGAAAGGCGGATTGTGCAGTAGGAAAACGTTCCACAGATAAACTGTGTCCCCCATTTTCAACATCTGGTTTCAAATTCTTAATGTTTCTTGTGCAACTACAATTTAAGTTAATTTGCCCATAATTATATATTTAATTCAACAGTTACGAGTGTCAAAAATTGAAGCACAGCCCAATTCCTCTGTACACTTAAGCTTTTTCTGTACAATGTCAGTAATATATATAAGAGAGTAAGCTACTTATTTTGTAAACTCTGAGGGGGGAATAAAAGGTTTTTTCCTCTCCCAGATTAACACCTTCCTCCAGTTCCTGATGTACGGTCATGACACATTAACAAAACAACTAAAACGTGTTTAGTCCAATCACCCCCACAGCCAAAAAACAAGATAGGAACACCTAGAGATGGAAGCAGTAATGGTATTTTCCTCCTTGAAATTAAATTCTCCCCCTTGTGTCTTGCAGGGTGTACCTCTATCCATCAGCTATGATCTTGTACAGGACATCCCAGTGAGAATTCAAGTTCAAATTAAAACCAACCTATTTACAATAAATGCTGTGAACTGGCTTCTGGACGTTCTGTTTCATATAACTTGCATGACAATGATTTAAATTTACAAAAGAAAAGCGTTAAACAGTAATGACAGTTAAGTTTTCCCAGAGCAGGAGATTTTTCACCCACGGAAGGAATACACCATGACCAAGCTACTCCCCAGGTATGAATGAATTTGTTCCCACAATACATTATATATGAACATTCGTTGTGCTTGCCCACTTCCGAGTGCAGCCTGTCCAGAGCCTGGGTTTAGGCTGCACTCTTCATTCAAGCACAAATCTTCTTTAAATACAATGAATAGAAAAGAAAATCAGCACTCAGTCTTCACCACCACTCAATGAAATGAATTACAAAAAATAAAACCACTGAACGCAAACGGCTTAACAGATGGTAAACAGAAAGCTATCGCTGGATGAGATGTGTGGCCTAGCCATCGGGACAGCTGTGACCTAAATTAAATGGTAATTAAAAAAAAAAAAAAAAATCACCTCTACTTTTCCACCAAATAAAATATCCACAAGTGTATGTGCATGTCAGCAGCTGTAAGAACTATTCAGGTGTTTTTCCAAGCTGTGGGATTTGCCACAATGCAGTTATCTGAAGCTGTGAGACTGTATATAGAGATTGTCCCACCCTTCACGGGTGCACACAAATCGTAGTGCATACAGCAAGTCTGAAATGAGACAAGCTCCATGTAGCATGTAATGACCCCCCTTCCCCCTGCAAGCCAACCCTCTGACATTAAATGAGGTTGTACTGATTTATCAGAAGGGAGAATTTGGCCATGTGCTATTTTAGCTCTCGCAGGCAGTAATAAGCCACCCTCCACCCCAAAATAACCATTGCTGCTAAGCGCTCAAGTTCCCTTCAGGGGCTCGTGATTAAAGAACACATGTGGCCAATGTATGGTTAACAAGAAGAATAGTGTCAAGATATGGTCCCAGTTACCCACAGGGGGGAAAGAAGGGGAAGCTGCCTTAACCACTTAGTCAAACCCCTCAATTCCCAAGTCGTCCTAGTGGAATATCATTTGAAGCTTCTAAACAAACATTTTGCATGAATGGACGTGTGTGCGCATGCTGGGGAACTGCTCCCTAGACTAGCATCAAGGGACAAAGGTCATCTGATAGTGATAGGGTCTAACACTAGACAGCCGCGTGTGACTCATGTGCCTTCGTGTACGATGAAGACGTTCCTCCCTGACCCTGCAGCTCAACCGTCTCCGTTACAGATGTGTTGAGGCCACTGCTACTAACTCAGCTGCCCGGTTATTTTGGGTGACCGTGCGTTCTGAGCGATGCCATCCACGTTCCCAAGCCAGCTCTACCCGAACAGAGTTAGGACTCGAGGACGTTTGGCTAATCTAATATACAGGAATAATTGGAAAGGCTACTCCCCTCGTCTGGTTTCACCAGAGAGCGGTACGTGTTTTCTCAATGGCAGTCGGGGGTGCTCAGCCCCCGCTGCCCCAGTGTCTGTCCAGAAGGTCGATGTAGGTCTGTGGTGATGGTTGAAGTGCAGGCTATTTCCAGCAGTTATTTACAGTACTTGTGTAGACTGCAGGCTGATTTTCTCTTCTTCCCCTTCTAGTCAATCTGTACTGGGCTTCTTTAGCGAGAAAGGCCGGATGTTGAAATGTTTGCTCAGCTGGCTTACCTGGGGGAGAGAGAGAAAAGTTAAATGAAAGCAATACATCAGCCAACATGCCTTCCACCTCAGCCTCAAACAATCAAGGGGACTTGAATGGAGCAGCTCAGTACGCCTCAGGATTCGGGCCCAGGACTGCAGTGAATTGGCAGAGTGCCGTATGTATGGGAAGGATGCATAGCCCCAGCCCATACTATGCTCGACCCCAGCCAGGGCTATTAGTCACTCCCTTACAGAAGCCCCTAAGGGTACATCTACACTGCAATAAAACACCCCAGGCTGGCCAGTCAGCTGACTCTGGCTTGCTGGGGTTGGGCTGTAAAACTGTGGTGTAGACATCTGGGCTCACGTTGTAGCCTGGGCTCTTGGACCCCACGAAGGGGGGAGGGTCTCCGAGACGCTGAACATCTGCACTGCAATTGTATAGCCCCACAGGCCAAGCCCCGTGAGCCTGGCTCAGCTGACATGGGCCAGCCGCCGGTGTTTCACTGCAGCGTAGACATCCCCTTACGCACCAAGCGAGCCGCACCTGCAGCTAAAAAGGCTGAATCGCCCCACATGGGCGCATGAGACCTGTCTCACAGGGACACCAGGATGCTGCTGTGCAGGGCCAGGCCAGCCACACACGACACTGCAAACTGGAGTGCTTCTCTGAAGCCCCCCTCTCTCAGGAGGGACTGTGATAATGCCGGCAGGCTCCCACCAAACCAAAGCCTCTGGGACACAGGGCCCACAAGCCACTAATCCAGCCTGGCGTGAAGCAGCTGCACCAATTCTACACTCTACCAGATCGGGGCACGACTGACTCTCCTTCAACATGCCACTGGGGTTTGCATTGTGGGGTCCAAGACAGGGGTCCCCAACGCGGTGCCCGCGGGTGCCATGGCGCCCGCCGGGGCATCTAAGTGTGCCCGCGTACTGGCCGGCGGATGAGCATCCGCCGAAATGCTGCCGACAAGCGGCAACATCAATAGGCGTCGCCGCTGAAAAGCCGCTGAAAATCGGTGCCATTTCGGCGGCGGCGCTTATTGACATTGCCGCTTGTCGACGGCATTTCGGCGGATGCTCGTCCGCTGCCACGGTCCTCCGTGGCTCGTCGTCTGGTGCCCGCCAGACGAAAAAGGTTGGGGACCACTGGGCTAAGAGGTTCTGACGAATAGAAATACTTATGGCAATTCCCGACAGTCCATCTAGTGCAGTATTGTGCTGCCCAGTGACCAGAGGCAAGCGCAAGAAACCCCCCAGGGGATCAGTTCTGGGCAGGCTTCTCCAAAGGAAATTTGTGCCCTAATCCTCCTCGCCAGTTAGTGGCTGGTTTTAGCCCTGAAGCATTAAGGTTTCTACACCTTACAAAGAGATTTGTACCCTACCCAAAGTACCCGGATAGTCTCATTACACTTTTATATGGAATCTTAAACTCTTGGTCCCAAATGGGATCGTGGCAGTGAGTTCTACAGGCTGATTGCACATTGTAAACCAAATGCATTTCCTTTGATCAGTTTTTAAGTTTACTGCCTTTCCTCTCTGCACGTGCACTTGTTCTTGAATGCGCCTGGCCTGTTGTGAGCTGTGAAGCCAATGCTCATGCTTTAGCTAAACAAGTAACAAGGGCATACACAAGTCGCTCAGTTCAATACTAGTCATACATGAACTGCAAAAACAAGCAGCAGAGGTGGCTCGCTTCCAGAGCGCGACAGTCGGACGGCAGCTACATAGCACCCTCTTATAGCTCTGCGCTAACAGTGGCTGCACTAGACTGTCCTGCCTAGCCACTCCCACCAGAGGCCAGTACAACAGGACATCGGCATGTAACTGTGCCAAGAGACAGTATGGCTGAGATTTGGAGACCCGCTTTTCATTATCCTTGAGAAGCCTCCTCTCGCAGTGACCTTCGAAAGGCCGAAAGGGCTCATTTCCTCCTGACAGACAGTGGAAAGCCATGTCGGACTTAAAGGCTGCATTCAGGAAATTTGCTTTTCGATGAGATTATGCAGAGAGCTACGTCAAGTCATTAGGCTGGCTGAAATTTCAGAGTTGTTTTTAAAGCAATTCACATGGCTGGCAGGAAAAGACCAACACATACAGCGTGGCAGCTAAGCAACCACGTCACCCAAGGCCTGCTCACCCGCAACTCAGGAGGAGAAACTGCAGATTCACTCTCACCCCATCGTGTGTCTTACAAAGGGGTTCCAAATGGGTGGGGGTTTTCAGAGAGTATAAGGCGAGAGGAGACCATGACGACCATCAGTCTGACCTCCTGTGTAACAGGCCCGAGAACGTCACCCACTGAGTCCTGCATCAAACCCGTATCTGGCAAGGAGCTAGCGTATATATTTTTGAGCTGGCCTGAAGCGACAAGTGCTCGGGGTCCCACTCTGGCTGCTGAGCTGGTCATTTCCCTGTTCAGTTGACCTAGGACAACCCAGCTGGGCTCTTCCCACTGAGCAGCACTCCCACCGCCTAGACGTTCTGCATCCTGCCAATTCCTTCACACAGTGCCAGTCTCCCACAGTTAGCTACAGTGCGTCCTTGATCCCTGAAGGCATCTGTATACAGGGGAGACTATTCCACTGTGCCCTCCCTTCCCAGCTTCTCCCCAGCAGAGGAACTCATTTCAGAAGCTTGAAATATGGCAGGTTCTACGTCAGTAATTCAGGTTCTTTAGTAATTTTGTTCACTCTTTATTTAGTCAGACATAACCACCGCACTGCAGACAGAGTTCTAGTTACACTATGCCTGGGGCATCTGAAAGCAATATTTCAAAGGCGCGGTATGAAAAAAATCAGTTAATGCCTATGGGAAAGTTTATAAATCTGTACACAGGGCAGAAACACTGTGTTCGGGTTAACACATTAAGGCTGTCCTCCCAAGCAGTGCCCCCTACTGGAGAGAGTGTCAAACTGATTCGAGTGTACAGTCATGTGCTACCCAGCAGCAGCTGCGGCCTTTAGAAGAGAAGTTCTAAGTAAGGTGAAACATTAGGAAGTGAATGGTACCTAGCTAAGTCCCAGAATAATTTATTTAGCATTAGAGATACGCCCAGCCTAGTCTCTGGATCCCATTCTGATCTTGGCATTTTTCTGACCGATAGAACCAGAACTACATCGGAACTTGGGTGCATTAAATCCACGTTTCACCAGTGTTTGGTTCCTACGTTTTAAGCTGCAAACTGTGATCTAAAACAGGATGTGGATCCAGGGTTTGGATTAGACCCAGTCTTTAATTTAAATGACTAGAAGAATATCTGCTGCAGCCGGGCTGTCAGTTCCTGGTATACAAAATAAGAGCTTTCAGATTCCACCTATTTAGCTTCCTTTCATGTTTTATATAAATGCCTCAATCTGCCTGGCAAATGCTTTTGGATCGGTGGTATTCCACCTAGTGTTCCAGGTGTTAAATGCGACCCGCCCCCCCCGCAAAACTGAACAGCAATGGAACAAAGTAAACCCTACAAGCAGAGCCACTACAGTGAAACCCCAAGCCCAAAGGCAGCTGTCACTTACCACTCCTACTCCGTAGTGGATGTGCGCCAGGGTGATGATAGCAGTCAGTAGGTATAGGAGAAGATTTTCCCAATATGGTGTGACTCCGGAGATCACCACAAAGATGACCAGGGCTAATGGGAGCAGCATCCAGTTGAGAGGCTGGCACCGGGTACTACTCATCTGACACACGATCAGCTGGCACTGGTGGGGGCGGGAGGGAGAAAGAGGTCTGTTAGATATGCTTTGGTTTCCTTCCAACGGGAGCCTCCAACCCATGAATCACTCACTCAGAATACGGCAATGAGGGCTGTAGCGGGGTGGTCACCCGCTCTGGCCTTAGAGGGTTTAAAATAGCCCAGGAGAGGGGCTGTGGCTGGGAGCAAGCAGTTCCCAGGCTCAGCTGTGGCCACGCCCCAATCAGGGCTCAGCTGGCCCTTAAAGGAGGGCAGTGGGCCAGGAGCAGAGTCAGTCTCTCTCTGTCTCTAGAGGGAGAAGGGCCTGGCTGCTGGGAAGCTGAATGGGGTACCTGAGGGGAGCAGGGCTGGGGAATAGGGCAACGGAGCTGGGGAGCTCCCGCCTGGAAAAGCCCTAGGCTGCAGCCTTGTCAAAGCCCAGAAAGGTACTAGGGTGCAACCCAGGGTAGGCAGGGGCAGCCGGTCCAAACCCCCCTTGCCTGTGATGAGTGGCTTTTACACTACAGTCTGTCCCAGTGAGTGGGGGCTAGATGGTGACTGGCAGTAGCCCAAGACTGAGGCGAGGTGAGGATAGTGGATGGGGGTTCCCCGGGTGGGGAGACCCTGAGAGCGGGTGTACTGCCAGGGGGCAGCGCCCAAGGACAAGGGGCACCGAGAGGGACATGGGGGCCAGCGGCCGCGAGGCACCAGCCTGCAGAGGGCGCTCCTGGGTCGAAGAGCTTATTCCCAGGACGACCGACAGGAGGCGCCACAGGGGTGAGTCTTGCACCGTTACAGAACCATGTACGTCTCTAGAGCGATAATTATTAAAACATGGACAATCATCTGCTCTAAAGGTTCCCAAATACTGAGAAAGTTTCCATTTTGACATGAATTCCTCTTGTGCATATAACCAGAGAAGTCCACATCAAGAGCAGACAACCACAAGGATCGATTTGCATTGATTGGCCAATTCTGGTCAAATCTGACCGATCTTATCTGCAAAGTTAGTAGAAAACTCTGCCGAGTGCGAAAGACAGGAAGCCCTGCTTCTGGGCACAGTCCGAGGATAGTGACAGATCTATGATTAAAGCTCCACAGCTTCCTAAACATCATCGCCGGGGCTGGCTTTTTGTCATGTAAGGCACGGATTCCATGGCTTAACAGCATTAATGATTTTGGGGGATGAGGGCGGGGGCTTCATGTCTGCAGGCAGATGTGACAACACACAGCTGAACCAAGTTCACCAAGAACCTTGCGAGTGACCATGTTAAAGCTGAGAGAGCAGGAACTCAATTATGTGAATTGTCAGCCAGTATCAGGGAGGGGTGGAAAAAGCACATGCTGGGATTTCTCTGGTTTGGGGAAAGTGTCAGATCTGGTTTACAGGACACGTTTTTCAGCTCTAAGAGTGTCAGCGTTTCTCTCCTGCCCACTTCAGTGCCTGCCCTTTCAGTCATGGCAGTGCAGCAAAGTGGTTTAGTTCCAACGGATACAATCCACAATTCTTGGCATTTTCATTCTGGGTTTGTGACTTGCCTTTCCACCTCATGAGCAGACTGGATAGCTCATATAATGTAGCCTGACAAACCACGAGCCCTCACCATTGTGTTAATTCAAATCAGCCACCCCCTGTCCACACGCATTTTAGCGGAGAAATAGCCCTCTTACTGAAATGTTGGCGAAGGCTGTTCCAACCATGAAGTAGAAGAGCCTAGGATGGACCTCCAGGATGTCTGATGGTGACATGAAGATCCAGATCATGCACAGAATGAACAGCAATGCTGGCGAGAAGAACGGCAGCACGATTTCATACACGGACCTGTGCTTCAGAGTGTTACTTTTATAGGCCCTGAAAGGCGAAAGGAACACAAGTCTTAAGTCAAACTCTCGGAAGCCACAGCTTCTAACAGAGGAAGGCACAAGCCTTCCTTTGGGAACTCTCCAATCCAGGTGAGCGCCCAGCTAGCCGTGGGCACCTTTCCTGAAGCGGAGTACGACATGCACAGGCTGGCAGAGCCCAGCAGTAGGAATTGAGAGAGAAAATGGGCAGGAGGCCAGTCTCAGGTCAGACACCCCAGTGGATAATGCACCCACGATCGTTACATGTTGCTTATTCAGATGGGTCTTTGGTAACCCTGCACTAGTGGGCGATGGATTTCAACGCTGAAGTAATAACTGGCCAATCCCAGATGTAGCCTTTTAAGGAACTGGCAACAAAGGGGAGAACTGGGGCTCCCAAATGGAGTTCAGACTGCAACACTGGGTCTGGGCTTGGGAAACAATTCAGATGAGAAAGACATGGTTTCCTGCACAGTTTCCTTCTTGCAGAGCCAGTGAGAGGCTATATCGCCAGAGTAGGTTGATCAATGAAATCTCAGTCTGGGTAGGCAAGAATCAAATCACCCAGATTTACGACAGGTGCTTAACATTTATTTTGTCTACCAGGCGATTCATGGCTAGTTCAATATTCAAAGCAGCCATTTTCAGGGTCACCAATTAACTTCTGCAAATCAGGAAACCCGTAGGGGAAGTGCAGGATTTTGTTATTAAAAGTAAGTAAAGGGGGGTGATCGGGGAGGATTGTGTTTTGGAATCCACCCCCTACTCAATCCCTCAAGGGGCCACTTCCCAGGTTGCCCTGTTCTTCTCTGACTATAGAGCCAGACATGCCGCTAAGACAGCAGCGGAGACCAGAGGTCCCAAAATGCACTGCTTCCACTTGATCTGAGCTGCTTGGCCTGCACACGGGGACTAGGGTGACCAGATGTCCCGATTTTATAGGGACAGTCCCGATATTTGGGACTTTTTCTTATATAGGCTCCTATTACCCCCCGCCCCCGTCCCGATTTTTCACACTTGCTGTCTGGTCACCCTAGCAGGGACCTGTGCTCACAGCAAGTCACATTACTGTATTAACAAGGGCGGCATCGTAAACCCTTCTCCATCTTAAATCAGGAGTGCCTTTTGGGCTCCTGGGAAGCTGCCAGTGAAGGTAAGGAAAGTTTATAAGGAGGCTAATTTACAGAAAGCTATGGCTCTCCTTCTATTACAGCCTGGGCAGTGCTCTCCACCTACTTCCTGCTGCAGTATTCTGCCTGGCTAACTCCTAACAGAACAGGATCACCGCATGCGGTGCCTCAAACCCTGCAGAATTAGTTGGTTCACATGATTTTTGGAAAACTTACTTGTAAAAGTTAATCAAACTCATGGGCACAGTCACTGTGAGTGCACACCCTGAAAGAGAAAGATCTAAGTTAAGGCAGCGTAGTAATTCAGAGTCCATCGTAATCCCTGAACTCCTTTATGAGCATCGGCGGTGACAATCTGCTAACCATCATGCATCTTTTTTTTTCTTTTTTCTAAACAGTCATTTGCAACATTACAGTAGCTAAAAGCTTACTTAAATCCACTGTCATCCCACTGCTGCTCAGATTTTTTTTTAATGGCCATTAACATGATTTGTATATTTGACTCAGCTCTTCAGAAAAAGCACTGCCTTGGTTAGTGAAGGGCCAATAAATGCATTTATGGAAATAAATATGTTTTCACTAAAAGAAATAGTTATCTGCATTTTGACCATAATTCCCAAGAAGATATCTAGTGGGCAGCAGAGAAAGCATTATCAATGGTTTCACTTTGTCATGCAAGGAGGGCACATTTCAAACACAATAAGGTTATTATAAGGATAGAAGCAAACAAAAACGACCTATATTTAATGTGCACCATTTAGGACATGAGAACTGCCATTAACAAAAGCTTTAGTCCTTTGACTAAGTTTCAGGGACCTCCCTGAAGGGCCAAAGTTCCATGAAACCCCAACACACTTTGAAAGCTGCCAGGGTGGCCAGCAGCTAAGAGATTAAATAGGATAAAGCTGAAGTTTGACCATGACCTCCCAGCAGGAAAGCTGCCTCAGAAGGCATCTTTTGAAGGCTAGTGGTACCAAATTACTTCTCTTCCCAAAGGGTGAACCACAAATACATTCAAAACAAGACAGCAGTAAAGCTACCCAATTCTTCCTGGCCAGCCCACCTGAACACATTTCAGCTCCCAGGCTGACGTGAAGAGGCAGTTCTGATACACTACTCTGTGGAGAAGAGTGATGATGTAGATTTATATCTTCTCCCACTCAAGGCTCGACTCATTCTTGCTGTTAGGAACTACAGACCAATCTGCTGCAACAGCTAGATTCCAAAGGGGAGTCTCTCAGGCCACGCAGGCGGAGGCATCTAAATACAGACCTATTACCTAGCTCAGGGGTGGACAGACTGCAGCCGCAGAGCAGTTCACAACCACCCTTGATGTTTAGTATGAGGGTGCAGACTATGGAAACAAGTCCTGGCACGTATTACTTCCATGCTGCTTAGCTTAGTATGGAGCATTGCATGCTGGGACCACCTCCCTCCTGTTTGGAGTTGGCTGCAATCTTCTCCATCCTATATAAGTTAGATGCAGCCCATGGCGACTTAGACGGTTCTCACCAAAACCTCAATGGGACTAGTATCAGACCCTGTGCATTTTGTTGCTTTCAATCTAGACCAAGACTCGTTCAGGCAAGTTTTCTACAGAGATATTTTATTAAGTTTCTCTTTGCTAAAAATATAAACAAATGCTGACTGTTTTTTAAAGTGAAACACTGGCTATTGGTAAAGCGGTGGTGGTTAAAAATAGGCTTCAACATGGAGCTTCTTACCAATAATCATTGCAGTGAATAGGTCTCTATATAAGAAATTAAACAGGAAAGGTGCATACCAGGCCTCAACTCCCACAATCGCTGTCACTATGTAGACAACTGAAATGGTCTGAAAAGGAAATGCAGAGAGAGCGCAGACAAGCATTAGCAGCTGGAAAGACGGGTCAGACCAAATGTGCTTTTGGCAGGGTGACCATTCCTCACCAGGCGGCTACGGGAGCCACGAGCGTTGCTTTCCAATCAGAGTTTCACGACCCAGCTTTAGCTTTAACACAAGAGGAAGCCTGTATCTACAGGTCAAATGCAACCCCGGTACCCCAGTGCAGCTTTCAGAACCACTGGGGGCCCCAAACAGATGCCCCCATTCCCAGGTTCCTACGCTGACTGCATGTCAGGAACCAGCCCAACCTCTGCTTCTGGCAACATGACCAAGGAAGCCTCACTGCTAGTCTGGAAAGGGACAGGGTGAGGCAAAGGTTGCTTGGACACCGTGAGTTTTAAGGCCAGTCCGGAAAGTGGATAGCAAGGAGAGGGGCCTGTGATGCTCTGCCCTGCCCACCCTCCCACCCCCTGTGAGCTCTCTGTTTGCACATGCACCTGGGGATAGCCCCACCCCACTACTGGATTGACCAGCACAAACACAGGACAGTTGTACTTCAACAGCACCAGCTGCCAGAGCCACGTCTAACTGCCTCCTGTAGCAAACCAAACAATGGTATTTTAGGATTGTTTGATGCACGATCAGGAAAATGCACCAGGGATTAGTGCCAGGTTAGGAGAAACTGGAGACGCGGGCCAGAGGATGACTGATTGCAAAGGACTAGAGAAACCATGATTTTACTGAGAAAAGGGGCAGCTTTCAAGGGAATTTCCAGTGTTGTACAACGATTCAGTAGAGATACCTGAACTCGTGGCAATCAGTGCTTCTACAACCACTGGACCCGATTCAATCGCACACAAATATAAGCTGCTAAGTCGGTACTGTTACACGGTCGCCACAACAGAATCAGGCCCAGTCAGTTGTGGACAACCAACAATTATTAATATCCAATTTTTAAAGACATTTCATTTCCTGCTAATGCAAAAACCTATGTCAACATAAAGATACTTGCAACACACATCACTTCTCTGCTGAAGAGAAATCAGATCTGTCCCAATCTAACTATGCAATAAAAGTTTCATGATAACTTCCTCCCTTGTTCCTTGATTCATTAAACTTGACTTTAAACATGGGAGCAGTCTGCTTTGCTGAATCAGAGCTTCATAAAGTAGCACTGATGATACAGTTCCAACTATTGCACCCTGCAACCAAGCTTTCTGCCCTCTGCCAGAAAGCTCTCCTCCCTGAAGAACTCAGAATATCGTTAGGTTTAGGTATGGTGATGATGGGCACTTTATGACTACTGGACAGATGTCACCAAGGGAAAGATGCCAGGGCAGCACATGCCCCTACACGCGCTACACAAATAGTTCCGGCAATTCACCGAAGCTTGCCCACTGTTTTCTAAATTAGTATTTTGAAATCAAGAGGCAGACGGGCTACTTACCACCTGGCTGATGTCATAGCCCCAGGGCAGGAAGAGAATCCCTGTGTTATATTTCTCCCAATGGGAGAGGATGAAGGAAAACAAAACCACCCATAAGAGCAGATAGAGAACGAAGACGCTGACACCATTGGATCCCCGCCCAAAGGTGGAGTAAACGGTCACTACGAAGAACATGCAGGCCCAGCTGTCCAGGCCATGGTCAAAGAGCTCCCCCAAGGGAGTGCTGGAGTTCGTTCGGCGCGCTTGCTTCCCATCAACACCATCTGGAAGGGAAGCAAAGTTAAACATCCCCAGGCAAAGCAAGGGACTCCTCTGCAGCTGCCAGATAATGTGTGCACTGCTGAGAAGTCAGCAATCAGTATCCAGCACTGTCCGTGGGGGTGCAGAGATTGAGAAAAAAGAACACACAAAAAACCTTAGGAAGAGTCTATGTTAAATATTTAACAGAAATCTGCTTTCAATATTTCACGAGTAACCCCATAAAGTCAGTTCTGATAGGAAGAGACATCTACTTTTATGTTCCTCCCTGGAACAAGTGGGTAAAACAGATAAAACAATACAAAGTGGCAGTTTCCAGAGGCATCTCAGCCAGTGATATGTCATTCACAACACCCCAGAGCAAGGGGTGGCAGGGAACCGAG
Organism: Platysternon megacephalum; assembly: GCA_003942145.1. NCBI lineage: Eukaryota > Metazoa > Chordata > Testudines > Platysternidae > Platysternon > Platysternon megacephalum. Next base: position 200,370 of record QXTE01000528.1, on the reverse strand, counting down.
GAATTACTCAGAATCAGAGTTTTGTTTCTTGGGCGAGGGGGGGGGGGGGNGGGGGGGGAAGGGGGGGGAGGGAGAGTGGGGCTAAGGGGTTGGGAAACACAGAACTATGACAACAGTTCACTTGACTAATTAAAGTCATTATGATGATAGACACATTAGAAATCCAAGACACATCATGAGAATCTTAAGTCTTACCAAGTGTATATGCCATGAAGTTGAGGAGACCCACCATGACCCACACTCGATTTGGAACATGCCCATGATCAGGTGCTGTCGAAATTGGAAAGAAGATTGGAGAGTTGAGTACACACACACACACACACCAGTGGGTTATGCTTTGGTACAAGAGATGCTTTCAACAAGAAAAGTTTTAGCAATTAATTGGAACAAGGTTCCATCCAAATCTGTGGGTCATCTCACTGTCATGAGGAGGCTCCTTTAAATTCTGTGTGCTTGTACTACCGAAAGGAGATGCATCAAATCAGCCTTCACCTGCTCAGTTCCTCCCAGCATTATCTTACGCTTCTTTCTGCAAGGCATCCAGTAGATCCTGAAGATCACACTTTTTGCTGAATTTGGCAAAGATCTGGGCACACACTCAAATACTGCATCTGCCTCCTTTCCCCAATACCCTAAAACATGCAATAACATTTTCAATGGAACTTAGGCACTTTTGAAATTTTTACTCATGAGCTATATTAAGCCGAAGACTTTAGAGCACAGGATACATTCTAGATCAGGGATAGGCAACCTATGGCACACGTGCCAAAGGCGGCACGCAAGCTGATTTTCAGTGGCACTCACACTGCCCAGGTCCTGGACACCGGTCCGGGGGGCTCTGCATTTTAATTTAATTTTAAATGAAGCTTCTTAAACATTTTAAAAACCTTATTTTCTTTACATAACAATACTTTAGTTATATATTATAGACTTATAGAAAGAGACCTTCTAAAAACATTAAAATGTATGACTGGCACGCGAAACCTTAAATTAGAGTGAATAAATGAAGACTCGGCACAGCACTTCTGAAAGGTTGCTGACCCCTGTTCTAGACTGTAATTAGATGGATCTGCATTTCCTGGGATGAAAGTTAAAGTACCTAGTTACAGTACAACCACGATCCTGGATTTAATTGCTAGGATGGCTTTGTTGCCCTCTGCACCCCACCACATTTGCCCTTCTGGAGGACAGAGAGAGTGAGAGTTCCAGATCTTTGAGCTGTGAGAAAACCGTTGTGGGCAAGATGAAATTCTGTCTCCACATGGGGGAGCTTTTGTTTTTAATGTATTTATTTTGTGGCAGGTTGCAGTCACAGGAGTTAAGAGAGCGATGCCAGGAGAGGGTGAGTCCATGAGCCGCGTGCCACGGAATCACGATCCTGTCACTGAAAGCGAGGATGCTTTGCTGTCATGGAAACAGAGGTGAGCAAAGATAGAAGTTCCCAACTGCTTACTTACTGATGCCAAAATTGAGTAAAAACATCTGCAAAACGTGATTCTATTCTGAGAAGGGACTGTGTGAAAACAGTGGGGAGGCACAGATTCATAGATTCCAAGGCCAGAAGGGAGCATTGTGGTCATCTAGTCTGACCTCTCTGCATAACACAGGCCAGAAACTGCCCCAAAATAATTCCTAGAGCAGAGCTTTTAGAAAAAGATCCAATCTTGACTTAAAAATTGCCAGTGAGAATTCACCACAGCTCTTGGTAAACTGTTCTAATGGTTAATTACTCTCACTGTTAAGAATTTAGGCCTTATTTCCAGTCAATTTACTGAGCTTCAACTTCCAGTCACTGGATCATGTTAGATGTTTCTCTGCTAGACTGAAGAGCCCATTATTAAAATATTTGTTCCCCATGTAGATACTCATATAGACTGTAATCAAGTTGCTCCTTAACTTTCTCTTTGTCAAATAGATTGAGCTCCTTGAGTCTATCATTATAAGGCAGCTTTTCCAATCCTTTAATCATTCTCATGGCTCTTCTCTGAACCCTCTTTAATTAATCAACATCCTTCTTGAACTGTGGACACCAGAGCTGGACACAGGATTCCAGTAGCAGTCACACCAGTGTCAAATACAGAGCTAAAATAACCTCTCTGCTGTAACTCAAGATTCCCGTTTATGCATCCCAGGGTCTTTTGGCCACAGAGTCACACTGGGAGCTCATGTTCAATTGATTATCCACCACAACACCCCCCCAATATTTTTTCAGAATCACTGCTTCCCAGGATAGAGTCTCCCATCCTGTAAGTATGGCCTACATTCTTTGTTCCTAGATGTATACATTTATATTTAACCGTATTGTAAATGTATACATCTAGGAACTAAAGAAGGTAGGCCGTTCTTACTTATATATTGTCTGTCAATGACTCCATATCCTCCACACCACGGCACGCTTTTCCTTACTTTCACTTTATCTTTTCTCCAGCCGAAATGATGGCAGAGGACCAGTAAGGACTTTTCAAAACCCCTTGACTAAGGATAGGATTTTGTCAGATTCTGTGACTAACGGAACTCCATGACTTCTTTGCCTTCAGCCCCCACCAGAGCAGCCCCCCGGGTCAGTCCTTGCTGCAGGAGCAGTGGCAAGGCTGGAGCAGCAGCTGGCGTCCCCGTTAGAACCCCTTTTCCCAGTATTTAGTGAAAGCCGGGGACAGGTCATGGACTTCCGTGAATGTTTTGTTTATTGCCTGCGACCTGTCCATGACTTTTACTAAAAATACCCATTACAAAATCTTAACCTTCCCCCATGAGTCACAGCCCTAAAACATGCCTGACACTTTTTCTAGGGGTACCATAGCAAGAGCATTTTAAAGTCTGCTTCCTGTAAACAGTTTAATTGCTGGATGAACAGAGATGACACTTAAAGTATATCCTTTCTCCCCACCCCAAACTGGGGACACCAGAGACTGACATACTTTCTAGGCAGTAAGACAATCAAGCGGTTGCAATTATGATCATTCATCTTCAAGAACTTGTTAAGCAGTTAGTCAAGCCTGCAACATGGAACCTTACTCCATAGGGAGCACAATGCTCTCCAGAGTCCGCAGCTAGAGCGGGGACAACATTCTTCCACCCCATGCCCAGCTAGCATGTGCCCATTTCCCCTAAACATTCTTGGTAAGAAAAAGTCAAGGGAAGTTTTGCCATTGCCTTCAACAGAGCCAGAATTTTACCCTCTGGTGATTTAGACCTCAAGGGATTCCCAACCTCCACCAGGGCCACTGATGAAAACCCAGAGTTAGACGCAAGCTCAGTGTAAGTTTATCATATACAGCACATTCTGTCAGTGCACCTAAATCCTGACCGACACCACCAACTCAGGCGGGCATTAGCTTTATACGTGTGCTAGCCAGACAGCTGATGTGGCAACCAGCCTTCCACCTGCAGGGCATGGTTTCCGGCCGAGGACAGGAGACACGAAATCTGAGAAGGTTGTAGGGGTACCCACACCACCTTCCCCAGCTTCTGTCTGCAGCAATATACCACTTCCTGAATAATAAGTTAGGGCCCTACTACCTCTGTGGTTCAATAGTGCTGCTAGATATGGATTCTGGGACCCTTCAAAATCCCAGAGCAACACAAGGTAATGTGAAGCGGCCCCCAGAATTCTTAAGCAACACAACTTTATTGTGAGACGGTGGCAGCACACTGGATCCAGAACAGATAGAACAGCTCTGAATTTACCATTCAGGTCAGAAAAGGTTCTAACTCAGCTAATGCACCTCAATCCTGACCCACAGCATCTGTTGCTTTTCTAGGCCACAGACCCCACACGGCTACTTTGTCCTGAAGCAATCTTCAAACTACAGCATATAGCTTTTTATTTTGGTGTAAGCAGCAACTAATTGTAATGTCAGGGGGTAGTGTGGGCCAAGGAACTGATCGTGTTACTGGGCGCCAGACACTCCAGAGAGTCCTAATCTCTGCTTGATCATTTACTTATTGCGTTACCTTGGGCAAGTCACTTAGTCTGAGCCTCGGTTTTCCCATCTGTAACATGGGTAGGAACTTACCTATAGCTGAAGCCATTAAAAGGATAACATGCATTAACTGTTCTCACATCGCTCACTCCCATTACGAGGGAGGAGAATTGTGGTAGTCTCAGATACCATCTGTGCACTAATTTGTCTTCAGCGGCAACCATTGTCTCTCATTATCCCTGTAATCTGGTGATTGATATCCAAAAAGTATTCTGAATATGTAAAGCAATATATAAGTGCCAAGTATTATTAGTATTTGGCCGAACAGCTGGAAATACCATTTGACTGGAGATAAATATTAGATACAGGAATAAGTTATAATGTGCCACTTTTAAACGTTCATTTCAGCAGGATATTAACATGGATAGAGAACTTGACAGATATTATTTTTCTCCAATTTAAACTTGCTATTACCGCATATTATGAGAAAAAACACTGCAGATCAAATATCTGTTTTATGGGAATTGCAATACAAAGCCATTAGTCATAAGTGTTCTTTCCATTTTTTCTCCAATGAGATTTTGGAAATTATACCGATTCTGTCAAGAATGACTAATAAAATGACTAATTAGTTTCTAAAAAACTAGAGGTGGACTTATACACTCTGGTCTTAGAGACCTGATTCTGGCGGCTCTTTTGCTGAGCGTTTTTGTTTGTTTGTATTAAGAGGCACAGTTTGTTGATAGTGGCAAATCAGTTATAGGAACTGCATTACCAAACAGACATAAGGGTGAAAAGGTGTTCAGAGAAGTTCAACATGATTACAAGCCCTTCCCTACAATCTGGCCTATGGCCAACCTGGAGTAATTTAAAGGAAAAATCCATTCAGGAAGGACATATGCTGAGAGCATTAGCAGGTCTGATGCCCAGGCAGAAGAGACAGTGTATCTGGTCATCTACAATAGACCATGTCCTGCCATATGCACATTGCTTGAAGCTTCAAAGCAGTCTTTCTTCCCTCCCTCATGGGTCATGGCAGTTGATGAAATCCTGAAAATATATCAGAGACCGAAGCTTTGGAACTCAAAAAAACTTTCCCCTTGTGGGTTCGCATGCAGACCTACTTCTACTGCTCTTGCAGACCAGAGGGTTGGATTGTGGGGTGTTCTGCCTGTCTCACAGCACAGGGCACAAGACTAGTCATAAAAATCACGCCCAGGCAATACACTAGTTTCTCAAGTGAGATGATGCAAGCCCCATCCTTTGGAACTTTAGGCCTGAACTCTTTGAGAACGTCCTGCAGAGGACAAGCCTGCTCTGGCAGGCAGAAGGACTGGACGATCTGATGGGGCTTCTCCATCTGATTGTATGATTCATGGGTACTATGAAAAACAGATCATAAGACCGAGGAACGAGACAAGGAGCCTCTCAAACCTGCTGCCTGCCACGTTTCATGACTTCAGTGTCTGAGGGAGAAAGGGAACTGCAATGAGAGAAGCAGGAAGGTCTGGTACGAAAATCCATTAGACAAAGGGGAGCAGTGAGGGCAGTGCTGGAAGAAGGGACCAGAAGGAAGCAGACCTTCTATTCCCTATGGTCACAACTATCCATTGGGAAGAGGAAAGATGCACGGCATGCCAAAGGTACCATGGTGTGGCACCACCTCCTCCTAGCAATCCAGTGTTAGAGAAGTTATTTGGGGAGTACCAGACCTTTCTGAAATTCAGCTGACTCCCTACTGGGGACAGAATAACAAATTTTAATAGAATTCTGTGGAGTGGGATGAGATCCCTGAGCTCATTTCACTTGCAAACCACACAAAAATTTGTACATGTCTTCAAGATGAAAGGCTAGTTCAGCCCTTTGTGCCCCCAAGCCCTTTTGGGCAGTCAGCAGCTTGATAGAACTAACTCTCCTAGGTGGAGGACACCACAATGTATCTTCCCCTCATAAGAAGCCAACATGAACCTGCAATTGGACAAATGTTGATACAGGGAATTGCTCCTGCAGCTTAAAAGAGTTATTCATTTTTAATTCGTAGCTTTCCAGTGCAGTGTATGATTGCTACAGCACAGAGAAGTATTCTTGCTAGTGAAATTTGCCAAGGAACAAAATGCACAGAATTCCCTCAGTTGCTAATAATTGCAGCTTCACTTGCGCTTCTCAGATCTCCAGCTGGGTTTTGATAATTGACCCATTACAGCTATTTCTTTTTTCAACAAGATCCTAGCTAGCTGACATGTAAAACACAAAATCTGAAGAGACATTACATTTGCTGTCATCATTAAGAGACATCACATTTTGTTCTTTACAAGAGATTAGCCATGAGAAGGGGTTATATGATGGCATGTAACTGGGCACACAAATTAGACCTCAGAAGAGTAATCTTCAGTATTAATTCAGGGTCCAATTCTCTTACCCTGCACATGTCTAGTCATTTACACTAGTACAATGTGGATGCAAAACACTGCCACCAAATCAAAATGGTAGCATTTTACCCTTCCTTTAAGCCAGGTGCAGGGCAATGGAGAATCAGGTTGTTGCAGGATAGGAAGACAAAACACTCCAAGGGAGATTGCACATCCTTCAAAGGGGAGATTCTCATAGCCTTCAGATCTGTGACTTCGAACACTATTAAAGTGACAGAAGTGCCCAGAAGAACCCAATTTGTTAAGCCTTGTTATTTACAACGCTTTAGAGCCAATGCCCAGATCTACGACAAGACAAAGGTGCTAGGGCAAGTAATAAAAGGCCAAACTTCTTCCTCTTTTTTTTGGTTACAAGACCTTCTTATTCCTTTCTTACGCCTTCTCTCCCATCAAACATTTAGTCGGATGTTTAGGAAGAGCCATTCCAACATGGGATGCCGAACAGACACAGGCAAGCCCCGCCGTAGAGATTATGCGGTACACTACAAAGACTTCCGGGAAGCAAATCATTTTAGATTCTCTCGAACAAATGCAGACAAAAGAAACGTCGGGTATGTCTACACACAAGAGCGCAGCAGCTGTGCCACTGCAGCACTCCAGTGTAAATGCGCAATACTACAATGGGAGAGTGTTCTCCTCTCGCTGTAGTTAATCCACCTCCTGCAGAGGCGGTAGCTAGGTCAAGGGAAGAGTTCTTCCTTCCATCAGCCTGGCCCCTTCTACATCAGGGGTTAAATCAGAATAGCTACGCCTCTCCAGAGGTGTGGATTTCCCTCCCCCCCCGAGAGATGTAGCTATGTCGATGTAAGTTTTCAGTGCAGATCAGCCCTTAATGTCAAAACAGCCTCGCAAGACTGCCATATAAATTTGCTAGTCCAGATATAAAGTCTGCTTGCCCATCCTTTATCATGATGACAAGGAGGACTGTAACAGACTGTGAAAAGACTGAACAATCATCCATCAGAAGAGGGAGATAAAGGTACACACATGTAGCATGTAGTGTTTGGGTGTATTTAAATCCAATTGAGATTACTCCAAATCCAACAAAAAAAAAAAAACAGGTACCAGTTGCAAATTTTACCTTTTTAAGGAACACGATTAGTTATATAGCACTTGTTCACACACAGCACTGTAAAAATAAATGAACTGGACAAAGACAAGCAGGCCAGTAACCTAAAATTGGTATTTTATCAGCAAGACAGGTTACATCAGGGGTAGGCAACCTATGGCACGCGAGCTGATTTTCAGTGGCACTCACACTGCCCGGGTTCTGGCCACCAGTCTGGGGGCCTCTGCATTTTAATTTAAATTTTAAATGAAGCTTCTTAAACATTTTAAAAACCTTATTTACTTTACATACAACAATAGTTTAGTTATATATTATAGACTTATAGAGAGAGACCTTCTTAAAACGTTAAAATGTATGACTGGCACGCGAAACCTTAAATGAGAGTGAATAAATGAAGACTCGGCACACCACTTCTGAAAGGTTGCCGACCCCTGGGTTACATCATCTGAATTTTGGGGTTTGGAGTTGTTTGTTTGTTTTTTAAACGTTGGCTATTCCTCCTCACAAAGCAACTGGAAGGAATGAGGCATATTTTGGCTGCGTTAGTACAGTATCACCCAGCGATTCTGTCCTTGACTCTTCTTGCCACATTGATATTTCAAAACCAAAGAACACTCCAGAGCAGTAGATAAGCAAGCCACATCAGTCAGCACATGAAATTGCAAAACTATGGTATAGGAAGACATGAGTATCAGATCTTTTATTACTCACATGCTCTAAAATGTACACACACAAAAAAAAAAAAAGCAGTCTTACCGGAAGCATAAAAATCAGGGTCAAAGTATGCCATGAGGAAGAAGTTGAAGACAAGCAACAGGAAGCCAGAAAATGTTATCAGATTTGGAGCCAACCAGGTAGGGAAAATCTATGGGAAAGCGGCAAAAATACACACAAAGAATCACATTAGCGCAGCAATAGGCACTACACATTGCTTTTAACTACATCAGAGACGAGGTTATGACTTATTGGTGTTAGATAGTGATAGAGGCTTTTGACATTTATGACTCTGCAGCATAAAATTTTAGACGGTTATACAATCGTGCCCACACAGTTATTGTCCTTCTTGAAGGACGAAGGTTGGCATTTGTCATGGAATTAAAGCAGAGTTTGTTTCAAGCAAAAGGCAGTCCTGTCTAAGAGATTATGCCATGACCGAAAATTGGCACTTCCACTTCCAGCACAGAACCACATGGCCAGCAGGAATTCTCACCTTCACAATAGTATTCCAGAACGGGTGCATAACGTAGAGAGAGAGGGGATTGCTGTCCACAGCACTGTACTGTGAAGGAGAGGAACAGAAATCTGGTTAAATGAATGCTCCAGCAGGTCTCCCTGAAAGCCAAACATACTGACGAGACACAATATCAAATGATCTCAAAGGGATCAAGTATCCCCTGGTTCTGGGGTTCTCAAAGTGCTGCGTGTCAGATAACAAGTCACAGTACGTCATACACAAGAAGGATGTCATACTTGCCTATAGAGCAGGGAAACATGAACATTTTAAAGATACACCTCTACCCCGATAGAACGCGACCCGATAGAACACGAATTCAGATAGAACGCGGTAAAGCAGCGCTCCGGGGGGGGTGGTGGGTGGGGGGGGGGGTGCACTCCGGCGGATCAAAGCAAGTTCGATATAACGCGGTTTCACCCATAACGCAGTAAGATTTTTTTTGGCTCCCAAGGACAGCGTTATATCGGGGTAGAGGTGTAATGGGAAAATCTGAAGCGCACTCTGCCACCTTTGCTGGAAACACTGTAGTTTCCATGCTCATGGAACTCCTGCTCAGAAGTTGTCATATTTCAGGAAAAGTCTGACCACTGATTTTATATTTAAAACCTCAACCCCCCCCCGGCCCCTAAAGATGCCTTTGCAAAATAACTCCATGAATATAACGTGAAAAATAACATGGGACCGGACGACTAGCGGCATAGACAATAAAGAGGAAGGGATGCATATCAGAATAAGTAAAGACGACGTCAGAGATTTCTTCTGACTAATCTGAAAGAAATCTAGTCAGCAAGGCCTGAAGTTATCCACCCCAAAGTGCTGAAGGAATTAGCTGAAGAAATCTTGAAGCCACTGGCAGTAATATTTGCAAACTCATGGATGACAGTACCAGTACTTCAGTACCGGGTAGATTGGTTCAAACTACAGTAAAGAACAGAATTATCAGACACACACATGAACATGATTTGTTGGGGAAGAGTCAACATGGTTTTTGTAAAGGGAAATCATGCCTCACCAATCTACTAGAATTCTTTGAAGGGGCCAACAAGCATGTGGACAAGGGGGATCCAGTGGATATAGTGTACTTAGATTTCCAGAAAGTCTTTGACAAGGTCCTTCACCAAAGGCTCTTAAGAAAAGTAAGCTGTCAGAGGATAAGAGGGAAGGTGTTCTCATGGGTTGGTAACTGGTTAAAAGATAGGAAACAAAAGTTAGGAATAAATGGTCAGAATGGAGAGAGGTAAATAGTGGTGTCCCCCAGGGGTCTGTACTGGGACCAGTCCTATTCAACATAGTCATCAATGATCTGGAAAAAGGGGTAAACAGCGAGGTGGCAAAGTTTGCAGATGATACAAAACTACTCAAGATAGTTAAGTCCCAGGCAGACTGCGAAGAGCTACAAAAAGATCTCTCGAAACTGGGTGCCTGGGCAAGAAAATGGCAGATGAAGTTCAATGTTGATAAATGCAAAGTGATGCACATTGGAAAACAGAATCCCAACTAGACATATAAAATGATGGGTCTAAATTAGCTGTTACCACTCAAGAAAGATCTTGGCGTCATTGTGGATAGTTCTCTGAAAACATCCAATCAATGTGCAGCGGCAGTCAAAAAAGCGAACAGAACGTTGGGAATCATTAAGAAAGGGTATATAGATAATAGATAATAAAAGAGAAAATATCATATTCCTTAAGTTCCCTATAAGCTGTGCAGCCGTGCAGCAGCCTATTTAGTGCCATGCATGTGCTCAGGGAACCCGCCCAGGGACCTGCCACAGCGGCGGTGTGCGGCCCGACCCCGGAGTAGCCCGGACCCAGACGTGGCCGGGATGCCATGGCACAGTCCGACCCTGGAGCAGCCCGGCCGCAGACACAGCTGGGGCGGTGCCGCCTGGGCTGGCCCCAAGTGCAGCTGGGGCAGCGCGGCCTGGCCTGACCCCAGAGTGGCCCGGCCCTAGCCACAATCAGGGCGGCGCGGCCCAGCCCCAGGCACAGCTGGAGCGGCCCTCCCACAGCCTGGACCTGCTGGGGCGCCTATCCTGCAGCCCCAGAGCTCCCACAGCAGGCAGAGGCACCTCTCCCCCACAGCCCAGGTGCTGCTGTGGGGAGAGAAAGCTGGGGGGGGCAGGGGAGTCCCACCGGAGCCCCCTCCTGCACCCCAAACCCCTCATCCTCAATCCCACCCCAGAGCCCGCACCCCCAGCCAGAGCCCTCACACCCCTGCACCCAACCCTCGGCCCCAGCCTTGAGCCCTCACACCCCTCGGCCCCAACTGTTACCTATCAGCTCCGTGTTCTTGGGGAACCAGGGTGCAGTATCCAACCTGTCTGACTCACAAATGAACTCCCCCGTCCCCTGTTTGAACCAAAGCCAATCAGAAGAAAGTCTTACAAAAAGCAATGAAAAGGCCGTGGGGGAGACACCTAAACCCCTGGGATAAGGGTGACAGGATTAAGGAAACTCCCCTAGCCTCAATTACATCAAAGATGGGATAGGGAGGCATCTCCATTAGCAAATAGAATGGAGAACAGAGATTCCCAGGCAAGAACCGCACAGAACTCTGGGACCAGAAAAGCAGGGAAGCACTGCATCATGGGGGATCTCTGCTCCAGATGTGAATGAACCCACGCCTGCACACACCCAGCTCAGCAGTTATCAGACCAATTCTAGTAATAAATCCTTTATTGGTATCCAAAATACTGAAGCTGCCTAATTGCATTGTGAGCTCCCTCCAAGGAACACCACCCATAGCCAGGAATGATCAGTTCCCATTGTCTAGCCTGAACAAAACTACTTTGGTATTCTCCCTTGAGCCATCAGTTTACCCATAAACAAATCTAGTGTCTCCCTTGAACCATTGTTCTTTCCCTACAAAAACCCCTACCCATGCTCCAGTAAGTGCTCTGATGCCTGGATCCAAAATCTGTAGCAGTTCCATTGGGACTTCATCTTCTCCTGACTGATCGTGCTGGGGGCTCTGCCTGTCTCCAGCACTCCGGACCCTCAGCTACCACCACCTGGGAACCCCAATCGATTCAAGCTTCAGAGTGGTGAGAACCCAGCTCTCTCTCTCTCTAGGTGTAGCCTTCTGACCCTGACTTGTGGGATCAGTTCTAGTTTTCTAAACCTGACTTTTGTAATCAAATTTAAGTTAGATTTAACATTGTTTGTTAGGCTCCCCTTGTCTGGTTAAATATATGGAGATATACCTATCTCATAGAGCTAGAAGGGACCCCGAAAGGTCATCGAGTCCAGCCCCCTGCCTTCACTAGCAGGGCCAAGTACTGATTTTGCCCCAGATCCCTAAGTGGCCCCCTCAAGGATTGAACTCACAACCCTGGGTTTAGCAGGCCAATGCTCAAACCACTGAGCTATCCCTCCCCTATTACCTGGCAATAAACAACTTTCATGGTTAAGCTGGTTGCTTCTCTCTCTCTCCCCACGGCATGGGTGTTTTATGGGTGTTTTATGGCTTCCCCGTTCACTCTGCAGCAACACTCCTCGTATCTAAGCAAACATCCCTGCAGCGTGCAAAAATCTTGTGGGGTTTGCCCATCAAGTGGGTTACTACCAGAACAATTGTAACGTGAAAGTGGAGCTAGGGACGTGCTGAACCTGGGACATACAAGAGTGGCAGCTTGAAAGTGCTGTTTGACCCAGTCTGCTGAGTCCAGGGACATATAAGAGATCAGCTTGGGAGTGCCGATTAACCCGGTCCTCTCAGACGTGCTCTGTTTATGCGTGTGTGTGTCTTTGTCTGATTCTGGGGCCGGAAGAACCCAGCCCTGGGGAACCTAGGTCCTGCAGGATAGCCCCATTGGGAGGGGACTTGCAGAAGGGAGAAGTAGAGCTCCGTATGAGAACACAAGTGACACAAGCAGCACATTGATAGAATTACAGAACCTCCCTCCCAGAAGAGTAACCCTAATAAAGGAGCATACCCCAAAGTAACGGGCAAACCTGGTAACACAACACTCTGCCCCAGCCCTGAGCCCCTCATCCCTGGCCCCACCCCAGAGCCCACCCCCCAGCCAGAGCACTCACACCCCTGTACCCCAACCCTCTGCCCCAGCCCTTAGCCCCCTCGCCCACCCCCCCACCACATGAATTTTGTTATGTGCACCAATATGAAGGTGATGTGTCACACATCACCTCCATATTGGTGCACATAAAATTCATTCTGCACATGGGTGGGAAAAATTAGAGGGAACACTTCATATTGCCTCTATATAAATCCATGGTACACCCACATCTTGAATACTGTGTGCAGATGTGGTCGCCCCATCTCAAAAAAGATATATTGGAATTGGAAAAGGTTCAGAAAAGGGCAACACAAATGATTAGGGGTATGGAACGGCTGCCATGTGAGGAGAGATTAATAAGACTGGGACTTTTCAGCTTCGAAAAGAGACTATTAAGGGGAGATAGGACAGATGTCTATAAATCATGACTGGTGTAGAGAAAGTAAATAAAGCAGCAGCATTTACTCCTTCCCATAAACACAAGAACTAGAGGTCACCAAATTAAATGAATAGGCAGCAGGTTTAAAACAAACAAAAGGAAGTATTTTTTCACACAACGCACAGTCAACCTGTGGAACTCTTTGCCAGAGGATGTTGTGAAGGCCAAGACCATAACAGGGTTCAAAAAAGAACTAGATAAGTTCATGGAGGACAGGTCCATCAATGGCTATTGGCCATGCTGGGCAGGGATGGTGTCCCTAGCCTCTTTTTGCCAGAAGCTGGGAATGGGCGACAGGGGATGGATCACTTGATGCTTACCTGTTCTGTTCATTCCCTCTGGGGACCTGGCATTGGCCACCGTTGGAAGACAGGATACTGGGCTAGATAGACCTTTGGTCTGACCCAGTATGGCCGTTCTTATGTACAGGTGAGGTCCAGAATACTGGAGAAGGGCTAACATGGTGCCCATCTTTAAAAAGGGCAAAAGGAGGAGCTGGGGAAGTACAGTCCAGTCAGACTGACCTCGATACCTGGGAAGCTACTAGAGCAACATATATATAATTAAATTTGCAAATACCTGGAGGATGAAGGGGTGATCACTAGCCAGTATGGGTCTACTAAGAACAAATGGGGGGGGGGGAGGGATAGCTCAGTGGTTTGAGCATTGGCCTGCTAAACCCAGGGTTGTGAGTTCAGTCCTGGAGGGGGCCACTTAGGGCAAAAACTGGTCCTGCTAGTGAAGGCAGGGGGCTGGACTCGATGCCCCTTCGGGGTCCCTTCCAGCTCTATGAGATAGGTATATCTCCATATATTATATTATATTAAATCATGCCAAATCAGCTTGATTTCCTTCTCTGACAGGGTACCTGGTTTGGTGGATGGGGGAATGTGGCGGATATAATATACCTGGACTTCAGCCAGGCTTCTGACACAGTCCCACATGACATTCTGATAGGTACACAGGAGAAATACGGGCTCAGCGGAACTATCATTAAGTGGATATATAATTGGTTAAACAACCACAAAGAAAGAGTAACTATTAATGGAACAATGTCGGATTGGAGGGAGGTCTCAAGTGGGGTTCCACAGGGATCTGCTTCTGGGTCTGGTGTTATTTAACATCTTTATTAATGCCCTGGATGTAGGACTAGAGAGCAGACTGATCAAATTTGCAGATGACACAAAGCTATGGGGAGTTGCCAACACTTTGGAGGCTAGAGCTAAAATTCTGAGGGATCTTGATAAATTGGAGAACTGGGCTATAGACAACAAAATGAAATTCAACGAAGACATGTACGGTGATACACTTAGTGAAGAAAAACCAAACACACAAATATAGAATGGGGGATAACTGGCTTGGCAGCAGCACTGCTGAGATGGATCTGGGAGTTGTCAACCACAACCTCAACATGAATCAGCAATACAATGCTGTGGCAAAAAAAGCACACACAGTTCTATTAACAGAGGCATCGCATGCAAGTTATGGGTGGTAATAGCACGACTCTGCTTGATGCTGATTAGGCCTTAGCTGGAGTACTGTGTCCAATTTTGGTGACCGCTGTATAGAAAGGATGTGAAGAAACTGGAAAGGACCCAAAGGCGAGCGACAAAGATGATCAAAGGGATGGAATGCAGCCATATGAGCAAAGGCTGAAGGAACTGGGTATGTTTAGTTTGGAAAAGAGGAGTTTAAGGGGAGACATGATAGTGGTCTTCAAATATTTGAAAGGCTGCCATAAGAAAGATGGAGAAAAATTGTTCTCTTTTGCCACAGAGGGCAGGAGAAGAGGCAGTGGGTTTAAACTCCAGCAGAGCAGATTTAGATTAAATGTCAGAAAAAACTTCCTAGCTGTAAGACCAGTAGGACAATGGAACAGACGCCTGGGGAGGTTGTGGAAGCTTCTTCGCTGGAGGCTTTCAAAAGGAGGCTGGAGCCATCTGTCTGGGATGGTTTAAGACACAACAAATTCTGCACCTTGGCAGGGGGTTAGACTAGATAACTTTTGCGGTCTCTTCTAGCCCTATGGGGTTCTAGGATTCTATGAATACTAGTTTCAAGTTACTACACAGAATCCTGCTTGCCGCTGATTATGGCTGACAGGCGGAGGCATGAACGGAAGTTCATTGTGTCTCATCCACAGGAAAGTGAATAATTATTATTATTTGTATTGCAATAGCACCCAGGACCCCGGTGTGCTAGGCACTGTACAAACATTTAGGGTATATGTCTACACTCGAGCTGGAGGGGTGAAAACGAGCCACACTAGTTCTGTCTGAGCTAGCACGCTAGGAATAGCAGTGTAGTTGAGGCAGCACGTGCAGCAGGAGAGGCTAGCCACCGGAGTACATGCCAATGGTCATGGATGAGATCGTCCTCTGGGCAGCTAGCCCCTTCCGCTGTGTGCTTCTGCAGCTACACTGCTACTTTTGGCACGCTGGCTCGATTAGAGGTTGCATGGATAAGTCTCCTCGAGCTGGAAATTACACCTCCAGCTCTAGTGTAGACATCCCCTTAGAGACAGCCCTGCCCGAGGAGTTTACATGCAAGTAGCATTAGCATAATAATCACAGGGATTTACTCCTGGTGGAATTCTGCACCAAAAAAATTAAAAATTCTACGCACAATATTTTAAAATTCTGCAAAATTCTGCATATTTTATTTGTCAAAATAACACAATATAATCACACCGGTTTCAATTATTTTTGGTCAATTATTTCAAAATACCAGTCAGCAAGTATGTCTGTAACAAATTGGGGGAGGGATAGCTCAGTGGTTTGAGCATTGGCCTGCTAAACCCAGGGTTGTGAGTTCAATCCTTGAGGGGGCCACTTAGGGATCTGGGGCAAAAATTGGTCCTGCTAGTGAAGGCAGGGGGCTGGACTCGATGACCCTTCGGGGTCCCTTCCAGCTCTATGAGATAGGTATATCTCCATATATTATTATATTATTAACACGGACAACAAAAAACTACTCAGGAAATGTTTTTTGACGAATAGATTCCTTACTAGGCATATTAATACAGAGCTCTGAGTAGTAATTCATTTAAACTACAATACAGAACCGTATTTCTCACACCCCTCAGAAGCAGCACAAAGGCTTTGGGCAGTCAGGGGTAACAGAGGAGCTGAGGGAGAGGGAAGTAAATTGCTGGGAAGGAGCCTGGGTGTGAACTTGGAGGGCTGATGGGTATGGGTGGGAAAAGTATGGAACAGGTTTTTTGGGGGACGGGGAGGGATTGTTAGGGAGCTTCCCCCATGCAGACCCTGGCTGATCTGTAGTCTCTCCCATTCAGTCAGGCACATCTGCCCCCTCCCCATTGTGTGTCTGTGCCCTCACCCAGCCACTCCCTGTCCCTATGTAGCTCTGCACCCCTCCCCCTCCCACGTGTGTCTGTGCCCTCACCCAGCCACTCCCTGTCCCTATGTAGCTCTGCACCCCTCCCCGTCCCCATGTGTCTGTGCCCCCATCCAGCCACTCCCCATCCTTCTGTGCCCCTCCCCCTATCCCCATGTGTCTCTGCACCCCCCACCCCCCATGGCTCTGTGCCTCCACTCCTATTCAACCCCTGTCCCAGTCTGTCCTCCCCCACCCCTGTCTGACACACAACACACCCCAGCACCCCACAGCCCCTGTCTCCTGATCTGGCTGGCAGGGAGCTACTGCTGTTCTTGCGCCACAGTGCTCTCTGGTGGGCAAAAGGCGGAACTGCAAGCAACATTTTGGCAGAAGCTTTTTTCTGCACAAAAAATTAGAAAACTGCGGGGCTCATTAAATATGCACACACGCAGTTGCGCAGAATTCTCCCAGGAGTAAGAGATTGGAGGCCAAGATGTTGAGCATTTAGTAGATTAGTTATTAGTATATAAGTAGTTGAGTGCTGATGATGTGCTTGGAGCTCTAAGTTAAAATATGGGCACAGCCCTGTCCCAAAAAGAATATAGTCCAAACAGAGCAGTCTTAGATCTGTTAAGACCACAGACATGCTTTACACTCTAAAACAAAGTTACTCCTTCAGTGACAGGACTTGTACAAGACTGGATTGTTCTTCTGGTTGATGTATTAGAGACTGTCATATATCTACAAAGAGAAATATGAAATTGCAAAAAATGGGAGCGGGGAGGATATGGGTATACTTGGTAGAAGTTGTACCAGTTGTCCAAAAGAACCCAACAAAAAAACCCACACCTATAATCTGTCTCAGAACAATGAACATAGTCAGATCTAGCCTGTGTGTTTCAGACCTAAAGAACAGAGGAAACAGAAATAGTCATATAGCACCCAATAGTTAGGACCCTGAGCTCCAGGCAACTGGGCAGTGGATTAATTACAACCATGCAGAGGTTATAAAAATTATACATTAAATAGCAATTCACTGGGTAGCTTCTATACCCTTAGTAAAAGATCTGCCGTTTACTGCAGGGTAATTCCCTAGGCAGAGGGACACAATTTTCAAAGGGGACTAGCAATTCTTAATGCACAAATTGAGACATCTTACAGCACCCTCTCCCTGAAAATTAGGCCCCTTAAAGGTGCCTCAAATTGCACACTAGTAGGACTTGAAAATCTTGGCCTGGGTTAACATAAATAAGGTACCGTGCAGTATTAGTATTCAGCCAGACAGGCAACAAGGAAACCTGTGTGAAGACAGCCAGTACAGATGGGTTACATTTACAATTAGTTCCTCATGGGTCTACAGTGTATAAGAACCAAACCCTTTCATTTCCTTAGGCTATTATTGCTGCAACACACTGTAAAAAGCCAAGTGTGCCAATACCAAAGTTAGTGCAGAAACAGAAATTATAAATGGAGCAGAAATTCTCACTTGACAGGCAGCGATAATGTCCCACACAAGCAAAGGCACCAAAGCCACTCTCCCGCGTCCACCATCAAGATCAAGAACTATTGTTTTCCATGTCTGTCTAAACAAGACCCCATCTACTCACCCGAGGCACATGGGAAAGAAATGTTTTGAGGCTGCAGGATTTATGAAGAGAAATAATTGTGTCTGATTGAAGATGGCGAGAACCTTTGCTGTGGTCAGACACCATGGCTTCCGCCTGGCTTTACCCCATCAGCTTCTAACAGAGGCTACCTGAAGACAGGGATGTCATGAATTTCCTGAAACCCAGATATCTAAGGTCTGACTCACTGCTTTTGGAGTTGAAATCTGCACAGCTCCAGAAATGAAAGAAGCACAGTGAAAGCACCCAATGCTCACTTCTTTAATCAGTGCAGGATAGTGCTTGAACATGAGAAGACCTGGTCCTCAAGTGTACTTAACTTTAATTAAAGTTTAGGTTCTGCAGAAGTTGCTAGTATTCTCTTTAGAAAAATCCCTACTCCCCTGGGGCCAGTGGAATTTTCAAATCTTCTGGAACCGCTTCCTTTACAAATCAATAAACCAGACACTATCTAATTCTAAATAATGCTGCAAGTTGTTATCTGCTCTCTACCTCATAACAGAACTATTATCCAGCACAAAGGTACAAAGATTATCCTGTCTAAAGTCCTTCCTCCCGGGTGACGTTCTGATACAATCCCAAGAAAAAATTCAGAGGCTATAAATGCCTAGGCTGACTTATTTAGTGCTGGAGAGAGTGTGACTTGGCTGTCATTTCATTGTTCAGCCCATAATTCCATGTGCTTCGTCCCAGTGAAGTGCTCCCAGGACACACCAGGCACATCTGGTAATTACCCCCTCCCGAAGGAAAGCTCCCCTCCCCAACTACAACCAAAGAAAAGTCACTTTCTAAAAGCCATCCTCTCTACATGATCTCTTTTACTGCATTTCCAATGAAGGCGATAGCCATGTCCATTTACCTTCTTTTTAGAAATAGAGGGGAACAAGGGAAAGAGAAGGCAGCTACACACATCAAAACAAGACAGTCTCGAACCTCTACCCCACAAGTTATTGACCAGGAGAAGATATTTATTTTTCACTCCCTGAATAAATGTATTCCACAAGGAAAGAATACAGTCTAGGAACACACGAGAGGAGGTTATGAAGGATAAGAAGATGACAGGGAATCACTGGAAGTAACTAAGGCAGAGACAAGACACCAAAGTGTCAGATATGGCTTCGAAATAATATAGTCTCTTCCCTGCTCCCAGCGCTCTGCACAGATTTGTTAGAGCATATGTTAATGTAAAGTCATGCCATGGCCTGCAAGTGCCGGCTAAAACTAATAGAATTATTCTCTTTCATTAGATGCTGGCATGCCCAGGCAAACTTATTTCGGGATAACATGCTTGTGCACCCAAATAAGGTAGTTTGTGACAAGAGGCGCAAATTAAACCTACGTAAACCTCTTATAAGAGACAGAGCAAATCCCAGGTGTGACGTTGTGCAGTCTATATGGTTTTATAAAAACATGATAAGAAGTGAATATCATGTAACTGGAATATGCTTCATGCAAAAGGTCTCTTGTAAGGTATCATTACAAAGCTTATAATCTACTGAGTATGATCATCCTATTTGTATAAATGTACCACTCTTGTACCTAAAACTAGAAATATAAAATATAACTCTGAGGGCCTATTGTAATTATGCAAAGTGTGGGCCATTAATGGTAGTTTGGAATCTTGACTCCCCCCATTAACCAGGACCATTGTCTGCAGATGGCTGTGTTTTACCTGTGAGTCTTCCTGTATATGTGTGTGCTGGCAAGTGAGTAATGAAGTCTTGCAGAGACATGTGATCATGTCACCTGAACTGGAATCCATCTTTAACCTGGTGCTTTTCCAGTGAGGGGTGAGGGAACCCAGAAGGACAAAGGATTCCCGCCTTATGCAAAAGATATATAAAGGGGTGGAAGAGAACAGAGGGGGAGAGGAGCCATCATGAAGAATCCCCTAGCTACCACCTGAGCTGGAACAAGAGCTGTACCAGGGGAAAGAATTGTGCCCAGGCCTGGAAGGTGTCCAGTCTGAGAAAAAACTTACTGAAGCATCTCTGAGGGTGAGATTATCTGTATTCAGTTTGATTAGACATAGATTTGCGCATTTTATTTTATTTTGCTTGGTGACTTACTTTGTTCTGTCTGTTACTACTTGAAATCACTTAAATCCTATTTTCTGTATTTAAACAAAATCACTTTTTACTTATTAATTAACTCAGAGTATGTATTAATACCTGGGGGAGCAAACAGCTGTGCATCTCTCTCTATCAGTGTTTATAGAGGGCGAACAATTTATGAGTTTACCCTGTATAAGCTTTATACAGGGTAAAACGGATTTATTTGGGTTTAGACACCATTGGGAGTTGGGCATCTGAGTGCTAAAGACAAGCACACTTCTGTGAGCTGTTTTCAGGTAAACCTGCAGCTTTGGGGCAGGTAATTCAGACCCTGGGTCTGTGTTGGAGCAGACGGGTGTGTCTGGCTCAACAAGACAGGGTGCTGGAGCCACTGAGCTGGCAGGGAAAACAGGAATAGAAGTAGTCTTGGTACATCAGGTGGCAGCTCCCAAGGGGGTTTCTGTGATCCAACCCGTCACACCAGGATTAACAGCACAGGAAGTTGAGAAGGCAGAAAGGGCCTTACTATTAGACTGGAAACCGATCCTTCTCAAACGGGTGGGAGAAAATCCATCTACCTTGTCTAACTATTATAATTTATTTCTATGTAAAGAATGTTAAAAGAAGAGCTGACTCTAGTCCTTTATTCGGAGATTTTGATATCCCATTTTCTAATTTTTTTCTTTAATATTGTTGCTGCATACCCCAACGACAGATTATTCTGCATTCTGTAATGGACACAGCTGTGGCTTTCGACAAACTGGTATACTGTATTTACTTCACCAAGCCCATAACTATCAACAACCCCAGACAATTGGCGAAGTTGTGCCACAGCATTAGAATCTTAAACTTCATCTCCTTATACCACTAGGAATTTCAGCACCCAGCTTACTGCAATTTTAAAGCACGGAATTCCAAGTGGTTTAAGAGATAATGAGATTTAACCTGATGGCAAGGGCCGGGGGGAAAAGGAGATTGTTTGAATCTCTGTCTCGTTATCCCCATAACCACTTGGAATTAGAAAGCAACTAAACAGTTTGGGACAAAAAGAGAAGCACTCTAGGTAGAAATTTTTTTCTAGACAGCTTGAACTATATACACTTCTCTGCCACCATTTATCCAAAGGATCCCAAAGTACTTTATAAGCTTCGGTGACGGGTTGGATCACAGAAACCCCCTTGGGAGCTGCCACCTGATGTGCAAAGGCTACTTCTGTTCCTGTTCTCCCTGCCAGCTCAGTGGTTTCAGCTCCCTGTCTTGATGAAGCCAGACACACCCGTCTGCTCCAGACACAGACCCAGGGTCTGAATTACCTGCCCCAAAGCTGCAGGTTTACCTGAAAACAGCTCACAGAAGTGTGCTTGCCCTTAGCACTCAGATGCCCAACTCCCAATGGGGTCTAAACCCAAATAAATCCGTTTTACCCTGTATACAGCTTATACAGGGTAAACTCATAAATTGTTTGCCCTCTATAACACTGATAGAGAGATAGGCACAGCTGTTTGCTCCCCCAAGTATTAATACATACTCTGAGTTAATTAATAAGTAGAAAGTGATTTTATTAAATACAGAAAGTAGGATTTAAGTGATTCCAAGTAGTAACAGACAGAACAAAGTAAGTTACCCAGCAAAATAAAATAAAATGCGCAAATCTACGTCTAATCAAACTGAATACAAATAATCTCACCCTCAGAAATGCTTCAGTAAGTTTTTTCTCAGACTGGACACCTTCCACGCCTGGGCACAATTCTTTCCCCTGGTACAGCTCTTGTTCCAGCTCAGGTGATAGCTAGGGGATTCTTCATGATGGCTCCTCTCCCCCCTCTGTTCTCTTCCACCCCTTTATATATCTTTTGCATAAGGCGGGAATCCTTTGTCCCTCTGGGTTCCCCCACCCCTCACTGGAAAAGCACCAGGTTAAAGATGGATTCCAGTTCAGGTGACATGATCACATGTCACTGCAAGGCTTCATTACTCACTTGCCAGCACACACATATACAGGAAGACTCACAGGTAAATACAGCCATCTGCAGACAAAGGCTCTGGTTAATGGGAGTCATCAAGATTCCAAACCACCATTAATGGCCCACACTTTGCATAATTATAAAATATAACTCTGAGGGCCTATTGTATTTCTAGTTTTAGATACAAGAGTGGTACATTTATACAAATAGGATGATCACACTCAGTAGATTATAAGCTTTGTGATGATACCTTTTGCATGAAGCATATTCCAGTTACATTATACTCACTTATGTTTTTATAAAACTA
Organism: Platysternon megacephalum; assembly: GCA_003942145.1. Lineage (NCBI taxonomy): Eukaryota > Metazoa > Chordata > Testudines > Platysternidae > Platysternon > Platysternon megacephalum. The sequence continues at coordinate 177,969 of QXTE01000528.1, read as the reverse complement.
TTCCAATTACATTATATTCACTTATTATCCTGTTTTTACAAAATCATATAGACTTCACAACGTCACAGCTTCAATGAAACCTCAAAGCCCTAGTGGTGGGGCAAGTATTATCTCCATTTTCCAGACAGGGAAACTAGCAGTGATAAGCAAACCTGCCCTAAGTCACGCAGGAAGTCAATTTGCAAGCTGGGAACAGAACCCAGAACTCCTGGATTCCAGGCCTGTGTTTTGCCACAGGACTTCCTTCTCCTCACTGTGGAAAATTTACAGCAATGCAGAGGCTAACTCGTGGGCACGTTGCACAACCTCCTTAACATATGTTATAAGCTACTTAGAGTCATAGAATTTAAGATCAGAAGGGACCACCAGTTCATCTCGCCTGACCTCCCGTAGATCACAGGCCACTAATGCCACTCAGCACCTGCACACTAAACCCAACAAACAAAGTTAGACCTAAGTATTATAGCCTACAGGGGGCTAAATTATGATGTGCCACAGGCAGATAACAGGAGAGACCAAGGGGCAGCAATGCCCAAGGCCCTGGCAATGGCAGGGTATTGATTACGTGAGACATACCCAGATGATCCAGGTAAGCGACTTGCACACAATGTGTCTAGTTGAGTGAGTAGCCATGGCTTGAAGGAGCCCTCATCCAATCTTTCTTGGCTGGAAGAACTTACATCATCAGGCCTCCTGGGCAGGCTGCGTGTGTAAAGTTGCTTTTTGGAGATCACATTTTCAAGCACTGAGATATCACTCTGGTAAATTTACATCTCCACCAGGATGAAGACTTAAGGGCTATTCCCATTCATAAGGTCGGATGGACCTCTAGGGAACAGACTCCTCAATTCATGGTTTACAAGTAACCTTAACTCCATGCTGCAAGCTACTCTGAGTGAAAGCGAGCCCTTGGGAGGGTACATCTGGAACACAGCTACAGTACACAGCGTGCTCTTCTGGCGCATAGATTTAAACCCTGTTTCTTTTGCAGTCCCAGAGTAGACCGTTTGGTCTTACAGTTTAGCACATAATTCTTAACTGACAAAGGTAATCCAATGAAGTAATCTGGCCAGCCTGTCTCAAGCATCGCCTTCCTTGGCTCCAGTGTCTCCTGATAACCAGTGAAGCAAATGCAGAGTGGCAGGTTTAAACCCAGCACCATTTTTTTCTTAGCATTGTTAAGGCCCAAAAAGATTCAGATTCCAGCTTCTTCTCTTGTTAAAATCTTGCTATTCTGTCACTTCACTCCTGCTGCTTCTTGATGGAAGTTAGCAGGACCTCCAACACCACCGGGCCCAGGTGCAAAAAAATAATATGCAACGAATGTAATTACACTCCTCAGAGTCCTGCTCTTTCAAAGTACTGCTCTGTAGATTATGGGTAGCACCACTTATGAAAATGGCTCACCAGTGTCTTTCAAGGGCAGGGGAAGTGAGTGGTGGGTAAAATATGAGGCAAGCCGCTCGCCCACACAGCCAACTCGCACTCAAAGCGTACAAATATTTGTAAACGTGATTCTGTTTTAATATAGCACCTTTCATGCCAGTGGATCCCTCTGCACATTTATACTCAAAACAGTCACAAAACCTAATAACTACCATGGAGATTAGAGAGACACTTTTAGATTCCTGTAGTTGGTATAATCACTGCGCTCACGACTGAAATGCAGCCCACCTATGAAGCAGCAAGTGGCATCTGCCTGACAGCGCATAGCAGTACTACACAATAGTTCAGGACAGGAGATGAATACCCCAATCAACTGAAATTACTTCAGGAACTAAGGAGCAGAATGTTTTTCCAGCTGCAAGTACTGATACCTGGCTACTAAAAGTATTTAAAAAACCAAAACGTGACAGCCACAAGAGGCGTTTCCCCAGGCACCACTAGATTTTGTGAAGGAAGCCCCACCCTTGCTGAACAAAACAATCCCTCAGGTGGAGGTGTTTTTATTTTTTAAAGCTATCCACCGTTCTAGGTTTTAATATCTGGGCACAATCAATTTACTACTTTTAGAAGTGAGGTTTAAGCTTAAATGGTGAATCCAAAACTTTTAAAGAGATTAAGCCATTAGCAGGCTACATGGATAAACTTCATCTAAAGCATTTTAGGAGTAAATGGAGAAGTTTTCAACCTGCCAAGATCCACATTCCTGTTGTAAGAGAGGACACCACCAAACACACAATTGTTGTAGAAAGCTGGGAGGCAAATGAAGCAGGGAGTGAGGACTATTTTGTTTTAAGATGAACTTGTAATTGTCTACTCATGTCATTCTTAATTTGGAAAAATAAACTTTAACATCTAAATTTCACCTTTAAAAGTGGGGTTTTTTGTTTCACTACTTGAAATGGGCAACACTGTTTATAGGAGAAACCTCAAAACTGCAGATTTATTTTTAGAAAGTGATTCGGAATGGGACCAGTACCATCTACATTTCACTTGGCTTGGCAGACATCCATATTTTAATTATCTGTGTAATTTCTATAACACGCATCAGTAGCTCCTCTGCTTAGCTAAGGACGTGCTCGCTACGGTTTAAAGAACCTCACTGAAGATTAGCAATAGTCATCACAAAGGCAACTAACTACAAAAAAAGGCGCCGCTCGCCCAACCCATTAAGTAGTATTTACTATTTATATTAATGAAGCCATAAGATTGTTATCTAAAAAAGAAAAGCAATGCCCTTTCAGTCCTACCTCCCCAAATGCACGAGCAGATCTCCTACAGAAAGCGTGCGTGCGTGATGGAACTAAACTGCAGTGTTGGAATCACCACCTGACATTAACAAAACACAGAACCAGAACAAAATGTCCCAGCATGTCTCCCCTTCCCTCCCCCTACAACACTGCAGGAGCAAACAGAGCTGGGAATGCAATGCAAAAGTCACAATACCCATGAACTTATCCTTCAAACTATCCACTGAGACTCGCCCTGACTGAAAACAGGAGTTACTGCATCTCATACGCACCAACCAATTACGTTTTGCCACTGTGTGTCAGAGAGGGGAGGCGTGTTTTGTGCAGCAGAAGTAGTGTTCACATCAGACAGCGTGAAATGCTATGAGCTGCATCCTGATACTGCATGCATCTTAACTGAATGTAGTCCTCCCACGAGCAGTGAAGCTGTAGACTGGGCCCACAATGTGAAGCACCAGTGAAACTACATCAAAACTCTCATTTCTTATTTAGAATTGTTGCACACAAGTGGCATAGAAATATAATGTCACCAACTAGCTGACCCTAGTTCTACCTGTACAGAAATACATATTTCATATACTAGAGCAAAGAGAGTTTTACAGACTGTTCTTACACTAAGAAACAATGTGAAGGCCTCGCTTTGGTAAAAGCACCAACTCACTCCTATTCCACAATTCATACACTTGTAGTCTTTTGAGTTATGGTAGCTTCACTAATAATCTAACACAGCGGCTCTCAACCTTTCCAGACTACTGAACCTCTTTCAGAAGTCTGATTTGTCTTGTGGACCCCAAGTTTCACCTCACTTAAAAACGATTTGCTTACAAAATCAGACACAAAAAGTGTCACAGCACACTACTAGTAAAAAGTTGCCGACTTTCTCATTTTTACCATATAATTATAAAATAAATCAATTGCAATATAAATATTGTACTTACATTTCAACAAACAAATCATTGTCTGCATGAAATTTCAGTTTGTACTGACTTCACTAGTGCTTTGTGTGTAGCCTGTTGTAAAACTAGGCAAATATCTAGATGAGTTGATGTACCCCTGGAAGAGCTCTGCGTACCCATAGAGTACGCGTACCCCGGATTAAGAACCACTGATCCAATTTACAGGAACAACATTATCTTTGAAAGTCTACATGGAACTAAAAAGGGATTGGGAAACTACTACTTTCAAGTGGAGTTCAAAGCTAAAACTCAACGTTTGATTGAACAGGTTTGCTTCCTGCATATATTCCATCATCTTGACTGATCTTAGCAATTAAAGTTTTCACTGCTTTACACTCCTGTTAGTCCTGCAGACCCAACACAGCTAAGAGAAGGAATATAATTCAGCTTCTTCTTGCGCATCAGAATTGACTAAGTTCCAATCCGTTACCCCTGTGCAAACCTACAAAAGGCAGAGGAGCTGCAAAGGTGTCAATGAGAACATAATTTGGCCCAGCCACCTTTTATTACAGGTATTCATGAAAAGGAAGAGCCAGTGGGACTCTAAGATCCCAGGCTGTGTTTCCAGGATCAGCAGTTAAAAAAAAATCAAATTTGTATCACATTAAACTATAAATCAGAACAAAAATGCATTTCAGTGACTTTTTACAGAATCGCTTTTCATATTAAAACTGCCCATTCTGAGTCTGTCTCTCCTTGACACTCCACTGCAATGTGTACATTGCACACACCATGGTGAAACTTACCACAACCATTTCACTTTTCTTCCAGCAGCAAACCAAAAATGAACAGAACAATAGGGCCTTTGATACTCTAGCATTTGGGGGGATATCTACCCCCAGCAAAAGCCCTACTGGTGGTAGTGATAGCGTAGACACAGCACTGTCCTCTAGCCCTACTCAGAGCAATTTTATACAACTCCTTGGTAGAAAGTACCTGTGCCTATTTCTACGCTAGTTCTCCCACTGTTGGTAGATTTCCCAAATATGCTAAAGTAGAGAGCTTAAGAGAGACTCTGGAGTGGTCTCTCTCTCTATCACAAGAAGAAAAATTCCGAGTGAGCCTGTCCATACAGGACAAAGCAGAGTGCTTACAGCATTTAATTGTGGTATGGCTGCCACCACCTTCTGACTAACCATTGCTTGCTCTGCCAAGTTAATGCCCTTTTGAAGAAAAAAAATCTTGCCCCAATCCTCAAAGAGTTAGTGCAAATGTTGTGGACAACTCTGTAGGTACAATTTCTTTTTTTCAAACCAGATTTAACAAGATGGGGTTAATAGTTTGCAAATCAGGCACACCTGCCCATACATACAGACGATTCTTATAGGACAGTGGTGGCTGGGAAGGTAAGGAGTCTATTTTAGGACTTCTAAGGTACTATAGCAGGGGTAGGCAACCTTTCAGAAGTGCTGTGCCGAGTCTTCATTTATTCACTTTAATTTAAGGTTTTGCGTGCCGGTAATACATTTTAACGTTTTTTAGACGGTCTCTCGCTATAAGTCTATATTATATAACTAAACTATTGTTGTATGTAAAGTACACAAGGTTTTCAAAATGTTTAAGAAGCTTCATTTAAAATTAAATTAAAATGCTGATCTTAAGCTGCCAGCCTGGGGTTCTGTTCACCTAGGCCTGCAGCGGGTTGAGCGCGGCCTGCGGCCAGGACGCCAGCTGGCATGGGGCTGGCAGCTGGGACCCCAGACCTGGGGGCGAGGGGGGGCAGGGATGAGGGCTGTGGGGGTGCAGGGCAGAAGGCTGGACGTGTAGGGGGGTCACGGCAGAGGGCTGGGTGTGTGGGGGGATTCAGGGGTCAGGGCAGAGGGCTGGGGGGTGGAGGTGCAGGGCAGAAGGCTGGGGGTGTGGGGGAGTTCTGGGGTACAGGGCAGAGGGCTGGGGGTGTGTGGGGGTACAGGGCAGAAGGCTGGGTGTTGGGGGGTTCAGGGCAGAGGGCTGGGTGTGTGTGGAGGTGCAGGGTAGAAGGCTGGGTGTGGGGGGGGTTTCAGGGGTGAGGGCAGGGGTGCTCCCAGCCCCGAGCGGCTCACGGCAGGGGCTGGAAGGGATATGCCCTGTTCCACCCGCTTCCCCAAGGCCCCAACCCTACCTCTTCTCTGTCTCCTCTACGGAGCAGCGAGCACGCTGTGGCTCGGCTCCGCCCCCCTTCCCCCGGAGGAAGGGGGAGGAGGAGGGACAGGAAGGCACCACGCTGGGGGAAGAAGCGGGGGAGGGGAAGCTTGGCTGCCACAGGACCAAGCTTCTGCCTTCTGCCCCCGCAGGGGAGAGCGGTGGGGGCTGAGTGGGGCTGGGACTGGCAGGCAGCGGCGTGCCACCCAAAAAATCGGCTCGCGAGTATCCAAGCCCTGGGATAAGAGCTTTTTACTACTTGGCTCAGTTTTGCAGGCCTGCTGGATGTGCCAGTGAGGATCTCTGATGATCAGGACATTACTCTCAGCAGGAATGAGACAGATAATATTTTCACCTCCCAGCTCAGAGAGCCAAGAAGGTCTCGTCTAGACACAAACACTGTACCGATTAAACTAAATCAATTTAGAAGCCAACTGAAACTGGTGCAACTCCCTTGGTTGAACATTCTTAAAATCAGTTTAAGAGTATCTGCTATCAATTTAGCTTAAGTGAGACATACAGTAATGCCTGCAATGGGATCACTTACAATACTGAGGAAGACTATCCCTTCCAGAAGGGCTTACAACCTAAATTGGACTGTACAGATGCAGACTATACCACCAAATGAACTAGGGACCATTGGGCCAGTTTCAAGGTAATGAACACTTCTTAAAATCAACACTTTTATTGGTAGCCTACAATTTTAAAGTTTCTTCAGAGAGGAAGTGAGAAGTTTTTAAAAATGAAGAATTCAACCATTTCAAGGCAAGTCAGTGTGCATTTAATTTTTTTGTCAGCACCTATCAATATTCATTACTTGTGCAATAAAAGTCAAAGAATTTTTGGCCTCAAGTTGTTTTTAAAAAAAAGTTACCCCATCTGGGCTACTTATGTTACAAACAGCATCAGAAGTTAGTCTTCCAACTTGACACAGGAAGACAACTAAATTTCTCAAAATCCCAGGAGTCAACTCAGCTCACAATCACCTGAGCAAAAGTTGAACCACTTCCCCAAGTGATAGAGAATTTCACAAAAGGAAAAACACTACAACCCACATTCACTGACTTACCACATGCCAACAGGACAATGGACAGCGTTTCAGCAGCCAAGAACAAGCTCTGTACAGAATTCCTAACTGACTGCAGTTTTTAGCTCACAATGAGAACTGAAGGGCTCATACAGCACTAAAACTTCATTTCATCACACAACAGGGACACCTCAGGAGGAGCTGATTATGTATTTAAGTAGGAAAATAGAGATTTATAGTCCAGAATCTACGGATGGCTTCCATGTCTAGAAAACCAATGCTGCTCTGAAGGAATTCAGTTACGAGTCACTCTCAGGGCATGTCTACACCACCTTAAATCAACCTACGTTAGGTCGATTTACAGCCACCACAGTAATTATGGCAGTGACTTTGTCCACACTACCCTCACTCTGTCGGTGGTGCACGTCCCCACCAGAGCGCTTCCACCAACTGAAGAGGGGCAGCGCCAGGGGCTCCACGCAGCTCCCCACTGGAAACAGGGGGGTAGGGAAGGAGCCTGGTTTTCAAAGGTGGTAAGCAACTGCAGCTCCCCACGGCTTCAAATGGAGCTGTGGTGCTTAGTATCCCCAGAGATCAGACCCTAAGTGTCTGAAGTTGGACACCCAGAATTAGAGACCGTCTTTGAAAACTGGGCTGTACGTTACCTGTTTTTGTGTGTGTCTGTTTTTTAAAAGAGGAGCCTCAGTGCAGCGGGGCTCCCACTGGGGAGCATGGAGCTGGGGTCCCAGAGAGCAGCCTGGCTTGGAGGGACACCCAGCAGCAGCCTAGTTGGGGAGCCAGACTTTCTTGTCAATTTCATGGCTCCAGCAGAGCCCTGAACTTGACAAGACTGCCAACAGCAGATGTAAGGAATGCAGTGTCTACACAGACACTGCTTCCCCCTAACTACACCGACATAAGCCCTGCACCTCTGGGGGAGGTGGATTTAGGTCGGTGGAGTAGGGCACTTACATCTGTGGGAGCAAGGCTGTAGTGTGTGCATTGACATCGTTAGGCCAACATAAGCCGCCTTAGGTCAACCTAACCGTGTAATGTAGACCAGGCCCCAGATAATGTATTCTGATAATCACAAGACTAGTGATTATATTGCCAATAACGTGAAGTAGTTCTGCCCAAGCTATTCCTTCCCTATTTACATCTAATCTTAATATTATGTCCCCTAACTTCACAAACCTGCACCACCGAGAGAAGGCTAGCGGTACCATTAATACCTTTACTTATGAAAAAAATCCTCACCTCAAAGCCAACTTTCTCAGCAAGAACAAACTGAACTTTTCCTTAGAACAGAGTACAGTATATTCGCAACACTGCTCTGTGCAACTTCCCACTGAAGGAGAAAACCAGTATTCAGAGGTAAAACAATGGTGCAGCAGAGAAACAATTTCCCACTTATTACTGGTCACCAGTTCATTCCCAAAACCCATTTGAGATAAATTCACATTAGTATATTTCCTTCTCCTCTAAACAGGAACTGGAGAAATGCAGTCTGTACTTGAAGGCATTAACTTCTTCATAGAAGTGTACCTCCATAATTGCATGTTGGACATTTATTAGTGGAGGCAGAGCATTATAAGTGTTAGTAAAGAAGCCCCAATGGAACCTTGTTACAAAGTGGAGATTAAAACAGTTACATTATCTTAGCACCTGCATTAAAATAAGTTTACAAGCAGCTGTGTCTTAGTAGTGCCAAATTATAGGCTGTTTTTCAAAGGTGGTAAACATCTGCAGTTCCCTGTTGCTTCAAATGGAGCTGTGGTGCTTAGTATCCCCTGAGATCAGACCCTAAATGTCTGAAGTTGGACACTCAAAATCAGAGACTGTCTTTGAAAACTGGGCTGTTTGTTACCTGTTTGGGGTTTTTTTAAACAGTTTTTGGAAGATGCAGTTTCTTTGACAGAGTATGTTACCAGATTGTGTGTTCAGAGACCAGATTCCTGATGCTAAAGGAAATACAGGCAGTTTTAGTGCAAAGCACCAAAGCTAAAGGATCCCACATCAAGTCATTCCTAGGCCCCGTCCAGACTACCCGCCCGGATCGGCGGGTAGCCATCGAAGTATCGGGGATCGATCTATCGCGTCTCGTCTGGACGCGATAGATCGATCCCCGAACGCGCTACTTCGAACTCCGGTACTCCTGCAGGGCGAGCGGAGTACCGGAGTTCGAAGTAGGAGCCGCGAACTTCGATCGCGGCGCCGCGCGGACGCGAGGTAAGTCGCGTTAGTTCGAACTAAGGTACTTCGACTTCAGCTACGCTATTCGCGTAGCTGAAGTCGAAGTACCTTAGTTCGATCCCGCCCCTAGTGTGGACCAGCCCCTAGTTGGGCAGAAGTCCATATAACAAGGCTACCTGGGTAGAAGGGGTGGGCAAAGGAAGTCCCTTCTGTAGAAAGGCTTAGTGGCTGAATAGACAAGCTCGTTTCAGAAAAGGAGCTACAGACAATGAGGACAGTAATAAACAAATAAAGACTGAAATATAGGATGGGACGTTTATTCAAAGCTGTAATGCTAGAGCATCAGCTTGATGTACTATGGTCAGTGCATGTGACTGACAATCAGGGCACCTAGGTTTTACTTCCATTACTGCCAACGGCTGGCTGCATAACCTGGGACAAGTTAGTCAGTTTCTGTGCCACAGGTCCCCGTCTGTAAAGCAGGGGTAGTGCTCATCTACCTTATTTTCATAGAATCATAGAATATCAGGGTTGGAAGGGACCTCAGGAGGTATCTAGTCCAACCCCCTGCTCAAAGCAGGACCAATCCCCAGACACATTTTTGCCCCAGATCCCTAAATGGCCCCCTCAAGGATTGAACTCACAACCCTGGGTTTAGCAAGCCAAAGACCAGGGGTCGTCAACCTTTCAGAAGTGGTGTGCCAAGTCTTCATTTATTCACTCTAATTTAAGGTTTCGCGTGCCAGTCATACATTTTAACGTTTTTAGAAGGTCTCTTTCTATAAGTCTATAATATATAACTAAACTATTGTTGTATGTAAAGTAAATAAGGTTTTTAAAATGTTTAAGAAGCTTCATTTAAAATTAAATTAAAATGCAGAGCTCCCCGGACTGGTGGCCAGGACCCGGGCAGTGTGAGTGCCACTGAAAATCAGCTCGCGTGCCGCCTTCGGCTACCCCTGTTTTAGATACTCCTAAACACTCCATCACCACAGCACCTGAGCGACTCTCCAACTTTAACACAGTTACCACAAAACACCTCGGTGAGGCAGGGCAGTACCAGTGTCTCCATTTTACAGGTGGGGAACTGAGGCACAGACGGGATGGGGCTTTCACACCGTTGCACAGGACATCTGTGGTGGATCTGGGAGCTGAACCCAGGCCTTCTGAGCCCCTGGGTAGCACCGTACCCTTTCAGCCCACTTTTGGGATACTGTAAATCACAATCATTGCATGAAGAGTAGTTTATAAATCGTTACAATAAACCCCCCAACTGTTGATGTTTGTATCTTCTTGTTTTTTAAAAAAAGATTTGCGATACATGCCCGAGGGAATGCTGAACCCAGACAGAAACCCTTAGGCCATAGTTAGAGTCTATTCCAGATAACATTCTACCAGATTGTTTTTGTACAAAGGACAGATGACTAAGGAGAAAACATTTGAGTTTAAGATTGGGATAAATCAAAAGGATGCAGCTGCATTTGACAAGTGCCTGTAAATCCAATTTACAGCTAAAATAAACCAGCTGGCAGAGCCACACCAAGGCAAACAAGCCCCATTTGCTCTATGTCCACATGGAAGTGATGAGTTGGAAGCAACTTAGTACTTGTGCTTTTAATGCTGGTACTTATTAACTTGGCCTTGTTTCCCCTTTGTCTGGGCACTTTTTGTGCCATCAAAAAGTAAGTTTACCACTTAATATGATCTGCATCTCAGGTTCACCAGGGAAGAACTTACCAGTTCTGCTCCAACACGTGTAACACAGCATTGATAGTCCCTCATGAGTGTGATCTCACAGCGGCGAGCACGTGCGGGAGGTTATTTTGGTGGGCGAGAGGGGAAGAAAGGCAACAGACTGGAAAGTAATAGTGTCTCCAGCATGTCTGTCAGTGACACAGCTTAGCCCTGCTGAGCTGGGCAGCACTCACTAGCCAAACCACCTTCCTTCTTTATTTCTTTCTCCCCCCCCCACATTTATTTTAAAGAAAGTACCTACTGAATGGTGTTTAAATGCCTTGTAACATGGGCCACCTTGAAGAAGAATTTCTGGATAAATGCACCACAAAACCAATGAAATACCTGAGATACATCGACGATATTTTCATCCTCTGGACAGACGACTTAAACTCCCTCACAGATTTCTACCACTACTTCAACCACCACCCATCCGTCAAACTCTCTCTGGAACACTCCGACACCAGCATCAACTTCCTGGACCCCACGATCAGCTTCAACAATGGAACCCTACAGACAACCATAAACAATAAACCCATGGATCATCACACCTACCTTCATAGATCCAGTCACCACCCCAAATACACCAAGAAATCGGTTATCTGTGGTATCTGGGTTCCTGGCTATAGCATATGCTCTGAGAAGAAAGTCCTGGATACACACTTTAACACACGCAAAATTGCCTTCACCAAACAAGGACACTCCACCAGAGAAGTAGATTGCATCATGTAACGAGTCACCCAAATACCCAGAGAGAATCTGCTTCAATGCAGAAATAAAACCCCTCCAAGCGCACACCCCTAGTTGTCACCTACCACCCCACACTGGAACCCACACGGGGTATCAAACAATTACAACTCACACTTGATGGGGACTTCATCCTGAAAGAAATCTTTCCTGAAACCCCTCTTCAGGCCTTCAAACCACCCCCAACCTCTCCAAACTCATCATCAGAAGCAAGCTCCCCACAGACCAGGGCACACAAACACAGAGCAGCACCAGACCCTGCCAGAGCAACAGATACAAACCCTGCAGACATCCCACCACTGCTACAATGATCAACACTACCCACAACATTCCTTTCAAGATCCATGGGTCCTACACATGCCTATCATAACCTGCTGTATCTCAGCCAGTGCACTAAATGCCCCAATAGCAACTAACCCCCCCCCAGCTGCTCCACATTCTTTCTTCCCTATGACTGGAAAGGTGTTAATGGGCCACTTCACCTTGAATGGTCCCTTGAAATGTGTCAACTACTTATGCTAAACAATCTGCTCCACCTTGTATTTAGCTGTGACAACTGGAGTAAGGGCTCCTACACACTAGCACAGGGGTCTCAAACTCAAATGATCACGAGAGCCACATGAGGACTAGTACATTGGCCCGAGGGCCGCATTTACTGACACCTGCCCCCTGCTGCCCTCGGCCCTGCCCCCACTCCACCCCTTCTATGAGGCCGTGCCCCTGCCCCGCCTCTTCCCTGCCCCCATTCCAACCCCTTCCCCAAAATCCCCACCCCAACTCTGCCCCCTCCCTGCCCCCAGGGGGCGCAGGAGGGGTGTGACGGTGCTGCCCGTGGGAGCCAGCTGAGATCACTCAATTAGGGTGAACTGCAAACAAAACGGGGCAGACAAACCCCAAACGCTGGTGGATATTCCAGTACTTAGATTTTCCAAGCCAGCACAAAACAACTTCTATATTACCATACAGGTTACTCAGAAGTCCAAACAACGCAGTTCCCTTAAAGTACCCAGCCTCAGGCCTCCATCCAGACACACCTGTCAGATATGATGATGATTACTGAGAAGCTTATCTCATCATATAAAAGAAAAGGTTCTTCCAATCCCAAAGGATCAGCCACATACCCAGGTCCAATTATAACTTAGATCTTACCCAAAATACACGCTATAGTCAATTCTTATTAACTAAGCTAAAATTTAATAAAANAGACAAGACTTGTTTGCTTACATCACAAGACCTGAGCAAACATCTACCCTTGAGATCTCTAACAATGCAGACTTGCATTTCAAAGCTCTATTCATTTACCTATCTTCCTAACCAGTCCTTAAAGTTCACCCATGGGTCAGGTTAGTCTGTGAGTTAATTAACTCTTTCTGGCTCTGTCACCTTCCAATGAAATATTATGTTACACTCATAACGTCACAAGGGGTGTGGGATGTGGCTGGGGCTGAGGGCAGGGAGTTGGGGTGAGGGGTGCAGGAGGGGTGCAGGGTGAGGCAGGGGGCTCAGGGCAGGGAGTCAGGGGGGTTCAGGGCAGGGGTGCAGGGTGCAGCGGGGGCTCCAGGCAGGGGGTCGGGGTGCGGGGTGTGGAGGGGGTTCAGGGCAGGGGGTTGGGGTGTAGCAGGGGGCTCAGGGCAGGGGGTCGGGGTGCAGGAGGAGTGCGGGGGTCGGGCTCCGGCCCGACTCGCACCGGGGGCAGGGCAGGCTCCCTGCCTGCCTGCCCTGCGCCGCACCGGGAAGCAGCTGGAACCTGGGGAAGGAGGGGCGCAGGGGTGTGTGTGGCTGTTGCCTCAGGCACCGCCCCCAGCAGCTCCCATTGGCCACAGTTCCCCATTCCCGGCCAATGGGAACTGCTGGGGGCGGTGCCTGAAGCAACAGCCACACACACCCCTGCGCCCCTCCTTGCCCAGGTTCCAGCCACTTCCTGGTGCGGGCCGGGCCGGAGCCACTCTAGGTAAACGTTGGGGGAGGGCGGGAGGCTGTGAGGAGCTTGCAGGCCGCAGAAAATAACCCTGCGGGCCGCATGTGGCCCGCATGTTTGAGACCCTTGCACTAGCACTTACTTCAGTATAACTTAAGTCCCTCGGGGATGTGAAAAAGCCACCCCACCACCCGCGACATAAGTTACACCAACCTAAGTGCCGGTGTGGAAAGCGCTATGTCAGCCGGAGAAGCTCTCCCACCAGCATAGCTACCGCCGCACGGCACAGAGCAATTCTAGTGTAGACAAGCCCTAAGTTTCCTGGACCTGAAAAAGAGCTCTATGTAGCTCGAAAGCTTGTCTCTCTCACCAATAGAAGGTGGCCCAATAAAAGATATTACCTCACCCACTTGTCTCCAACATCCTGGGACCGACATGGCTACATCAACGCTGCATACACGCACACAAGGCATTAAAGAACCCTCTCTAAAACAGAAGGCAAGGTCTCCCTTTTGTCAATGCTGAAAAAAGGCAAGGAGCTATCAGGGCAGCCATTAGGAGTGTGAAAGTAGAATTAATTATATTGTAAAAATAGAATGGATTAAAGCAATGCTGTATGTTCCTTTAAGCAGGAATGAGGAATGTTGAAATATAGTTGTCAGGAAGAGAAACATTAAGATATAGAGCAATGAGTCGCACCTAAGCTAATGGGACATTAGCAGGAGATTGGTAAGAGTTAATAAGGAAATAAGATGTGTGTGTCTGGCCCCAGGAAAACTTATCAGTTTTACTTCCTTTGTTTTCTTGTTAAGTTCACCCCCCCTTTTCTCTGTATAAATAAGACAGTCTGAGTCTTACATGGTGCTCACATTATCTGGTTGTATTAGCAGAGCGCTGCGCTAATAAAACAGAGTGGTCGGACAAATTGTGAGTCCTGATTCTAACTTTGACAGGAGTTAACAGACACCTGCAGCTTGTGTCCTCAAGCTCGGGTGTGTCCATAGTTCCCATGAATAGAATCAATGATGCAGAACAGAGTGCACAAGTTTCTCATTTGAGAAACCAGATCCTTGTGCCACTCATTCCCCTCAGGTGTCAGTCAGAGCTGGAGCCTCCAGCTCACAGCTTCAGCTTGGGATATCAGCCCTACCTTCTATAAATATGTGAAGAGGGATCCTCCCTCTATCAAACTCTAACTTAGGGCTTGGCTACACTGGCGCTTTACAGCGCTGCAACTTTCTCGCTCAGGGGTGTGAAAAAAACACCCCCCTGAGCGCAGCAAGTTACAGCGCTGTAAAGCACCAGTGTAAACAGTGCGTCAGCGCTGGGAGCTAATCCCCTCGTGGAGCGACAGCGCTTTGAAGTTTCGACTGTAGCCACGGCCTTAGTGTTTGGGGAAGCTCCCCATTCCTCGCTGATGAGACAGCAAGAGAAAGCTCTTCAAATACACCCTGATTCCAGGTGCTTGTGAAGAAGTTCTGCTCCACAGTTCCAGACTAGAGGAAAAGAGGGAATGCAGGAAAAAACCTAGACCCTCCGTTACTCAGAGCTTCACTGTGCTTTGAAATAATAGTTTACACACACACAAAAAAATAAAAAAAAATACCCCACCACCTCTAAGCATCAGTTTTAATTATTTTTGGGCATCCTCATGTGTGCTGGACACATTATAGAAAGTGCACATGACTGGTCCCGGCCCCAAGACGCTTACAGTCTAAGTGATGAACATGACTGCCAGGCAGGGGTATAATCAGACCTCTGCAGGGGACGTAGGGGAATAAAAGGAAGATGGTCTCAGTAACTCATATTAGGTAGAGGTATGTTTTGATGGACCGCTGTTCCCGCCTCAATATATATTTAATGCAAATATTTGTATAGGTGATGCTGCAGAATTATGGTTTTAGGATCCATCTGAATGAGGCAGAGGTGGAAAATTGACAGATTTTAGAAAACATATCCTGCACAGGAAGAAGCATGGAATAAGGACAGGAGATGTCTGAGACAGAAGGCTACAAAAAGGGGCATAGAGGTTAGCATAACTGTTAGAATGGGTACTGCAGGGTGTGGGGATGAGGGAAGAACATGAAATGAGACCAGGTCAGAGATGGAGACAAGAGCTGCAAAATGGGGTACCGTGAAAGAATGAATTAGAAGCCTGAACTTGTGTAGAAAAATAAGAAACGAAAAGGCAAGGGGAAGAGGATGACACTGTTGAAGCAACAGATTGTTTTAGCAAGACCCAAGATAAGGAGACTGCAATAGCTGATGAGGGAGATGATTAAGACCTGAACAAGGAGTTGTGCATGTCAGGATAGACTAGAATCATAGAAGATTAGGGTTGGAAAAGACTTCAGGAGGTCATCTAGTCCAACCCCCTGCTCAAGCCCAACTAAATCATCCCAGCCAGGGCTTTGTCAAGCCGGGCCTTAAAAACATCTAAGGATGGAGATTCCACCACCTCCCTAGGGAACCCATTCCAGTGCTTCACCACCCTCCTAGTGAAATAGTTTTTTCTAATATCCAACCGAGACCCCCCCCACTGCAACTTGAGACCATTGCTTCTTGTTCTGTGATCTGCCACCACTGAGAAGAGCCGAGCTCCATCCTCTTTGGAACCCCCCTTCAGGTAGTTGAAGGCTGCTATCAAATCCCCCCTCACTCTTCTCTTCTGCAGACTAAATGAGACCAGCTCCCTCAGCCTCTCCTGATAAATTATGTGCCCCTGCCCCCTAATCATTTTCGTTGCCCTCCACTGGCCTCTCTCCAATTTGTCCACATCCTTTCTGTAGTGGGGGACCCAAAACTGGACGCAGTATTCCAGGTGTGGCCTCACCAGTGCTGAATAGAGGGGAATAATCACTTCCCTCGATCTGCTGGCAATGCTCCTACTAATACAGCCCAATATGCCGTTAGCCTTCTTGGCAACAAGGGCCCACTGTTGACTCATATCCAGCTTCTCGTCCACTGTAATCCCCAGGTCCTTTTCTGCAGAACTGCCACTTAGCCATTCAGGCCCCAGCCTGTAGCAGTGCATGGGATTCTACCGTCCTAAGTGCAGGAGTCTGCACTTGTCCTTGTTGAACCTCATCAGATTTCTTTTGGCCCAATCCTCCAATTTGTCTAGGTCACTCTGGACCCTATCCCTACCCCCCAGCGTACCTACCTCTCCCCCCACCTTACTGTCATCTGCGAACTTGCTGAGGGTGCAATTAATCCCATCATCCAGATCATTAATGAAGGCGTTGAACAAAACCGGCACCAAAACCCCAGGGGTGTGGCACCCCGCTTGATACCGGCTGCCAACTAGACATCGAGCCATTGATCACTACCCGTCGAGCCCAACAAAATAACCAGCTTTCTATCCACCTTATAGTCCATTAATCCAATCCATACTACTTTAACTTACTGGCAAGAATACTGTCGAAGACCGTATTAAAAGCTTTGCTAAAGTCAAGATATATCATGTCCACCGCTTTCGCCAAATCCAGAGCCAGTTATCTCATCATAGAAGGCAATCAGGTTGGTCAGGCATGACTTGCCCTCGGTGAATCCATGTTGACTGTTCCTGATCACCTTCCTCTCCTCCAAGTGCTTCAAAATGGATTCCTTGAGGACCTGCTCCATGATTTTTCCAGGGACTGAGGTGAGGCTGACTGGTCTGTAGTTCCCCCGGATTCTCCTTCTTCCCTTTTTTAAAAGATAGGCACTATATTTCCCTTTTTCCAATCGTCCAGGACCTTCCCCGATCGCCATGAGTTTTCAGAGATAATGGCCAATGGCTCTGCAATCACATCAGCCAACTTCCTCAGCACCCTCGGATGCATTGCATTCGGCCCCATGGACTTCTGTATGTCCAGCTTTTCTAAATAGTCCTTAACCTGTTCTTTCACCACTGAGGGCTGCTCATCTCCTCCCCATACTGTGCTGCCCAGTGCAGTAGTCTGGGAGCTGACCTTGTCTGTGAAGACCGAGGCAAAAAAAGCATAGAGTACTTCAGCTTTTTCCACATCAATGGTCACTAGGTTGCCTCCCCCATTCAGTAAGGGTCCCACACTTTCCCTGACCTTTTCCTTGTTGCTAACATATTTGTAGAAACCCTTCTTGTTACCCTTCACATCCCTTGCTAGCTGCAACTCCAATTAGCAGGGGTAGAGTTTTTAAATGCTGAAGGAGAGAGAGACAGAGGCAAAGGACGAGATGCTGTAAGTCACGACCTTCCTCTGAGTCTCCCAGTACATTCTGAACCGTTAGGGCTTCTCTACACTTACCGGGGGATCGCGAACAGCGATCAATGCATTGGCAGTCGATTTAGCGGGTCTAGTGAAGACCTGCTAAGTCGACCGCAGATCGCTCTCCGGTCGAATCCTGCACTCCACTGGATCAAGAAGAGTAGGGGGAGCCAATGGGAGAGTGTCTCCCGTCGATGTTTTGTAGTGTGGATCCCACGGTAAGTAGATCTAAGCTACGTCGATTTGAGTTATGCTATTCACGTAACTCAAATTGCGTAGCTGAGATCGATTTTCCCCTGTAGTGTAGACAAGGCCTTAATTAGCTCTTATGGGCAGGGACAGCACCGTATCTAGCACAGTACCGAGTACGTCCTCTGCACAGAGTCAATTACTCTTTTTTAAAACCAGAAAAAACACTTGAGAATTGCACGCGAGAGCAGAGAAACTCATTACATTATGCAAAGAGGAAATAGTCAGAACCTTCTTTTAAACAAATCTACCAAAGCAAAAACAAGGAAAAAATTCAGCAGGAGCCAGGAACTGCAGGAAAATTCTCTTGAAATTCAAGCAATGCCTTTATCTGAAACAGACAGAAAGGAGCACATTGTATGGTAAATTGCTGTTTGTACAGACAAGGCTGGGGCTGTACTGTTTGTGTTCACCCCTGCTACAGGGCCGCGGCAGCGCTTTAACGTGGTTTGTGGGGTTGCGGTGCAGTGCTGAGAGAGAGCTCTCCCAGGCTCTAAAAAACCCACCTCCACGAGGGGCGTAGCTCCCAGCGCTGGTGCACTGCCTACACTGGGCTTTACTGCGCTGAAACTTGCTGCACTCGGGGGAGTGTTTTTTCACACCCCTGAGCAAGAAAGTTGCAGCGCTGTAAATTGCCAGTGTAGACAAGCCCTTAGTCATTCTCCATTAGCAGAGGTGTGGGCAAATAAGAGTTAAACGGCATTCTTTACAGGTATCCTACACAAAGCAAAGTCTTGAGACTCGTGAAAAGCAAAACAGTATAGTGGTACACTGAGCTAAGTCAACTGTGCAAGCCCTAATTGTGTAACCATTTTCTGAGCCAGGGACTGGAAACAATACTTTGATTTCCATAATGAGCTGAAGTACTTTTTCAAACAGTCCCAGCAAGCCAAGCACCAAGTGTTAGTCAGCAGAGAACATTTATAATGGGATTTATTGTAGCAGAGATGCAAAACAGTCACAGGACTGTTGTTGTAGTTTTAATCCCATCAGAAAGACTCAACGTGTGTGTTGATCAGAGTGCTAATTTCTCCTACCTGCCAACAGAACACAGGTCATTTTCCTGATTACAATGCATCCCTTTGGGGACCTCCATGTGAAGCGGACATCGCCAATTCCTTACAGTAATTTCCTGACTTAAATGCCTTGTGAGAGGAAGGACACTTCATGCGATCAGAGCATCTAATGCACTAACAACTATGCAGCAGAGGGAGTGTACAGGAGGAGACCCACTCTTCATGAGCTGCTAGCCTTGGATAAAATAGCAAAAGAATATTTTTTCAATTATAAGCATGGCAATCACTTTTCCAGC
Organism: Platysternon megacephalum; assembly: GCA_003942145.1. NCBI lineage: Eukaryota > Metazoa > Chordata > Testudines > Platysternidae > Platysternon > Platysternon megacephalum. The sequence goes on along the minus strand of QXTE01000528.1, from coordinate 158,790 downwards.
ATCCCTTTAGGGCTATATCTTTGCTGCAAAGTTAACTCTGGCTCCTTCCTGGGTGTTGCCCCTAGCCCAGCGCCCATCCACACACACAGACTTCTCACCTGAGCATGGTGGGGCTGCCTAGCCAGCACATTCTGGGATATAGGCTAAAGCCCAAGCGTTGCTTACACTAGGGTTGGTAAGTCCTGCTAATGCCATCCCATTATTCCACCTCTCCCGCTCCCTGGGTGCTCAAAAGGACAGTCAAGTTCTCCCACAATTCACTGGGAAGGAGTCAGAGGAGCTCAGCTTACTGCAGCGCTAAGAACCATGGGAAATTCCCCCCCTCCCCCCCCCAAGTCCTACCGCCTCACATGACCGAATAATGCACTAGCGTGGATGCAGTGGAGTGGACACTTGATTACAGCTGCTTACACCTGAGCCAAGCCAAGCAAGGAAGCAATGACCTGCAGTGAAGGTTGTATACCTTCATTACTCTGAGGGCCATGTTAAATCCAATCTCCTCCTGGAGGAGGAGCGAATGATCTCCCTTCCGAATCCATCAGTTCTTAAGTAGCTGGAAGTTGTAGCTGTTGAATGACACAAAGTAACTTCCCCCTCCCCCCAGGAAGTAAGAGTGCTCTAGCTAGCGCTTGATCTGGTGAGCAGGAGACCACAATGCAAAGTCTAAGGTGAGTCACACAGCTAAATAAATAACCCCATGCTAGGAGGGCTCCTCTGTGACAGGAGGGTGTGTCTTCTACCAGGAGAGACTCTGAACCTGGATACTCTCTCACCCGTTTATCCTTGTTTAAATGCTGAATGTCACCTAATCTCTTCATTAGACGCTCCCAAAACCACAAATCAACAAGAATCTAAATCCCTGCTCTGAAAGCGAGGGACCAAACAAAGCCAGCCCTGTTTTGTGCCTTTTGCATGCAGGCTAGAGAAAGTGCTCATGACACAAGCACACAACTCATGCTAGCCCTTCACCCTTCCAGAGCAAGGCAGAGACCCTCTGCAAGATGCAAGTCATGCACGGGGCTTGAAGATTTACCAGACACCTAACAGCCAGAGGACTCAACCTACTAGCCCAGAGGCAGAAATGTAAAATGAAGAAGGTGGGGGCTCTAGCAGGGAGGTCCTAGGGCAAGACTTTGCTGAGTAGCCCAGCTTTCACCCCACCCCCAAACACCTACTGGGGAGGGCATTTGGATTTTGGCCTGGACTCTACTTGGGGGCATCGTCTTTCATATCCTCCTCCAGTTATCAGGTGTCTGAACGGCTGCTGCAGACATGGGGGGGGGGGTAGTTTCCACCCCTCTCCCCCAGTACCCAGTGAGTAACTGCTGTGCCTAATTCCTTAGCTCCAGGCAGCAGCACTAGTGTGAAATGGACAATTCTTGACAGCTTCACAGCTGCCCACAGGTTTCTAAATAGCAGCAGAAAAACTGATCAGACGTCCTGATTTCACACGGCTGCTGCTTGTGGCTTCAGTGCCTCTCCTTGGCAGAACCAACTCTCTTCATACTCAGGGCTTGTCTAAACAGAAAAGGTTATCTGTACACTTATACAAGCCTAACATATCATTTATAGCATGCTATCGTTATTTGTATTAGCGGAGCACGAGGTATACCAGCATAAATCCCTGTGTGAACATTCTTAGCAACTTAAACTAAACCAGAAAGCAGCACTAATTCTGGAATAAGAACGTCTACACTGGGAGTTATGCCAGTAGAACTACAACAGAGTAATTATACCAGAGGTTAACTTCACAGCCATTAGGGCTAGTTATAATTTAATTAGATGAAAGTTTATATTCTGCAGAAATTGGTGTCTTAGCTACCAACTCTAGCAAGGGAAAGCTACCCACTCGTTAGTAGAGGATTTTTCACATTCAATTCAGGTCACCCAAAATCAGGACTCGGATTTATGAGGGGGCTTTGAGTGGATGGAGGGGGGGCAAAAATTATCTGGTCAATCAAATGAAAAATAAGGAACAGAGTAGTTAGCTGCCCAAGAAGAACGTCACAGGACAGAGAAAGCTGCAGTCTTCAGCCCCTGAAGATTACTACAGATAGACTGATGATACCAATTGTTAGCACAGAAAGAGCTAAACCACCAGCTGGGTACCAGGTGCTGTTAGTTACATCTGTAAATTATTCAGAGTTCAGATACATCTTTGGCCATCTTCCCTGTAAAGCTCTCAGCACAAACCATAAATTGTCCCACTATAGTTAAAGCAGCAAAGAATCCTGTGGCACCTTATAGACTAACAGAGGTTTTGCAGCATGAGCTTTCGTGGGTGAATACCCACTTCTTCGGATGCAAGTAGTGGAAATCTCCAGGGGCAGGTATATATATGCAAGCAAGAAGCAAGCTAGAGATAACGAGTTTAGTTCAATCAGGGAGGGTGAGGTCCTGTTCTAGCAGTAGAGGTGTGAAAACCAAGGGAGGAGAAACTGGTTCTGTAGTTGGCAAGCCATTCACAGTCTTTGTTTAATCCTGAGCTGATGGTGTCAAATTTGCAGATGAACTGAAGCTCAGCAGTTTCTCTTTGAACTACTTTGAACTACAACTACTTGCATCCGAAGAAGTGGGTATTCACCCACGAAAGCTCATGCTGCAAAACCTCTGTTAGTCTATAAGGTGCCACAGGATTCTTTGCTGCTTTTACAGATCCAGACTAACACGGCTACCCCTCTGATACTTACCACTATAGTTAGTGACAGCAATCTGACAGTCATACTATTTGCTACCTTAGCCATGGCCCATGCAGTTACAAACAACAATCCAAGTCGCCCGTACTAAATGCCTACACAGGAGGGCATTTGGTAGCTGTGAAAATGACAGGCTGGTAGTTTCACAATGAACATATCTGTTTAGTTTGATTAGTACTGCACAGAGCAGTAACCTTTCCTTTGTAATCACGCTGACAATCTGTTGCTATGACAGTAAATACTGCAAAGCTCCAACCACAGCTAAAATATCTTGAAATGCAAGAGTCACTTTCTCATACACAAGTTGGAGGAAAAGGTTTGACAGTTCTTCTAGAAAGCAATCAAGGATCCACTAGAGCAGGTGTCGGCAACCTTTCAGAAGTGATGTGCCAAGTCTTCATTTATTCACTCTAATTTAAAGTTTTGCGTGCCAGTAATACATTTTAATGTTTTTAGAAGGTCTCTTTCTATAAGTCTATAATATATAACTAAACTATTGTTGTATGTAAAGTAAATAAGGTTTTTTAAATGTTTAAGAAGCTTCATTTAAAATTAAATTAAAATGCAGAGCCCCCCGGACCGGTGGCCAGGACCTGGGCGGTGTGAGTGCCGCTGAAAATCAGCTCGCGTGCCGCCTTCGGCACGCGTGCCATAGGTTGCCTACCCCTGCACTAGAGTATAAAGTGTCAGGGTTTAGCTAAATGGAGAAGTGCCTTATCAAGAGCTAACACTAAGCAAGTAGAGAGAGGCCTAAGCCTCCTGATGTCCTTTTAGAGAGATGAATGGAGACATGCAGTTTGGTAGCAACATTCAATGAGAAGCCACCAAGCAACCTTGTTCTTAGGCATGCTGGAGACAGCTCAGACTTGACTAGCTTAGAACACAATGCACAAGACCCAGCTGCTTGCCTTTAATGGTATACGCTACCAGCAAGCTGTTGGCAAGATCTCAGCTGTCCCTTAAAGGCACACACAGATTAGAGACCAGGACTGAACAAGTAGGTTAGTTGCGTATGCCTCTGCCAAACGTGTTCTGGAAATTTTTCTGGAGAGTAAACCGAAGCTCCTAATCTCACTTCATTGCTTAGATTAGAAAGTAGCCACCAACCCTTTTCCTGCCCCAGAGGTATAGCGTATCTGTAACAGAGCAGTCATTTGGCCTGCTGTGGAAATTCACTGTTCAATAAGGCCACATTGAAGACACCGGACACATTTCAAAAACTTGGTACCCAAAAGAAGCAGAGAGCAACCTGCTATCCCAGGCTAGTTTTCAGAAAGCTACCTTGCTCTATAAGACAAGACTGTAGTACATACCGTAGTATATATTACAGCAGATCTATTAGGAAACAGTTTAAGACCTTTAACAATGACATAAGAAAAATAATGTGCTTTGGCAGATACTAGTCACTCTATCCTACAATCATCATAACCGGCATGATGATTAGTAATGCTATAAAGGTCTGGCAGTATTTGTTACAGCATCCTGTTCATTAACATGGTGATATACCCCACTCTGCTTTAAAAAAAACAACCCACTGCATTATTTAAAAATGAATACATCGTTTTTCCAGAGATTAACTAAACTAACTCTTTGGGGCAGTACATGTGATTCAAGAATATCCTGCTAAAGCTTCCCCTTCTCCACACACCCACTGCTTGAGGGAGAATGCAGACTATTTTTGTGGGAGTGGTAGGAATTGGTCATTCAACTGCTTTGGCTTCAAACCTGATATGCAAGTTGTTAGCACCAACTGAAAAGCCCTCTGAGTTGGAGAAATAAAGAAGTCATTTTTAACTTTTGGGGGGTAATTTTAAAAAATGAGACCCTGCAGTAAATCAGTAAAGCACACTAAGCCCTATCAGTATTCTGAAAAGCAAATCCTAATTTTCTGAGGAGCTTGTGTTTTCAGAAACAGCTGCTGAGAGTGTGCCACAGACACTTTCAATTCATTCATGACACAGCAGCATTCTGCATGATGGAGAACAGATTATTTTTAGTCTACAGGCTCCTAGAGAATTCTGGAGTGCTCAGGACTAGAATAAGGCACATGCTGAAGCCACTGCTAAGAAATCAGCAGCCCAAGGTTGGGTGGGAAGAAAGCCAGAAAATATCTAAAAAGCACTCTGGAGACCAGAAGAACCTAGAAAGCATGAAGTGTAATGACAAAGAGGGTTGCAAACACCACTTGATTTGTCCAATATAGTAACAGGTCTCTAGGATCAGTTTGTTTGCCACATCCACCCATAACCCTTTCATATCTGGCCTTCAACCACATCATTTCTGCTGCTGTCACCCATTAACATGGTATTAGAAATCAACAGAATATTTGGACGTCCAGTACCTGGAGCACTGTGTCACAGTAGAGGTGCTGTAGTTTGAACATTCAGCACAAATCAGTTTACTCAATAGTACCAAGGTAATGCAGATGTTCCGCAGCTGCCTATAGCAGATTCACATACAAGAGCAATTAAGCAAAAGGGTGCAGCCTAAGATATGGCGCTCTCTGCACTGGGTGGTTTTGATCAGGCAATGTTTTTAATTACGTCTTAGAAGGAAATTATAACCGTGCCATGCTTTCAATCCAGACCCTGTGTCTAATCTGTAAAGACTTTGTTGGACTAAAGCCTCTCTTCTGATGAGCCACCTCACAGTTCCATACCACAAGACAATTGTGCTTGACAGGAATACTGATGCAGATGAATCTGCTCAGAGTGAAGCTCTGCAGAGATCCTTTGACTGCATCTCCTAACCAGACCAGACCAGAATGAGACCAGGCCCCTTTATTTTCAAAGCATGAAGCAAGATTTCCCCCCCCCCACCCCCTTTTTCTCACCCTTCCCTAATAATAATGTTTAAAGAACAGCTATCATTTCTCGGGGGGGGGGGGGGGGGGGGGGGGGGGGGGGGGGGGAGAGGAGGGAGATGGAGGAATCTAAGTAACACCAGCTGCAGCAAGGAATGAAGAAGAATATGCTCCCTTATGGGCAAATTCATTGTTACTGTATGTAACACCCAGATAATATCATAATAAGCACATTAGAAATACTCTCCTTGCCCAGATCTCAGTATTACCTTCCTGTTTATAACAGATCCTCAATGGGAGGATAGTACTGAGTCTCCATATGGCAACTGGGAGATACCAGAAAAATCAGCACTTCCTGATGCATAATATCTAATTCTGCCTGCAGCATCTGTACATGCAGAACTTGCTGCTTATTTCAGTTAGTGTTCTTCTAGTGCAGGGGTCTCAAACTCAAATGACCACGAGGGCCACATGAGGACCAGTGCATTGACCCGAGGGCCGCATCACTGACACGCCCCTCGCTGCCTCTGGCCCCGCCCCCACCCCACCCCTTCCATTAGGCCCCGCCCCTGCCCCACCTCTTCCCACCCCTTCCCCGCCCCATTCAAACCCCTTCCCGAAGTCCCCACCCAACGCTGCCCCCAGGGGGTGCAGGAGGTGTGCAGGGTGCAACGGGGGCTCAGGACAGGGAGTTGGTGTGTGGGGTGCAAGAGGGTGAGGGGTGCGGCAGGGGGTCGGGGTGCAGGGTGCAGCAGGGGGCTCGGGGCAGGGGGTTGGGGTGCGGGATGTGGCAGGGGGCAGGGGTTGGGGTGCGGGATATGGCAGGGGGCTCGGGGCAGGGGGTTGGGGTGCGGGATGTGGCAGGGGGCTCGGGGCAGGGGGTTCGGGTGCGGGAGGGGTGTGGGGTGCAGCAGGGGGCTCAGGAAAGGGGTTGGGGTGCGGGACGGGTGCGGGGTGCGGCAGGGGGCTCAGGCAAGGAGTTGGGGTGCAGGAGGGGTTCAGGGAGCGAGCTCCAGCCCGGCACCGCTTACCTAGAGCGGCTCCGGGGTGGCAGCAGCGCGCACCGGGGCCAGGGCAGGCTCCTTGCCTGCCCTGTCCCCCCGCGCTGCTCCCTTCCAGGAAGCAGCTGGAACCCTGTTCCTGCAGCCCCTGGGGGAGGGGGAGGGGCTCCGGGTTGCAGCCATGTGCTGCTCTTGCCACTCCTCCAGGTACCTCCCACAAAGCTCCCATTGGCCGCGGTTCCCTGTTCCCGGCCAATGGGAGCTGCGGGGGGCGGTGCCTGGAAGGAGGAGTCCTCTGCCTTCTTCCCCCTCCCCCCGCCCGAACGGGCTGTGCTGCCGGCTGCTTCGGCTGCTCTCTGAAAGCAGCGTGGGGCTCGCAGCAGCACCACAGAGGGAAATCCCGCGGGTAGGCGGAGGGGAGGGGAGGGGAGGGGTGCGGGAGGGGAGCTCGGCGGGCCGCACGCAAGAGCCCGCGGGCCGCGTGTTTGAGACCCCTGTTCTAGTGCCTGAGCAGATCACAGATCAGGAATCTGCAAGCTGGAGGTTTGGAGTCACAGAGACTAACATCCAGGAGGACTTCGCATCTTTACAAAGCAACTAAAATCAAGGTACCTGTGTTAAAAGACAACAGAATGAGGCTTTCACCTAACTAATAGTGGGACTTTGAATCTTAGGATGCCTTATTCACAGCACCATTTTGTTTGTCTCAAGAATAAGGAAAGAGGTGACTGTGGAAGGAGAATGAATAGAAAGCTACTTGTCATTGATAATCCCAAGAGAAAAGCAAGATAAAGATGGAGATATTTTATGACCCAATAGTTGTCATGCTATAAAAAGCCACCCCTTACTTTTAAGAACCAACTTTTGCTTTTGACTTATTAAAAATTACACCCCAAAATCATAGGTGTGAACTCCTCAGTATGCTTTTATTTTTGACCCTGCCAGCTACCGGCATTCCCTGCCTAGGTACTTATATGGCCCCCATCACTGCAATATCCAAGTAGCTCCCACAAGTAAAAAGTTACAATATTTCTCACTTCCTTCTTCGCTGACAAGAAGATGGCTTGGGTCGTTTTTTCCCCTCTACTGGACAGAGCACTGGATTGGGACTCAGACGACCCAGGTTCAATTTCCAGCTCTGCCACTTCTTTGCTGGGAACCCTTGAAGCACAGGGAAGGAACTGACATGCGCAATTTCCCTATCTGTAAAATGGGAACAATGATACCAACCGCCTTTGTAATGTGCTTTGAGGCCTATGGATGAAAAACATGCATTATATAAGAGGTAGGCATTAGTGTAACTAAGTAGTGAATACGTTATTTCAGGAAGGGCTGGATTTCCTTCAAGCCTCCCCAACACCAAGACTTGAAGTAGTAATTTGTTTGTGATTTCTCACCTATCCACCCAATTTGGAATACACATTGAGACCACTTCTTAGCCTGCACCCATTGTACACTTCCCTAAAATATTGGAGGGAATCAGACTAAGTACCTGATGGCAGAACTCTGGTCTACAATCACTGTGAAGCACCAAGTACGCTTATTGTTAAACTGTACAACAATGCGTATTGTTAAACTGTTTGCTAGCAAGCTTGTGTACCACTGGAGAATCGTACCTACACAACTATTCTCCTTTCAATGGCAGAAAGTTTTAAACAGCAGAATAGATCCTTCAAGATAGTGCTTTGGATGCTGGAGGCCATAAATGGGTGTGCTTGAGCAGACCCCATGTTATATCCTTCAGATTTTTCAGGTTTCTTTACCATCTTTAATAATACAGGGCTGCATTTTGTAGAATTTTACATGCAGCAAAATTAGCATTGGGCTTGTACATGACCTTGAACAAGAACGCTTTACTTTGGATTCCAGACCTCTATCCTTCCAGTAGCAGAAATAATTTGGACACCAACACATGTCAGAGTATGGGATGCTGAGATACACATGCAGAATCAGAAGCTAGAAAGAAGATAAAAAAAAAAGTAGGCCACATTTCTCCTGCCACCTCCACTCAAAGTTAATGTGATTACAGTTGCTGGAGCGTCCAAAGGCTCAATCAAGACTGAGGTCCCATTATCCACATCACTGAGGTGGGCACCATATCTGCCCAAGAATTTGCTGTCTCAACAGACAGCATTGGCCAGGAAGGTTGGGAGAGAACAGCAAAAAAAGGCAGCCACCTGTTCTATGCAGTTTTCCAGTTGGTTTTCAGCCACCAACTTCCAAACTTGGGGAAGTGAATCATTATCTCCATTTTACAGATGGGGAAATTGCACTTCCGTCCCTCAGAAGAGCATTATGAAGACAAATACATTTAAAGGTTGTGGGACATAATCTATAGGAATGGGGGCCCTGAGGAATTAAGATAAAGATACAATTTTAGCCCCTGAAGTTGCAAACACTTATGCATGAGCGCAGTCCCATGGAAGTCAGACACTATGCATGTGAGTCATGTTACATATCTGCTTAAATAAGTGTTTGCAGGATCACGGACTAAATTTTCAATCTTGTGTTTTTTGCCTATATCGGCTTTAGAAGATTCAAGTAAGATACCCTATCACTGTGGCATTTTTTAAACGGCATTTAAAATTTAACAAATAAATTTTAATATAAAGTTGCATTAACACAAATTTTCAAAGCCTGAACGTGACTTGATTTAAAAAAAAAAAAATCAAGTGATTTAAACCTGTCTATCCCAGTTCCTAATCTGTAAAATGGGGATAAGAACACTCCTACCTCCAAGGGGTGTGGTGAGAATAAATAAGCAATTGCTATGATAATGGAAGCCATGTAAGTACCTACAATAGATAGAGCAATTCTGCTGCTGGTTTGCTCAGGAGCTCTCGCGAGGGATGGCAGACGAGACTGGCACTCGCTCCCTTATCCACCATTTCCAGCCCATGCGCAAAGCACAGTTCCCCCCCCCTTGCTTTTCTATTAGCCTGACGTGCCATGGGTTTGGAAAGGCATCCATACACAATCATTCCCCCTGGGGGAGGCACAGAGGAACCCCGCTTAACTGGTATTAATCCCGAGGTTTAACTCTTGAAGGTGCTCAGATACCATGGTGATAAGTGCTGTATTAAAAAAACTAAATGGGATACAATACCAGACAGCAAAATTAAGTAGAAGGTGAAGTTAACCTGTCTAGTTTCACTATTGATGGGGGCGGGGGGGTGGGGGGGTGTGAATATCAATTATAAAAAAATAAATGAAGTTGTTTTAGTTATTTTGATCTGAGTGAAGTTTTATTAGTACCACAGATAAAGAAAATATTATTTTAATATAATGACTCTTATGTCAAGTGTCCCTAGAACATTATAAAAGGGACCACGAGTTTTGGTACAACGTCTGCTTCTGTATACTGAAATTTGGATACCCCCCCAAAAAGTCTACTCATGTTTACAATTATTTCCTTAAATAGGTTTCATCAATGTACACTTACTCATTGCTCCCACACGTTTTAAGCTGTATTATCTACATCAGAGGATCAGCTTCTGTATAAGAACATCCATCAGTTTTGCAAGATAAACAGCAACGTGCACCCATGTATTTAACATGGTTGAATCCATAAGGTATTCGCAGCTGAATACAGCTCTAGTCCCACAACTCCCATTAACATCAAGGTGACTCATGTGACTCAGACCCCATGCAGCAAGCTGACAGCACACTCCTACTGCGGAAAGCCACAAGCCCAGTCAACAACATTGCAACACAGAACAGTCCTACTGCGGAAAGCCACAAACCCAGTTAACAACCCCATTGCCACGCCAACAGCCAGGTGTATACACCCCCTGTATTCAGAACACAGTGCGAAAACCCCAATCCTGTGTCATCACTAGCTTGACTCAGTCATGTTACAAAAGCTGCTGCTGCTGCCAAACACAGTCTGCTTAGACAGAGAAGGATTTTGTCAGCCTGAGAAAAGATTGCATAGAAAGTGAGGGTCAGGCAGCAAAAGCTTTTTTTTTAAAAAAAAAAACCACACCCATTTAAAATGAGCAAAGCAGCCGCAACCATAATAAAGGTCACAGCTTTTTTCGTGGACTCCATTATACCTTAATCACACATTAAACGTGATACACCTGGCACGAGTTCTTGGGGGGGGAGACAAAGGAAACGGTTCCCACTATTGAACTTGGCCGGCTTTAGTCCGTGGGATGTGGCGGGCTCAGGCCATAACCAGCACCCCCCGAGGGTGGGATCTACCCCCAGGGCAGCCCCGGAGCAAGAGGAGGGGACAGTGCGCGAAGGGGGAGGCGCAGCACGAGGCGCAGCCCCCCCCCCCCGGCCGGCGGAGAGGCGGGGCCCACCCTGCCCTGGCGCGGGGAAGATGGAGAATTGCACCGCACCCGCCCCGGCCCCCAGCGGGCTCCAGCCCTGGCAGGTGGGATCCGCGCCCGGGGCCGTCCTGCCAGCCCGGATCTCCGGCAGCAGCCGGGCGGGGCAGGCGCCAGCCAAGCGCATGGAGCGAGCATCCGTCCCCGGGCAGGCGGGGCAGCGGCGAGGGGGAGCCCGGGGCGGGGGGGGAAGGCGCCAACCCCCCCCTCCCTCCCCCCAGTGTCACGGCGCCCCGGGGGGGGGCGCAGCGGGGCGCGTCTGCGGGGGGAGGGGCCGGGACGCCGCCTGAGACTCATTGCCTCGGGAAAGCCCCCCCCCCTCCGGGGCTCCCCACACGGACCCCCCCCCGCCCATCACCCCCCGGGGCTCCCCACCCAGGACCCCCCCCCCGGGAGCCCACACGGACCCCCCTCCCCCCACAGACCCCCGAGGGAGCCCACACGGACCCCCTCCCCAGCCCCCGGGGCTCCCCCCCCCGGACGCCCGCCCGCACCTTGTACTTGTCGAAGCCGGCCAGCTGCTCGGGGGTCACGTACTCGTAGCCGGCCATGGCGGCGGGGAGGGCGGGCGAGGAAGCGGCCGGTCTGACAGCAGCAGCCGCGAGGGGACTGGCGGCGCGGAGCAGACCTGACTTGGCCCCCGCCGGCTGCCGTAGCCGCCTCCCGAATCACGCTCACGCCCTCCCCTGGCTCGGCATCAGCCCACCCGGCGTGCCTGGTGACGTCACCGCGTCGGCCCTCCCGCTGCCGCCATCTTGGGACAGGCAGGGGCCGGCACTGCCTGTGATCACGTGACACCAGCCAAGCAGCCCATGCCCCTGAGGCTGGGTCACCCTGGGACCAGGCAGGGCTGCCCCCTGCAGGGGGAGAGGGGAGAGGGGAGAGGGGAGCCCCTTGCTGCAAGGGGGCCAATGGGGGCAGAATCCCAGGCACCCTAGCGAAAGGGTGGCGGGGGTCCGCTGCGGCCAGGCCAGCCTGCTGGGTGCCAGACACTGGTGGAGCAGGGCCCGGCCCATTACTGGTGGGGGGCTGGAGGTGCTGCACTCACGCAGGATGGTCTGTCCGCGTAGGCTGCAGCCTCAGAGGTGCCGTGGCCGCCAGCGGGAGCCAGCTGGGCCTAGAGCCCCTACAGATAAATCCTTGAGGGGAAGTAGCCGTTTGTAAATAGGGGGTTGTATAATGACACAGGTATCGGTGACGATGCCACTTTACTGCATCTGAGGCTGGAAGGCCTGGGTGTGGGACTGGGCACTGCAGGTCCACGGTAGTAACAAAATCCCCACTCGGCGTAAGGCTGGGGAGAACCAGGTCTCCAGGCCCTTGCAGGAGGCTCTGATGCATGCTGGGCTCCACGCTCCCTCTGTGTGCTTTGATGCTCAGACCCACTATGGCCCACACAAAGCAGCCATAAACCCAGCCTAGGATTCCCCTTCTGTAAAGGAGTTGCTGACTGGTGTAGAGGCAGTACACCATCGCCCCACAATCCCTGGTGCAGACGGCTTGGCCAAGGAAACAAGGGTGTGTCCGTGTGCTCTGGTGAAATGACTTGTCGGGGTTGTTGGCAGCCGGCACAATGTAAAGCAGTCTTCAGTTCAAAGGATCTAACACTGTAAGTTGCTGTTATTCATCCTGTTCTACATTGCTCAAAAATAGACAGTGATCATTACCTTTGGTAACAAGGGGGATGCGCCAGGCATTCTCAGAGGCCGTATCAGCTAGCAAGTCCTAGGGGCTAAGAGGAAGACTAATGAGATAATAGGGTTTTTCACTTATAAGTCACCAGTGCAAATCTAACCCAGGTTGATAATAATTAAATCTTTTTCTCATCGGGTGGCTGGCTAGTGGTTTATATTGGGATGTCTCAAGCCAATGCTCAGAGTGGCGGTGTCTGTAACAGCCATTGGATGGTGACCCCTGCCACGTGACAAAGGTATTCACTGTTTGTAACCCTGACCCATGTGTCCTGCTCTCTGGAGTGGCTCACAACTGTCAGCTTGTTTCAGAAAACAGGGCAGACACCCCAAACTGGTGCTGTGTACTATGCTTAGATTTCACCAAGCCCATGACAAACGTGAACTCCTGGATCACTGTAACAGTCTTGCCATGGAATCACAGACTGTCCCCTCAGACTCTCCGGCCTATCTTGCCATCCAGACAAACTGGACTGTGTAATAAAAGGTAACTCAAACCAAAAATCACACATCAGGTTGCTGCTAGTCCCAAGAAACTAGTCACTTACCCCAGATTTTAATCAGATCTTACATGAAAGACAACAGTGGCAGCCAGTTCTCTAGTAAACTAAGGCTAGGTCCACACTACCCGCCCGGATCAGCGGGTAGCCATCGATGTAGCGGGGATCGATCTATCGCGTCTCGTCTGGACGCGATACATCGATCCCCGAACGCGCTCACATCGACTCTGTAACTCCAGCAGGGCGAGCGGAGTTCGCGGAGTCGACGGGGGAGCCGCGGACGTCGATCCCGCGCTGCGAGGACGCGAGGTAAGCGCGCCAAATTCGAAATAGGATACTTCGACTTCAGCTACGCTATTCTCGTAGCTGAAGTCGCGTATCTTATTTCAATTCCCGCCCCTAGTGTGGACCAGCCCTAAGTAAAAGTTTATTAGTTAAAAAAAGAAAAAGAAATTAGAGTTATTGAGCGGTTAAAGCAGGTAAAATATATTGACAGGTGAGTCACAGTTTTTAATTCCAAATGGTGGCAGAGATGTCATAAACTGCCAGTTTTCCAAAAATCTGTTCAGGGAACACAGGTACTCTCTGGGGATCTCTGCCTTGCATCTGGTACACTTCCCTGTCAGAGTCCAGAACAATCCAGAGATAAAAGATCTTTCCTTGTATCCATATTTAAAGCTTCTGCTGACAGGAAACAAGCTGACAGGGTCTCTACCCACCTGAGCTTTTCCTTTGGTGAGGGAGAGTGAGGAAGGAATTTGGAGTCTTTTGACATCCTCGCACCACACAACCTGAGCACTAAAGTTCTTCGTTTGCATTTCACAAGGCTTCTCTGTAGTTTGAGGGGCCTTGTAGATACAGGGTGTACATGATGTAAATGTTTGCTGTTACAACAGGAACAGTTATTGAAAACAATACAAATAACATTCCACTAGTTTTCATGAAGTTTAAACATCTGAATACATACTTAGACATATAACAATCGCTTTGATCTATGCTAATACGGTTTAAATGCCAAACACACTCATACATTTAACAATTGCTTTGATCTATACTGTTACACAAGTGAACTGACCTGGCTGTGACCTGAGCTGGCATCTAGTCTGTCAGCATCACACCATGTCAGGTGACTGGGGCCAGGAAAGTGAAAATCAGTCTCTTACCAGGTCTCCTGGGTACCACCCCTTTATTAGTCTCCACAGCACAAATTCCATCATTGTCACATGTTTACAGTCACAGGAGAGGACAATGATTCAACAGGTGATGGACTTCTGAGAAATGGAAACTGAGTTTTCCCAGCAGCTAGGCCACAACTGGGGAGCCTTCAGGTTACATCAGAACGACCATGGACTTCAGCACCTCCATGACGAAACGTCCAACACATCTTCAGCTTAGCTTCCCCACACAAAACACCCCTACCGAAAACTCACTCCAGTCAGAGCAGGGAGTCCTGCATTTAGAATGTGGAAGGAACTCAGATACTGCGGTGATGCCCTTGCAGTACTTACCTAGATACATGAAACAAACCGTCACTGAATTCCCCTCTAAAACAGAGCTCAGGCATTGGTGCTATGATATGGGGGAAGCATGGACTACCATTGCTTTTATTTGACCAGCGCAGTGGGTGAATTGCTGACTTCAGTCTCCCAGGCTGCCAGTGCAGCTCCTTTCACCAGCTGTACATTCACACACACAAACTTTTAGCATGTCAGGGCCCAAGAACGCAGTTTAATGTGGCCTCAGTTCAGTGCTGGCCAGATTCTCCTCTCACCGAGGCTGGTTTTACACTGCATTGATTTTAGTGATGTTACTCCTGATTTACCGCAGGGTAACTGAGAGGAAAGTCAAGCCCTGAATATATGAATATACTACAGAAAACTAACAAACTTACCTCCAGCAGCTGCTCAGATCTCAAAATGGTCAACCTGGCCCAAAACGGCTGTACCAACAGCCTCAGATGAGCTCAGTCTTACTATTTCTTTGTGGTTTTAAGTTAACTTCACATTAGTTGACTTGGTTTTACGGTTACATTTTGTTTTCTCTTGGGTTTTAGAACTATCACTTTAATCAATTGTAGTTGAATAATTAATCTAGAGAAGGGTGAGATGAAGAAGGAAAGAATCTCACCTAATTACATGTGTCTGTGATCAATACAAATAACAATATCTCTCTGTATTCCTGTCTCCACATCCCTGTCTCTTTCTATGGCCTCGTCATTGTCCCTACTAAAGTCTCCTCCGCAGCTTCAGCCATGTGGAACAACTCCATCAGTTCTCCAGGCTAAATCCTCACCTAGTGGAAATCAGCATAGCTCAATGGAGCTACTCAGAATTAAACTAGATGAGGGTCTGGCCCTATATATCCATTCAAAATGCACCTGAAAATGTCCCTTTTCTCCCTTGCCTGCTGTACTGTTTAATTTACATATCCCTCTCCTATTGAAATGAGGACCAAATGGTTTAATTTATAATACAATGGGGTAGAGTCAACTCAGATCAACTGTGTAAATCAAACTCAGCGGAGTTACTCTGGATTTATACCTGTCCAAAGGAGCCTGATTCTCCTCCCGCTCATGCTGTTTTACATCAGTGTAACTTCATTTACTTCAGCGGACTTACTCCTGATTTACACCAGGGTACATGATCACCTCTCATTACATAACGTTTTCCGTTTTCTTGTAGAATCTGCTTATCCTGGTAAGTGGCCCGTGAACCTCATTAACAAAAGGCAACTGCCTGAAGAAGAACTTGAAAGCTTGTCTCGTTCACCATCCGAAGTTGGACCAATAGAAGACAATACCTCACCCACCTTGTCTCTCTAAAAGGCAATTAGACATTTTTGGGAAAAGGCTGAAAATGAAATCAAATACTGCACTGCTTATTCCATGGACATGCAGTTCTACGGCTCCTTCCACGTGGGCTGGGACAGGACCAATTCCCTGCCTTGTCAATGTCTGGCAGAGACGAGGACCTGGCTGGAAACCAGGGTAGCTATGCTGCTTGGCAAGAGAAAGCAGTCTGAGGAACTGGCAAAGCCTGCGTCTGCTCCATCGGCTGACGGCCCTGGCCTATCTTGTTAAAGTAGTCTGAGATCTTGGGTTTCTCTAGGCTTTTCTCTGCTCTGGACACCCACACAGTGGCAATGGCCAGAGGCTCTCTTCATGTTTTGCTGGCCGTTCTTCTCAGATTCAGACCTGACCGTGATCATCTGGGCCGTTGTGACCTCTAGTCTAGATCACTGCAATGTGCTGTCCCTAGGACTAATGCCCAAGGCCACTTTCAGGCTTCAGCTAGTGGGTAATATGGCCTTCTGAGTAGGACAGACAGCCCAGAGCATATTACACCTGTGCGCTGCGCTCTACTCTGCATGCCAGCTCACTTCCAAATGAAATTACTAATGATAAAGCTCTAATTGCTTCCCACGTGCTGAACAACCACAGCTCCAGCTGACATCAAAGGGATCCATACGTGAAAACCAGACCACAAGTTGTCGAGGCCCCAGTTAGCTCAGCTCTCTCCCTATCCCCTGTCACAGCACGTGTGCTCGGAAGACGGGCTTTGGCTCTCTGTCCTAGGGATGACGTTTGTGGGAGGAGAGGGCAGGGCATTCTCCGGGTCAGGGCTTGCCCCTCTGAAATTCAATCCCAGCAGCTATTCCTGAGCCCAAACCTGGCCACTTTCAGAGTGAGGTGTAAGAGAAGTCTGTCTCTTTGCTCCGGCTTTCCAATAAAACCAGGGCCTTGGGATCCCCAAATTTAACCCACCTGCTGAAATACACAAGCTCAGCCCTTCTCTGGGAGGCTGGACTCAGGGAGTAAATGATCCCTGTTTTGAGGAAGGTGATTTCTGGCATCTTTGTAACACATTTCACCTTCGTTTGATCCCCCCCCCCTTTCTTCTTTTAATCTTTATTTGGCAACTTGTCTCTTTCAGGGCCCTGACCAAATTCTGCTTTCAGTTACACCGGAGTAATTCTGGACTAACTCCATTAACTTTAGTGGAGTTGCTTCAGTTTTAGATCCTGTCTATACTGCACCTATTAACTGTGATTTTGTAACCAGTTAGGGGAGTAGCCAGTTACTGTTGGTTGTGTGATTCTGTTATTGGTCACTCACAGCCTTTTTGTCATTGCATCCACACTTAACATGCTGCTTAACCGTGTTTGTATCAGTGCATGCTGGGAAAATCTGGGCAGCTCTCCATAGCGCCTCAATAGAGAACAGAGTGGTTGCAGGATATGCAGAGAGGGCAGCACCAGTAGCCCTTGGGGCAATGCATTCTGGGATAGCCCAGCTCACAGAGAACTGGGAAGAAAAACAGACTTGCCAAATTGGTGGGGGGTGGGGAGGGGGTCCTGTCTGCATAATAATAACAGTGTCACAGCTGAGTTATAGGAACACAGCCATAGGCAGGTGTGAAATGCTGTTAGCTGCCACGGTTACTAACCCTGTTTTTACCAGGTGTTGGTTGTGTAGACACAAACCATGTTTAGAGCCATGAAATGGTTACAAACTTGGTTCAAAGTTGTCATGTGGACAGGGCCTTGCACTGAGGTTACAGAGATCAGAATCCCTCCCCCTTTTCCATCAGCTCTGAACTCGACTCCTATTCAACACCTGGTTCAGCATCACTTAATTGCCTAGCATTGACTGAATGCATCCCGATGATGTGGAATTGTTTGTGCTTATTCTGTGCAGGCTAAGGAACCGTCCGTACTGATCCCAGCCTGTATTTATTCACGTCTCTAAAACCACCCATAATTTGCATCACTGGAGCATCCAGGCACTTCAGCGTGATTAAAAACGACACTCATAAATAATAAATACAGTTACCCCTGGGAGCAGCCAGGAGACCATCCCTGCATCAGTAGAGAGCTCTGCTGCCAAGCAAAATCCTCCCCCACAGGTTTGTGCAGCTTAGGGTGACCAGATGTCCCGATTTTATAGGGACAGTCCCGATTTTTGGGGCTTTTTCTTATATAGGCTCCTATTACTCCCCTCCCCCTGTCCTGATTTTTCACACTTGCTGTCTGGTCACCCTAGTGCAGCTGCAAAAGGGCCAAACTGGGCATCTCTACACAAAGAGCCCTTGTGCAGCGGGTCTCAGGCAGCCTCTCCCCAGGGCACGGCCCACCAGCTTAGCTGTGATCGCATCACTGCCCGTTAATGGAGAGAAAAGCCAGGGGATCCATGCGGCCATGGAGTCACTGGCCACATCCACCCCCCACCCCCTGTCCCTCCCTTTGCACGGCTGCAGATCACCCAGGAGAAAGCACTGCTTTGGGGGACACATGGGGGGACAGAGACCACCACTTGCTGGCATCGCTCACCATCACCATCCTGCCCCATCCAGGTCCTTCTGCTTCCACACAGCAGGACCCGGAGCTCAACCAATGTGCCCTGCCCTGAAGTCTGCCAGACGGGGGTTCTGGGGAATTTTGCACTGTGTCCCTGGCAGAATGCCACTGCTATGTCTTATAATGCTGACAAGCATTTTGGAATAATGTGTTTGTCGCCTGGTGGGCCTGTCCGCCAACTTGGGGACAGAGCAGTCAGCCACCCCCAGCTCTGCTTTAATCCCTTCCACTGGGACTCAGCCAACCGTTAGCTGCTGCTTGGCTGGATCAGCTGGTTCCCAACACCTGTCCACTGGGCTTCTACTTGGGCCAGGGCTTGCTGCCCCCTGGCTCTGCAGGCCTTTAAAGGGGCAGACCCCCCTGCCCCAGCGTGTGTGAAAGAGATGAAGCAAACCGCAAGTGCCACTGTTTACGTTATTGTTTGTGCAGCACTGACCGTGTGCTAGGCGTTGTGCAGAACAAAGACAAGTCCCCGTGATACTGGGTTCTAGTTCAGTAGCATTTACAGTCTCTGATCAAACTCAAGGCCCTGTTGTGTTAGGTGCTGTACAGACAGAGAAGAAAGCATGTTCCCTGCCCCAAAGAGCTTACATTTGAAAGACACAGAGAAGCCAGGACCCACTGGAGCTGCACCAAGAAGGGCATAACGTGGAGGGTTTGGGTTTGGTGATTGTTGACCCCCTACTTGTGGACATTGCAGGAGAAGTGAGTCTTTGGAAAGAGCTTTCAAGATAAACCCAGTGCAAATACACAGTGAGAGCTGACATCATTCGAAAGCAGCGGGCTCCCTCTGTACTAGCAATCAAGCGTGGTTTTTTTAAACTGCAGCTTAGTGCGGTCCTGCAACAGAGTCTTTGTGCCTTCAGTAACGTATTTACCAACAGGTGCCCAGGGAATTTCAACTCCACAGACTACAGGAGCGCAGCCGCAAAGAATGACGTAAGTTAGCTGTGTGGGCCCCCTGGTGGCAGCACCCCGCTCTACTCCTCATAAAGTTCTGAGAACATTGATGGCAAAAAAATAGGAGTACTTGTGGCACCTTAGAGACTAACGAATTTATTTGATATTTGAATTCGTTAATAAATTCGTTAGTCTCTAAGGTGCCACAAGTACTCCTGTTCTTTTTGCGGATACAGACTAACACGGCTGCTACTCTGAAACCTGGCAAAAAAATAAAAGCCAAGATTTTCAAACTTTGGGGCCTAAAGTTAAGTGCATAAATTTAGATTAAAGCACCTAAATAAATCACCTGATTTCAAGTGATCAGTACCCAATAGCTGCCACTAATTTCAGTGTATGTATACACACACACTATATATATATATATATCTATATTATAAAACAGAGACGGTCAGCCATACAATCCGTGGGGAAACTGGTTTGGAAGAGGTCATTATTATCACCCATTCATACCATTTCCACCATCTACTCCCTCCTGTATTGTTTTTCAGACAGCGAGTTCATTCCCTTTCTTAGACAAACACTACAAGTAAAAGGATCAGTAGCCAGTGTGTGGCCGGGAAGCGTGGCCAATAGAAGCTACGGAGGCGGTGCCTGTGGGTGGAGGCAGCGTGTAGAGCCGCCTAGCTGCGCCTCCACCTAGGAGCAGCAGGGACATGTTGCCGCTTGCAGGGACCCACCCAAGGTGAGCGCTGCTCACATCCGGCTCCCTGCACCCCCTCCCGTGCCCCAATCCCCTGCCCTGAGCCCCCTCCCACACCCAAACACCCTCCCAGAGCCCATGTCCCGCACCCTGTTCTGCACCCCAACCCCCAGCCCTGAGCCCTCTCCTGCACCCAAACTCCCTCCCTCTTAGTTAACTGGAATGTTTTACTTACCGGCAACCCCCATTCCTTCAATATGCCAGATAAAGCTGTTACCGTATAGTCTTTGTATTACTGTCCTCTTAGCGGCTGGAGCAAGCTTCACCCAGGGACACAGGAGGAGACATGAACTGCCCCATTTATCTGAATGAAATTGTTGACTCTGAAACCTAATGACAACATTGTAAATGTCTATGTTGTTGACTTTTCTGCTGATCAAAGCAGGTACGAAAGAAATGGGATGAACCTATTATGAAGGTCTCCACTGTCTTCAGCAGGGGTAGGCAACCTCCGTCATGCGTGCCAAAGGCGGCACGCGAACTGATTTTCAGTGGCACTCTCACTGCCCGGGTCCTGGCCACCGATCCGGGGGGCTCTGCATTTTAATTTAATTTTAAATGAAGCTTCTTAAACATTTTAAAAACCTTATTTACTTTACATACAACAATACTGTAGTTTAGTTATATATTATAGACTTATAGAAAGAGACCTTCTAAAAACGTTAAAATGTATGACTGGCACGCAAAACCTTAAATTAGAGTGAATAAATGAAGACTCGGCACATCACTTCTGTCTGTGCGTTTGAATTGAGTTGCATGCAGGGGCTTGCAGAAAACAGTTGATTCCCTACAGGAAATCTTAGCCCTTATGGAGAAAGGGTGTGATTTCTAAGAAAGCAGAAGCCAACTGAGATTGCAAGCAGCTGCATGCCCAGGAAGCAAGTACAGGCAGAGTGAAAGTGAAAGTGAACAAGCTGCCGGGGAAAGCGAGCGGGACCGGAGGAGGCAGATATAAGGCATTGGGGAAAGAGGGTGCTGTCTTCTAATGCAGGTATTTCCCCTGGGGATGGGGATGGGAGGAGGTTCTCATGCCTGTGCCTAGGGGGTTCTCATTTGCCCCCTGCTCTTTCTCTCATGCATTCTCTGCTGGGTTAATGGACGCTGGGGAGGGGTCCTGGGGCCTTTCTGCTGCAGTTTAGGCCTGAGAACAAGGCTAGTCAGAGGCAATGAAGAAATCGGTGCTCACAGGAGCTCAGCGGAGCAAAGGCAGGCATGGGCCCAGGAGCCGGCTCGGGGAGGGGGATGGATGCTGGGGCAGGCTGGGAGGGTGAGGGGGCAGGCAGGGCTCAGGAACAGACTGGGTGGGGGGAGTAAAGTGTTGGGAAAAGGTGCCAGGGCCAGGCTGGCTGAGCTGGATGGCCCTGAGATCAGGGGCGGCAGGTTTGTATAATTTTTGGTGATGCCCAGAACGGGTCCAAGTCTCCCCCCCCACACCTGCCTAAGGCTCTGGCAGGGGGTTTGGGTGCAGGAGGGGGTTTGGGGTGCTGGGTGCGGGAGGGGGTTTGGGGTGCTGGGTGTGGGCTCTGGGCTGGGACAGAGGGTTGGGGTACAGGAGGGGATGTGTGGTGTGGGGCTGGGCCAGGGATGAGAAGTTTGGGGTGCAGCAGGCAGGCTGCCCCAGGGCTGGGGCGGGGGACCAGAGAGGAGAACTCCCCCCAGCCCTCTCCTTGCCGGCAACAGTGAGCTCTGGGGGAGCAGGGGCCCCTCCCTGGCCCCCCTGGCATGACATTCACCCAAGCCCCCCCAGGCTGCTGCTCAGGAGGTCCAGCCAAGATAAGCCCCCCTGCAAGTCTACTTGGAGTCACCTGCGGGGGGGGGCTGCTATGTGCCTCCTCCCTCCACAGGCACAACAGCCGCCTCAGCCTGTCCCAGGCGCAGCTCCCTTGTAACCGGCAGCGGCCGGCGACGGAGCACAGCACGGAGCTGCAGGGGGCAGCTGCCCTGGGCGCAGGCAGGGATGCCTGGGGGAGGCATGTGGGGACAGCAGGTGGGGACGGGGGACAGACCCGACCCCAAACATTGGTGGAGTCGGGCCCACCCAGGCCCTGAATTTGCTGAACCCCGGAACCATGGGCCCATACAACTCCCCGCTCCTGCCTGAGATCATGGGCTGACCGGCAGAAAATGCATCCAGCAGCTGGCTGGCAGAGCTGGGCTGCGGGGGCAGAACTGGGAGCAGGTTAGTGAGGCTAAGGGGCAGGAGGTAGGTCTGGAGCAGGGTGGGGAGGCCTCAGGAGCAGCTGGGGGGGATAAACATGGGGGGCAGATTCAGGAGCAGGTTGGGGAGGATAAAGGAGGGGTCCCAGTTCAGGCAGGTGAAGGGGGGGGTCAATATGGGGCCCCAGGTTCAGGAGCAGGTTGGGGGGAAATAAATACAGTAGGCTCAGGTTAAAGAGCAGGGCTGGGGGAGTTAATATGGGAGCTGTGGGTTCAGGGGCAGGTCGGGGATAAAGGTGGGGCCCTGGGTTCGGGGGCAGGTGGGTGGGGTCGTTGCCATTGGTTTCCATGGAACCAGGATTTAGCTCAGTACAATGTAGAGTCTTTTTATTACTGTCCTCTCGGTGGCTGGAGCGAGGTTCCCCCAGGGACACAGGAGGGTTCTTTGAATGGGTCTCACATCTATTGCTGGCTTTTGTCTTGGATTCTGAGGGCCAAAGGCATCGCTAAGATCCTAGTAGCCCGTTGGTGTCCGTGGCGTGACACCAGGAGTGGATCTGGATGCCTTGTGCACATGCACTGGATGGCAGATCAATGCAAGTTGCACTAATTCCGTACCATTTACACCTGGTTTCTGACCAGCAGCCACCCAACCTGTAACCTTCCCCACCATTTATATCCTTGCTGGGTCTGGCCCAGACACGTCCATTTACCCCAGGCTGCTTTGGACCCAACAGCTACATAGGAAACAAAATTAGGAGCCTTAGCAAATGGAACAGGGCCTGTGTCCCCAGCTCATTGCACCCAGGGCCGATGAGTTGTATGGGCCCGTGGTGCTCAGGCTCCAGCAAATTCAGGGCCCGGGGGGCCCCGGGTCTCTCCCTCGGCCCCGCCTGCCGCCTCCACATGCCTCCCCCGAGCTCCCGGCCTGCGCCCTCCCTCGCCGGCCGCTGCCACAGCTGGTTACAAGGGAGCGGTGCCAGGGGCAGGCTGAGGCGGCTGCTGCGCCTGCGGAGGGGGCACATGGGGAGGGGAGGAGGCGCATGGCAGCGCCTCCCCCCCGGCAGGAAGCCCCCGCCCCGGCAGGTGACTCCGAGTCGACTCGGGGAGGGCTTATCCTGGCTGGGCCTCCTGAGCAGCAGCCTGAGGGGCCTTGGGTGAGTGTTGTGCCAGGGAGGGGTCCCCCCTCCCCCAGAGTTCGCTGCTGCTGGCAGGGAGAGGGTTGGGGGGAGTCCTCCTCTCTGGCCCCTCGCCCCAGCCCTGGGGCAGCCTGCCTGCTGCACCCCAAACTCCTCATCCCCAGCCCAGCCCCATGTCCTGCACCCCCTCCCACACACCAACCCTCTGTCCCAGCCCAGCACCCCAACCCCCTCCCACACCCAGCACCCCAAACCCCCTCCTGCACCCCAAATCCCATCCCAGTCCAGAGCCCGAACCCAGCACCCAAACTCCCTCCCAGAGCCGGACCCCTAACTCCCTCCTGAACCCCAACTCCCAGCCCGCACCCAAACTCCCTCCCAGAGCCCACACCCCAAACTCCCTCCTGAACCCCAACTCCCAGCCCGCACCCCAACTCCATCCCAGAGCCCACACCCCAAACCCCCTCCTGAACCCCAACTCCCAGCCCACAGCCTGCACCCCAACTCCCTCCGAGCCCACACCCCAAACCCCCTCCTGAACCCCAACTCCCAGCCCACAGCCTGCACCCAAACTCCATCCCAGAGCCCGCACCCCAAACCCCCTCCTGCACCCAAACTCCCTCCCAGAGCCATAGGTCAGGGTGTGTGTGGGGGGGATGGGATGGGGGGGAGAGACTTGGACCCATTTTGGGCACCACCAAAAATGACACACACCTGCCACCCCTGGTTTCATACGGTAACGTGTCCCTGATAATCCGCGGCTGGCAGTGAACTTGTAAAACTCAACGTCTGTTTGCAGGTAATTCCCTGCTAGGAAAAAGGCTGCGGCTGCGAGGGGGATGGGTCCTGCCCAGTGAGATTCTCCCCTGGCAGTGGGGCAGGCTCAGGCCCTCGGCACCACTTCCCCTCCACCTCCGTTTTTCATCCTCTTGGGCTGCATCAGCATCTCCCGCAGCTCTAGAGATGCCGCCAGGTAACCCAGGGCTGAAGGAAAAGCCCCACGGTTCTGGGCTGGGGAGAGCTGTGCCTGAGGCTGGCATCTCTATAAACTCCATCCAGCTAATTAATGCACCGGGCAAGAGCGACCCTCTGTGGTGAGCGGGGAGAATGGCATTTTTAACAGAATAAGCTTTTGCTCCAGTCTTTGCCAGGCAAAGTGCACATGGGAAAGCTTGGTTCAGCGTTGGCGCTTCTCTCCTGTTCGGGGAACCCTCCCTCCTTTGGCTTTGGATCAGAAAGTCCTTTTGCCATTCAAATGACGCCCTGTGGAGAGGAGATTTCGGCTGCGCAGTGATGCACTCAAAAGTCAGCACATGCCAGACACGAACTGCAGCTTTAGCTCCGCCCCCAACACGTAGCCGGGGTTTTTCTACATCTCGTGCTCCAGACTCAAAGTTTTAATTTAAAGCAAAATTCTGCGGCTCACTCTGTGGTTCACAACCTTTTTTCATTTGCAGACCTCTAAACAATTTCAAATGGAGGTGACCCCTTTGGAAATCTATTGTCTGTTTATAGAGTTGAATTCTGTTCAGTCAGGTTTCAGTCTAAGTCTTTCGTGGACCCCTTAGACACAGTCTGCCGATCCGCAGGGGTCTGCGGACCACAGGTTGAGAACCGCTGCTCTAACTCACATGGCTGGAAAAACCCCCTTTAAAATGTGACCCAGTGTAACCAATGCAGCGATATCGCCCTGAGGCTGGAGACAGCTTGAAACTGTATCTCTGACAGGCATGAACTGCCCCATTCATCAGTGGAATGTTAACTCTGAGACCTAATGACAGCAACATAGATGTCTGCATCGTTCACTAGTTCTTCTGATCAAAGCAGGTCAGAACGAAAAGGGATGATCCTATTATGCAGGTTTCCACAGTCTACAGCACGTGCCATCTCATTTTTGGCTCCATGTGTTCGGGGCTTAGGAGCGTACTGTAGCCCCTTCCTCTAACCTCACCCCTGCCGAAGTGTCCAGCGTCTGTATGTTTGGACTGAATGGCACGCAGAGCTGTGGGAAACAGTTCACGTTGCATACGAAAGCTCAGTCCAAGTTGTGGACAATGCGGGAGGTTTCTGCGAAAGCAGGAGCCAGCTGAGATAGCAACTGTGTGCCCAGGAAGCAATAGACCGAGTGAAAGAAAGAGTTGTTCTGTGTGAAGAGAAAGAGCCGGGAGCACTGGCTGAGCAGGGAGCTGCGAGGTGTTGGAGAAGGAAGGTGCAGACTTTGAATGCTGGTGATTTTCCCTGAGGGAGGAGGAGGGGAGGTGTTTCTGACTGAGTCTGTCTGTCCCTTTGGGAGTCTCATTTGTCCCCATGTCCTTGGTTTAACGTACAGTATTTATTGGGACTGCTCAGGACCCCAAACCCTTAGTGCTAGTACCGTGTCCGCTGTCCCCTGACTCGGAGGCAGGCACTGCAGGTGCTGCAGTAGCTAGGCCGTGTAGGCGCTAGCCCTGCTGGGTCCCAGTAGCCGCTCCGACACATGGCTCAGGGAAAGGGTGTTTTACCGGGGCTGGCAGGAAAGGGGAAGGTTACAGGTCCCCTAGATACAGAGATTTCAACAGTTCCGGTTCCAGCGGTTCCTCTTTGGGTCCCTGGGGCCGTCCAGAAAGTCAGGGCTCTTCAGGCCTAGTGCCTGGGGGGGCCCTTCTCCTGTCCAGCCTCCCTTCCAGCAAATAGGAGCTTGCAGGCCAGGCTCAGTCAGTGTCTCTCACTGGGCCCCTCTGCACGGGCTCCCTGCCCACCCACTGCTGCTGCCCCCTCAGTCCCACGGAGCCCTGCACCCAGCTGTGATGTCCGGCACGCACAGCCTGTCCCACACGCAGCGTGACCTACGGGTCCTGGGGCTTCCCCTCTGAATTCAGCTTCTCTCCAGCTCCCTGCTTGCCATGTGGCTGCTGCTTCCGCATCTCTGCAGTCTCTGGCGCGCCCTGCAGCTGCCTTCCAAAGAGACCCTGGTCAATTCCTGGTCCAGGACCTTTCCCCTTCCCTGGCCGGGAATAAGGGGATGTGCCATGGGGCGGGCGCTGATGGGAGCTGTAGTCCCCTGCTTGCCTGATCCATCACAGAACTCTCTGCTGGGTTCAGGGAGGTGAAGCAGGGAGCCCAAGGTCTTTCCACTGCAGTTTAGGGTGAAAAAATAGCTGTTCAAAGTCAGTGTAGAAATCAGTGTTCGCCTGAGCTCAGCAGAGCAAAGCCAGGCGTGAGCCCAGCAGCAGGATTGGTGGCGTTAAGGGGGCAGATGCAGGGGCAGGTGGGCAGGGTGTGGGGGGCAGGCAGGATTCAGGAGCAGTCTGGGGAGATTAAAGTGTCCACGAGCCAGCTGTCAAGGCTTAGGATGGAGGCCTGGGGTCGGGGTGGGTCAGCAGGGCTAAGGGGGAGAGAGCAGGTTTGGGAGCAGCGTAGTGGGGCTAAAGGTGGGGGTGGGGTTCAGAAGCAGGTTGGGGGATAAATGTTGGGTGGGGGCTGGGTTCAGGAGGGAAAAGGGGGGGCAGCTGCAGGAGCAGAGTGGGACGGATCAATGTAAGGGGGCGGTTCAGGCGACAGGCCCAAGTTCAGGAATCTGGAGGGGTGAGACTAAGACTTGGTGGGCAAGGAGACTGGGTAACAACCTGCTACTGCTATCAGTTAGTCAGTTACCTCAAGCGACAGAGGTCTGGGCCGCGGATCTAAAGGTTCCAACCCTGCTGATGACTCATGTGCTCATCAGTATAATGCCAGATGATGGAATTGCTGTTGAAAAACTTAAAAAAAAAAAAAAAAAAAAAAAAATTGGAAGCGAGACACAAACTATGTTAAAAGAACATTACTACGGTTGCAAAGTGAAGCACTCTGTAACGGTGCGGGACTCACCCCTGCGGCGCCTCCTGCTGGTCATCTCTGGGAATTAGCTCTCCAGCCGTTGGAGCGCCCTCTGCAGGCCGGAGTCCCGTTACCGCTTGGCCCCCTTGTCCCTCCCAGACCCAGTGCCCTGTTGTCTGGGGTGCTGCCCCCTGGCAGTAACCCCTCACAGCTCTGGGTCTCCCCCTCCCAGGGGAACCCCCACCCACTATCCTCACTTCACCTCAGTCTTGGCTACTGCCAGTCATCACTTAGCCCCCATTCACTGGGGCAGACTGCAGTGTATCAGCCACTCATCACAGGCAAAGGGGTTTGGACCTGCTGCCTCTGCCTACCCGTGGGCTGCCCCTTTGCAACCCCAGTTCCCAGTTGGCCTTACCCTAGGCCTGCAGCCTGGGGGGGTTTCCAGGCCAGAGCTCCCCAGCTCCTCTTGCCTTCCCCCAGCCCTGCTCCACCTTAGGTACGCTCCCTAGCAGCCAGGCCCTTCTCCCTCTAACGGCAGAGAGAGAGTGTTTGCTTGAGCGCCTGGCTCAAGCCTTTATAGGGCCAGCTGGGCCCTAATTGGGGCGTGGCCCCATCTGAGCCTGCTTCCCACTCAGCCTGGGCTGTTCTCCCAGCCCTCCAGCCCTCTCCCAGGGCTGGTTTTAACCCTGTCAGGGCTGGGGCGGGTAACCACCCTGCTACACACTCAAAAGGTAGGAAATGCCAGAAATAAGGTTGCACAGGCAGCCTTAATGGTACAGCCTTTAATTACATGATCACATAGTATTTTTTCCTACCCCTGACACAATCCCTCCCAGAGCACCTCAACAGCACCACATCACACCTTACCCAGCATTGTAGCCAGGGTGCACAGATTTAAATCAAATCCATTTAAATAACTGATTTTAATTATGATTTAAATCAGCAAGCAGGAATTTTTGATGTCAGTAATTTTAATCTTGTTTTGCATTTGTATCTTTAGATACTTACGTAAAGAAAGGTTGAGTCTCAGTGGTTGCTAACTACTAAAAACATGTTGATTTGCAATGAATTAGAGCCTTCACACTCAATTTGGTGGTACTTTTTGCTAACCAGGAGGATACCCTATATCTATACAAATTTATTTAAATAATTACGTCGCCTAACATACATTTATTTGGATTCTTAATTTTTACATTTCTTTATTATATTAGAAAAATGGTGAATGATGAATTGCTTATTTCTGAAATTATGTTTAATTTTTTACTTATGATTTGTGTCAAGCTCTATTTTAATGGAAATTGGAGTTCAAGTGAAAATATGCAAAAAATGCATTTAAAGTTTTGTTCTTATTAGTTAAATAAAACTACCTTAAATGTGCTGAATATAAGAAAAATGTTTATTAAAACATATTTCATATTTAAAACTGACAGATTTATGAAAGGAAGTATCATCTGTAGTTAGTAAATTGAAATATTGTTTCTGTTCATCCCAACCTTCAGGATTTTAGAACTAGTAGATCTCATTCTCTCAGACCTAGTTTTTATTCATAGACTGGAAGAGGAAAACAAGAGTTCCTGCTTCATCAACTCCCAATTGGTTTCTTAACTTTGAATGAACTGATCTAGTTGAATAAACTGAGATGAAGAAAACGTTCGCTGCAACTGCAGAAGAGGCTACTGCTGTCAAAAGCTAGTTTAGCCCTTCAGCAAACTCTGGTTCCAGGTGCTTAGATAATGACTTCCAGCCATTCAGTGGTTTGACTTTCTTTAAAAATTAGCCAGCAAACATACTACACCTCTACCCCGATATAACACTGTCCTTGGGAGCCAAAAAATCTTACTGCGTTGTAGGTGAAACCGCGTTATATCGAACTTGCTTTGATCCACCGGAGCGCGCAGACCCCCCCCCCCCCCCCCCCCCCCCCCCCCCCCCCCCCCCCCCCCCCCCCCCTCCCCCCCCCCCCCCCCCTCCCCCCCCCCCCCCCCCCCCCCCCCCGAAGTGCTGCTTTACCGCGTTCTATCTGAATTCGTGTTATATCGGGTCGTGTTATATTGGGTCGTGTTATATCGGGGTAGAGGTGTACTTAATATTAATTGTATTTTGTTTAAATGATTTTAATACATTATAAGAAGTTTAGGCCTTAACATATATTTTGATAATTTCAAATATAATTTCAAATAGGTTTGTTTTTAAAAAGAAAAATATATTTAAATAAAAAATAAAAAATCCTTAATTTATTTTTATTTTTTCAAAGTCATAATTTCTTATCCACCCTGGCTGTGGCTAAGCACCACAGTGTAGCCCATTATATATTACATAAGGCCGGGAATGGAGCTGGCGGAGGTAGGGAGGGAGAGATATCTTCATGAAAGTGTGATATTATTTTTCTATTCCATTTCACAGCCATGTCTACGGGAAAGGAAAAACCCAAGAATTCAGCTCAGGAAGACCCTGCAAAGGATGAACTAGCCAAGAGACTGGAAGCAGTGGGTCTGAGTGCAGAGTACTGGCTGCCTAAACTACACAAACAACTTGGAGTTACCTCTACCCAAGTCTTGAAACACCTGCAATATGAAGATTATCTAAAGTTAGAATGTGATGTACAGCACCCATGGGAAAAGCAGGCGCTCCGAACCCTACTTAACATAGCAGAGAGCAAGACAACAATGAAGCAGCTGCAGGAGCAGCGCTTGGAGATGCTAAAGAAGAGGCAGGAGCAGGCTAAGTTGGCACTGAAGGAGCTAAAAGAAATGCAGGAGAAAGGTAGGAGCCGCCATGAGGAAGCTGTAACAAAGAAAGAGGAGGAGCTGCGGCAAGCTATGGACATCGCCCCAGAGTATTGGGCACCGTCTGAGAAACCATTGATAGAGGTGATGGAGAATGTGCACAAGCAATTAAGCTTCCTGGAGGAGTCGGTGTCCCAGAGTGAGAATCTCCCTGACAAGGAAGTTTTGAGATGGGCGTCGGGAGGGCTGGCCCTCCAGGGCATTTACAAAACCAACAAGCTCACAGAGATGGTGGAGAAGCGAGAGCAGCTCATAGACATCCCAGAAGGGTTCCAGCTCTTTGGTCCAGAGCAAGGGCCGTTGTTTGAGAAGAAGGAGTTTTCATCAGCCAAAGCAGAATCCACATTCACAAGGACCATGGAGAAGCTGGGCTTCAGCATTAGTGTCACAGCCAAGGGTGGATTTGGGGGGTTTAGTGCTGAAACCAGCACAGATTACAGCAGCTCTTCAGAGTCTGAAGAAACCCACAAATCCCGTGCTGAGCACACTTACATCTGCACCACCAAGTACAGCTACATCCCACTGGCCTCATGCTACTTCCCCAAGGATCAGCTTCGGCTTTCCAGTGCAGCGCTGCAAGAGTTAAAAGACATGGAGCAGCTTTTGAGTCACACCCCCGAGCCGGACAAGCTCAACTTGCTGAAGAGCAGGGGCGGGAGTTTCTTCAACCGATTCGGGTCTCATGTAAACCAGGGCCCCCTTCACTTGGGTGGGATATTCTGGTGGAAAGCGTCTTCTGAGGGATTCCGGGCAGAGCAGCTGGACGAGGTGAAGAAACGAACATCTGATGCACTCAGCTCCTATGTTGGGGGCAGCTATAGTGGGTTTGGTTGGAGCATTGCAGGTGGTGTTAATGTATCAAAATCAGGTTCTGAAGCCTCATTTCAGGGCACAGATAGAAAACAAACGCAAACAGAGATTCAGCTGTTTGTGACCAAGACAGGCGGCCCACCTGGAGTGGATTCCCTCACAGCATGGAAATCTGGGCTACTGGCCAGTAACAAAACCTGGTCTGTTATCGACAGAGGCTCTCGGCTGATTCCAGTGTGGGACATAATCCTGTCCAATCACAGACAAGATTTTAATGATGTTTATCAAATGGGCAGGAGCCTCACCAGGGCCTATGAAGCCCTAACAAAGCTCAGTGCATGTACATTGGTTGGGGAGGAATTAGCCAGTGCAGTGGATGAGGCCAGAACATTCTTAGAGGACATGAAGACCTGGGAAGTCACTGGGGATGAAGAACAGCTGGTGACTCTGCTCAATTTCAAAGAGAAGCTAATTGAAAAAACAAAACACAACAGGACCTGGATCGACATCTGTCTGTCGGATAAGGTGCTTCAGGATTTCCTGGAAAACACAGTTTTACTATGCAAAGATTTACCTGCACATAACACCATGTCCACCAAATCTCTGCTGTGCTACCTTCTGGACCCTTATGTCTATTCAGTTAAGAATTTCCCCAAATCTTCCTCCATTATGCAGTGGATCTTTCATGCTGAAGAAAAGCAGCAAAAATCTGTCCGTGTTTCTGAATTTGCTGATTTCATTCAAGTCCTACAGGACATGAAGAATTACATACAGGCTGTTACCTATGGGCCTAACTCCTCCCCAGCAGCAGTGGTGGAAGCAAAAGTAAAGGCCAGCTTGGATGTGAGCTTAGCTTTGTGTTCCTTGCGGAAGGCTCTACAGGACCGAGAGCAGATAGACATAGAACTGTTATTGCTCTCCATTGCAGCCAGGGCAGGATACCGTGTGGACAGTAACACTTTTCAGTATCTCCTCGGGTGCCCAGAAATTAACTTCATGTTAAAGGAAATGCAAAGGGCACATGAGGGATATTTGACGCTTAGGGATCAGGATGTTTCCAGAGCTCAGGCTTTCCTGTTATTGACAGGTCTGACCGTGACAGCAGCTGAATTTAAAGACGTGTCTCCAGAGGAGAAGAACAAACGTTTGACTTTCATGAAGCGTCACCTGGGAAACTTGTTGTCAGGTGAAGTAGCTAATGTCTTTATGAAGCCTAATGCATGTGATGACTGGAATGCCCTGGAAAGAGACCTAAATACCCTTGTAAAAGGAGAATATGAAACTTCCAGTAGCAATCTGCAGAAACAGAATATAATAAAAGAACTAAGGGATGTCTGTCAAAGGGCTAAGCAGACACCCCCACCAAAGCCACAGCCCCAAGCACCACCAAAGGATGTTAAAATGTCTGAAGGATTCAAAACTCAAGACTTTCTCAATTTGATCAAACGACTTGGACTTGAAAACTACTATCCAAGGAAAATGGGGATGGCAGATTTCCATGTGATTGACAAGACCTCTTTACATGACAGCCAGCCCAGCACTGAGAGTGAACTGCCATTTTATTTTTTGCAAAAGCTGTTGATGCTGGACTATCGGGTACGGTATCTGGTTTGCAAAGATGACTCTAAAACAAAACAAGGAATAACAAGTGCATTGAACATGTCAAGCAAGATGAACGAATGCTCAGGTGCAACCTCAGATATCTACGAGGACTTTTTAAATGATGATGAGGGAACTAATGAGTCTGGTACACCAAGGCAGACACACGTGCACCCAATGGATATCCAGATGGCAATTTTTCATTGTGCAGATGATTTCATGAGACAATATCTTTCAACAAAGCTCGCTTTCTGCCAGTTTGCACTCCCACTTCTGGTGCCAAATCCTCGTACTTCACAAATAGAATTCCCTCTTTGGTCCCTTAGCCAAGTTAAAAAGAGTTGGCATCATGTTGAGAAATCAGGAGTGGAGACTAGCATTAAAAATTATAAAAATAAACTGATTTATCAAGCAGATACACCTGTGGTGTCCTTCACACGGATTGGTAATTCGCCTCATTCTTCTAAGTCTAAGATCCTGAATGCTCTGCTGAGTAAGCACAAGCATGACATTTTTTTCCATCGTGATTGTAGAGGCAGCAGTAAAGATTGTCTCCTGATGAACGGTGTTGTGGAAATCTCCTGGTACTGTCCAGGTGGAAAGGATGATGACAGATTTGACAATTGCATCGCCTTCACTAATCTTCATGGGGATGCAAGAGAGCATGAGCAACAGGTCAGATTTTTACAGGCGATAGCTTCTATAAATGTGGTTCTCTTTACAGCTTCTGATGAGAACGAAATAGGCAAGCAAATTGTAAGTGATTTCCTGAACTCTCCAAAGCCTTTTGTATGTCTTTTTACCGAAAAAGAAAATGTTGCAGCAGGTAAATCCAATCTAAACATAAAAATAGGCATGAAGAACAGAAATGAAGCAGAATTAATTGATGAACTGGCAAGAACAATTAAAGATTTACTGGCTGGTTCGAACTCCAC
This sequence comes from Platysternon megacephalum, assembly GCA_003942145.1. NCBI lineage: Eukaryota > Metazoa > Chordata > Testudines > Platysternidae > Platysternon > Platysternon megacephalum. The sequence goes on along the minus strand of QXTE01000528.1, from coordinate 125,520 downwards.
TTGTAGTCTTGAAACCTGTGTAGAAATTGCTCGCCAGCATGATTTCCTCATTGATGAAGACAAAGAAGAGTGTAAACAAGCTAAGTCACTGGCACAGACAGTGATGGTCCTCTTCAAGGAGAATAACTTATTGGGCATGAAGGAAGAGCTATTGCCTCTTCAAGGAGAATTATGGCACAGGTGGTGTAAGAAAGATAAGGAACTTACCCGCTTACAAGATAAAATGAAGAGAAGCATTGAACAGCACCGGAGCCAAATTGAATCAGAAAAACGTGCTATACGACATGATCAGATAAGGAGAGCATCCTCCCACAATGATTTAATGAGGTCGGTGCTGGAAATTCTCCAGTCCCATTCAGAGACCACCAAAAAATATTTCTTGCAGTGGTTGAAAGTATTTATGGATGACCTGAGCTCTGACCATCTTGCAGAACTTCGCCAAAAATACCATGTCTTATGGTCACAAATGCTGGAAGAAACACACCCAGGAGAAAATGGTGACTCAGAAAATGTATTGAAAAGTAACTTGGAAACAGTCTCAGCTGAGATAACTGCTTCTACGATTGGCCTTGAACACATTTTGAGAGAGGTTGCTCAGATTTATGAAGCTCTCGGTACTTTGCCCCAAGAAGATCAACATTTTCTTGAACTTCCACAAATTGCAGCTGACCTGATGGCTTCAGGGTACCCCGTTGAGCTGATGGATGGTGATGCTTCATACGTGCCACTGAAATGGGTGAGAGCAGTTTTTGACAAGTTGACTGAGAAGTTAGGAGACAAAAAGGTGTTTGTCCTTTCAGTGCTTGGCATCCAGAGCACTGGGAAGTCAACATTGCTAAATGCCATGTTTGGTCTTCAGTTTAGTGTCAGTGCAGGGAGATGCACCAGGGGAGCATTTATGCAACTAATTAAAGTGGATGAGAATCTCCAACAAAGTCTGAACATTGATTATATACTAGTCGTTGATACTGAAGGGCTTCGGGCCATGGAACTAACCAGTAAATCAACACTCAATCATGATAACGAACTAGCCACCTTTGTCATTGGTCTTGGCAACATGACTCTGATCAATATTTTTGGAGAGAATCCTTCAGAAATGCAAGATATCCTGCAGATCGCTGTCCAGGCATTTCTGAGGATGAAGCAAGTAAAGCTCTCCCCAAGCTGTTTGTTTGTGCACCAAAATGTTGGAGAAATAACTGCAAAAGAACAGAATATGGAAGGACGAAGACGCCTCCAACAAAAGTTAGATGAAATGACAGTTACTGCAGCCCAGCAAGAGTTCTGTGATGTAAACCGCTTTAGTGATGTTATCCGATTTGATGTGAACACCCACACTCATTACTTTGCTCACCTCTGGGAAGGAGACCCACCAATGGCACCTCCGAATCCCAGCTACAGCCAAAATGTGCAGGAACTAAAGAGCAAGATTCTCATGGCTGCCAAAAAGGAATCCAAGGGCAGTGTTTTAAGGCTGTCAGAGTTAAAAGTCCGAATCGGTGATTTGTGGAAGGCTTTATTAAATGAGAACTTTGTTTTCAGCTTCAAGAATACACTGGAGATTGCAGCATACAACAGGTTAGAAAAAATGTTTAACCAATGGACCTGGCAGTTAAGAAGTAACATACTAGAACTGCAGACAAAACTGAACAATCGAATTAAGAAGAGAGAAATTCAGCATGTCACCAGGAGAAGCCTTGAAGAAGAAGTTAAAGAAAAATATCGTGTCATCATGAATGACACAGAAAGATTCTTCACTGAGGATCAAGACTGTGAAATATTAATTCAGTGGAAAGCAAGTACTGAAAATAAACTGAATGATCTGAAAGAGTCGCTGATTGATGAAACTAAGAGGAAATCTGAAGAACTTATCAAACTGAAGAAGAACCAAAGCAAACTTGTTGAAAAGAAGTCAGAATATGAAAATGAGCTATTCAACAGAAGCAAAGAGTTGGCTCTGAGATTAAAAGGCAAGGAACTAAGTGGAGCAGCATTGAAAGAAAACTTTGACGGCCTTTGGAAACGATGGGTCTATGAAGTATCTTCAGATGCCCCTTCTGCTGAGGAACCTGACATTAGCATGGATGTAGAAAACATTCTTCTGCAGCATTTTAAACAGGAACCCAATATAGCAGAGAAAATTAAAAGTTCCTCCCACAAAAATACATTTTCTGTCGATATTTCCAAGCATATTGTCACAAAGAAAACACTAGGCATCCTCAGTAAGACTTTGGATAACTGTGATATAAAGAACATAGAGCGGGTTACAGTTCACATCATACAGCTTGTTAAGATGAAAATTGATATGAAGGAGCAGCAGAGAATGGATTATAATCAAAGTTACATTCACGAAATATTGAATGAAATAAGAGGAGAGGTGGACTCTGCAGCCAAAAAAGCAAAATACACATTTAATAATGAATACAAAATAGAGTTATCCCTGTATCTGTGCAAAATGGCAGCAGAGCGGTTTGAAGACATGCACAGAGCATTTAAGAATGCAAACGATCCAACTGTCTACCTCGAAAATAAAAGAGACGATTTCTTTAAATGTTTTCAAATTTCCTGCCAAGGAGCAACCTCCATCACAACATTTGCTGATTTCTTATGCAACAAGCTTTCTGGAGCTCTCCGCCAGGCAGTCTATGACAAGACTGCCATTGACATAGCCAATGAAATGAGGTCTAACTATTCAGCCTTCAATGGCAATAGATCCAAATTGGAAACCAGTATTCTGATATCCCTGGCAGAGGAGGAAAACTTTGAGAAGTACAGACAATACATTCACTTCCCGAGGGACTTCTTAGAGAGTTTTATCAAGAAATGCGTTGATGATTATTGTTTAGACAAGAAAAATCCAAGACTGAAGAATTTCTTAATTATTTCCCTTGATTCTTTCCAGATTCTTGTTCTTTCAGCTATTCGTGACTCGACTAGAGTTGTCAAAGATAAACATGGCAACGTATCCTTATGGCTGGATGAATTTTGCAACAGACTTGGAGATGACTTAGACCTTCCCAGAAGTGATCTGAAAAGCATTGAACATCAGGAAATAAAGGACATAGAGTTTCTGAAAGAGGCAATGAGTAAAGCTTTGCCCTCGGTCCTAGAAAACCTGAAACAGGAATTTGCTGTGGTTGATATGGAGCCATTTAAACTGAAGCCTCATAAAATACTATTCGAACAGCTCTGTGGATGCTGGGAGCAATGTCCCTTTTGCAAGGCTCTTTGCACAAACACAATACCTGGTCATGACGGAGACCACAGTGTTCATTTCCATCGTCCTCAGGCCCTGAATGGTACCCAGTGGTACGGAACAGACCAGCTTGTCATTGAGATCTGCTCTAGTCTTGTAGCAAGTGACTACTTCATGGTGCTTTGTGAAAAGAATCAAATTCCATATAAAAATTATAGACAAGCGGGACCTGCTTATGCCAATTGGAGCATCACAGCAGACGACTCAGCGCAGTCTTACTGGAAATGGTTCGTGTCCCATTTCAGGTCAATATTGGAAGAAGATTATTGTGCAAAATTTGAGGGCAAAGGAGCAATCCCTCCAGAGTGGGACGAGTTTACAAAGGAGGCTGTAATCTCTGAGCTGAAACAGCTGTAACATTAGTATAATAATAATAAATGGAGATATACCTATCTCCTAGAGCTGGAAGGGAAGGGTCATTGAGTCCAGCCCCCTGCCTTCACTAGCAGGACCAATTTTTTTTGCCCCAGATCCCTAAGCGGCCCCCTCAAGGATTGAACTCACAACCCTGGGTTTAGCAGGCCAATGCTCAAACCACTGAGCTATCCCTCCTCCCCAATATAAGGTATAGCATCCCCTATATAAAATGGGGACATTAATGTACCAAACTTTGCTATTGTAGCCATTTATTATTGTGTTATGGATAATTTATATGCGATTTTTCTATAATTAATGTATGCTAGTAGATTTAAATTGTAGGATTATAGGCGTATAAGATTAACCAGTATTTAGGAGTATTGTGTGTATATTAGACATATAGGTAAAGCCTGGCTGGTATGGAAGCTACAGGCTGAGGCCTGTAAGATTTTAGCTTAGCCAGACTTGGCCATAGGCTTAGGAATGCTTGGCATGAGTGGGTGACCTACAGATAACTCCATGCCAGTCACGTCACAAGATTACTAAAAAGATGTGCCAATAGGTGATGTTACGGAAAAATAGATTGCAACAGACGGCAGTGTATTGTCCAAGACCACGAGACACCTGATTGTAACATCATGGAATGTCCTGTCCTGACCACAGGTTGCCAGAGACACATGTTATGTGTAGATGCTAATGAGAATAAGGGGAACTAAGAAACAACTTGTTAAAAATGGGGCACCCCAATATTCATGGGGTGTGGAAGTACAGATAAAGAAAAGAGGGCTGAAACCTTCATGCATATACATAAGGTGTTAGGTGTGGTCAGAACTACAACATAAAAGAGATTCCCTGGTTGGGTAAAAGTGGGAAGACCCCAAGGGAAACTCCAGCAGGAACCATCCCTCTATCAATGATCGTCTGTTGAGAGATCCATCAGACCCTAGAATATCTTTGAGGATGCGAGTATGACTAGAATAGTAGTTATTGCATGGGGTATAGACATGGGTAATTGTAATTTTAATTATTGCTTCAATAAAACTTGCAGTACAGATAAGACTTTATACTTGTGATTGTGTTCGTGGTCACTATCCTTGGTCTTCGTGTGTTCCTGGAGTCTCCAAATCTGAGAAATGTCAGGGCTTCCTGCATCCAGGTCACTTTCCCCACCTGGGCTGCGTAAGGGAAGGGCAGGAGAGAAGCAGCTCCTGATGCCTCCCAGCATGGCCCAGATGGGGAAAGTGACCTGGATGTACGGACACTTGGTGCTGCTCTCGCTCCCCCCCTCACAGCCCCCTAGGGGGGCATGGAGGAACGTTGGGGGGGGAGCAGTATCTGTGTCATCGCTCGCTCCCCCCATGTTCCTCCACTGGCAGGAAGCATGAAGAAATCTGGGCACCCCCATGCAGCGCTCTCCTGCCACCTGGGAGCAGTTTCTGACTCCACACCAGCAGTACACACCTCTGCACTGCCGCATGGTGCCCCTGGGAGGTCACCCGGCTGGCCCACCCCTAAGGCCAGTCCTGCCCCACCCCACCCGTGGACCTGGGGTCCCTCTCCCGAGCCCCTCATCAGCACAGACCTGGCCAGAGCTTCTCCTCCTCCCTTCCTCACCCCGAACTCCACTGCTCACCTCCTCAGCCCCTACTAGGCATTTGTCCCTCTTGCTCTTGCCAACTGACAATCAGCTGGCAAGCGCAAACAGGACAAATGCCCCGTTTTGCAAAAAAAGGCAGGACGTTGGGGCAGGGTTTAAAAAGGGGGCTACCCCAGACAAAACAGGACATGTGGTCACCCTAGGCTGTAGTAAGAGGCACCCAGGTAGCCCAGGCTGCAGAGGGGAGCCCTGGCCCCTCCACGTACCCTGGGTGAGGTGCTGGGGTGCCTGTGTCCCTGCCCCCCACGGTGCGCTGCCCAGGGCAGGTGGAGGGTCCAGGGCTCCCCATAGTGGCCCCGGCTCCCTGGGCAGCTCTTACCACCACCTGACTTCTGGCCAGGCTAGGAGGCGGGGCAATGGGGGGAAGGAGAGGAGCAGGGGGTGGGGCCCTGTGGCACAGGGTGTGGGGGGCCCCAAATGTTCTTTGTGCCCAGGGCCTCAATAAATTTTAATCTGCCTCTGAATGAGGCCAGTGCCTGAATTTCTCCAGTCACATTTAGAGGCTATCAAAAAATACTTCCTGCAATGGATGAAAGTATTTATGGATGAGTTATCCTCTGACCGCCTTGCCGCACTTCACCAGGCACACCATAGATTGTGCACTCAAATCCTGGAAAGAAAAAAGGAGAAAATAATGATTTGAAAAATTCCTTGCTAAATAATTTAGAAACACTCTCAAATAAGATCAATGGTTCTACAATTGGCATGGAACACGTTTTGAGAGAGGTAGGTCAGATTTATGAAGCTCTGGATGTAACTAACCAAAATGATGAATGTTTTCTTGCACTTCCTCAAATTTCAACCAAACTGATGGTGTCAGGGTATCCCATTGAGCTGATGGACCGTGATGCTTAAAATGGGTCGGAGCAGTTATAAATTAATTAAGAAGTTAGGAGACCAAAAAGTATTTGTTCTTTCAGTGCTTGGCATCCAGGGCACTTCTCCCCAAGTTGTTTCATTGTGCACCAGAATGTTGGAGAATTAATGGCAAAAGAACAGAATATGGAAGAACAAAGACGCCTCCAGGAAAAATGAAGTGAAATGAAACATATGTCAGCCCAGCAAGAGTTCCGTGATGTAAACTACTGTAGTGATGTTATCCGATCTGACGTGAACACCCACAGTCATTACTTTGCTCACCTCTGGGAAGGGAACCCACCAATGGCACCTCCAAACCCCAGCTACAGCCAAAATGTCCAGGAACTAAGGAGCAAGATTACCTTGGCTGCCAAAAAAGAATCTCAAGCACCAGTGTTGGAACCTGGGGGTGGGGGGCAGGGGGCCGTGACCTCTCCTTTTAAAAGTGTGGGGGGGGGGGCATTCCACCCCCCTTTTTAACAAAAGACACATATGCTCTTTGGGAAAAACATGATCATACTCAGAGGTGAGGCGGAGTGGGTGGGGCACGTGGGGTCACGTGCCCCCACCAGATTTCTGCCAGGGTTCACACCAGAACAGGGCCAGCAGCAGCCTTTTGGCACCGTGCGGGCGGGAAGGGATGGGAGCTGCTTCCAGCTGCAGGGGGGAAGAAGGGGTGACCTGGCCTGTGTCTTTGCAGAGCTCATCCCTTCCCTCCCACAACCGTGCCGCTGGAAGGAGCTCCCATCCCTTCCTGCCTGCAGAGTGCTGAAAGGCAGCTAACGCCTCCAGGCTGCTGCTGGCCACCGACATAATCCGCCACCTCCTGTCTCCCAGCTGCAGCACAGGCAAGAAAGGGTTAAGCCCTAAGGAGGCGTTGTGCAGTGAGGCTCCCCGGGAACCTGACTGCAGGGGCTTCAGCAGCCACGGAGCCTGGCCAGAGGTGGCTCAGAAGAGGGGGCGCCCCCTGCAGGAGGAGCGGCGCTGCACCTGGCTGCTGCCTCAGGCACAAAGTCTAGTGGACAGAGCAGCCCTGCGCTGGCTGGGACCAGGACCCAGACCAAGTGGGGCGGTGGGAGACGGGGGAGGGGAAGAGGGTGCTAAGCCCGTGCTTGGGGGGCTGCAGTGGAGCCTGCGAGTTCAGGGTGGGAATGGGCTGGAAATCACCCCCCCACACACACACTTCGTTTTTTCATTTGTTCGTACTATAATTATACCTTAAATATTATAATGTGGCTACATTTTGCATTCTGGTTATTTATGTTACAGTTCTACTCTGCGGGATATTTAAGTGGTATTTTAATTCCTCTGCCACTTTGGCCTTGCCCCCCACCTCCACTTCTACAAAGGCACCCTTGATCTCAGGGCAGTGTTTTAAGGCTGCCAGGTTTAAAAGTCCGCATTAGTGACCTGTGGAAGGCTTCGTTAAATGAGAATTTTATTTTCAGCTTCAAACACGCTGAAGATTGCAACATGCATGAAGTTAGAAATAACGTTTAGCCAATGGTCCTGATGGGTGAGAAGTCACCTGCTAGATTTGCAAATGAAACTGACCAATCGAATTTGGAACGGAGACATGCACTATATCACCAAAGAAAACCTCGAAGAGCAAATTCAAGGAAATGATGATACCATCATGGGGGACGTAGAAAAGTATTTCAGTGAAGACAAAGGCTGAAATGTTGAGCCGGTGGACAGAAATTATTTAGCTGAAAAAGTTGCTCATTGTTGAAACTAAGAGGAAGTCTGAAGAACTTATTGAACTAAAGCAGAACCTAAGCAAACTGGATGAAAAGAAGTCAGAAGATGAAAATGAGCTTTTCAAAAGAAGCCAAGAGTTGGCTCTGTCTTTAAAAGGCCAGGAACTAGGTGAGAGCGAACTTTAACTCGCTATGGAGCCAACGGGTGACTGAAGTGTCTTCAACTGCTCCACCTGCGGAAGAGTCTGATATTAATGTTGAGGTAGAGAATATCCTTCTAGAGCATTTTAAACAGCCTAATATAGTAGGCAGGATTAAGGATTATTGAGGGATCAGGAGCTCTGAATTGAGAAACGAGAGAGACACAGCGACGCTTTAACAGAGTAGAACATTATTTAATGTGCTGTAAAACTCAGCCAGAAAAGAAGCAAAAAAGGATTCTCCCCCCCATAACTAGAATATTACGGGCGGGTGCTGACTGTGCTCAGCAGCAGCGCAGGGTGCAGGACACACGATAAAAGCAGTTACTGTTAGGAGCTGGTTTGACAGCGACCCTGGTAGGGGACTCCTGCCTGCTCCAGCTGAGCTGCAGACTCTGCGATAGCGCTTGCCGGCTGGACAGACGTAGAGTTTGAAGTCAGAAGGGACTATTAATGATCTAGTCTGACCTCCTCTATGAACAGGTGGAGCCTTTTGTCTGTTTCAGCTGTCCCCCTGCTGAATTCCTTTTTCCCCCTTCCTTTCTTTTTGTGCTGAGTGGCCGCCCCCCCGGCCATGGAATTAACCAAAGTCACAGCCTGGCCCGGATCATGGAAATGGCTTGTGCAGCAGACTGAATGGAGCCATTGCTCTGCTCAGGGAGGGGGGCTTTTCGCTCCTTTGTGTAGCTTCTTTGTTCGGACCTGGCTCGGTGTAGGGGGCGCTGCCCAGGTATGCAAGACCTAAAGTGGCCACATAGCTGAGCATATGAGTCATACCTGTGGCCCAGAACATGCCCAGGCATGCCTATGTGTAAGCAGAGTCAGGATGAGCTCTACCCTGACATCTGGTGGTGAATTATGGGGAGTGTGGAAAAGAACTTCAGGGGCTGATCTCATTTGCATAGGCACACCCACCCCGCCTAGTGTGAGCCCCAGCAGCCCAAAAATGGTCACTTTGGGGCTGTGGGATCCCCAGTTTCGCTGTTATTGGGGCAGGAGGAATAAAGTGTTGTTATCCTGAGTTACCCTGATTATGTGAATCAAGGACAATGAAACTGTTTTATGACAGAGGGTCTCACCATCACCTAAGTGACACTCACTAGACAAGGGACATGGGTTCCAAAACCCAGTAGAGTGAGAGAGGTAGGTATTTGTACCTGGTGGTGTGGGTGCTTTGGCGAGCCTGATACACCAATTGCACCACCGCCTCTCTCCAGTGTTGAAGGTCAGAACTAACCTTGCTTCCATTAGGAGTCTAATTACAGGCTGCTGAGCTGAAATCACTTTGTGCTGATGATGCACCAGCACTGGGGCTCCCCTACTACGAGCTGAAATTACTAAAGAGCTGATGTTACTAAGATCACTGAGTGCTGTGTTAATTAGTGGGGGAGCCTGAAGCTATTGTGCTAAGCAGTGAGCGGAGCAGTTTGCAGGATGGCTGGTGCAGTGGCTGGCAGAGCGGAGCAGTTGGTTGGAGCAGCCCACAGAGTGGTGAACTGAGGTGTTTTACAGGGACGGCTGGAGCAGCTCACAGGACGGCAAGTGGAACGGAGCTGACCTGTTTTGTGGGCACAGCGGGGGCAGCTCGTGCTGTGTTTTGCGGGGACGGCTGGAGGAGCGGAGCGGAGCGGAGCGGCTGGTAGAGCGGAGCAGTTCGTGGGACGGCAGGAGCGGCTCACGGGTCGGCTGGTGGAGGTGGAGCGGCTGCAGTGGAACCCCACGGAGAGGCAGGCAGTCAGCCAGCCTTGGACCACGTATGGTGCCCCTTAACACCCTGCGTGCCCTTTCTCCCCCCCCCCTTTTCACCCAGGCTGGGGGTGTGTGTGTAACACCCTGCAGATAAACCTTTGAACTCTGGGGCTGCACTGACCAGGGAAAGAGACTTTTGGGGTGTTGGACTTTGGGGGATTCTTGGGTTGCTGGACTCAAGAACCAAAGGGAAAGGACACGGCTCAATTTGCTGGGGTGGGTTTGGTCTATGAACTCTAGTTGTGGTGTTTTCCCAATTTAATGCTGATGTTGTTTACCTCATGTTATTAAACATTTGCTGCTACACCGAGGCTCTGTGCTTGCGAGAGGGGAAGTATTGCCTCTTCGAGGCGCCCAGGGGTTGTGTGTAAGATTTTCCCAGGTCACTGGGTGGGGGCTCGAGCTGGTTTCGCGTTACGTTTTGGGAGGGGACCCCTATGCACTGGACCCGGCCCTTGCTGCTATCAACTCGGCCTGGCAGAAGGGTTACATTTGTAGGGGCTCGTCCGGGATTCTGGGTCAGTACCCCTCGCAAGCACATCTTGGGTGATCCATTAAATTGGGAAAACCCGATATCTTCTTGTTGTTTTAATTTGGTATATTTGGGAAAAATTACAGTTTGTATAATGGCCCTACACTTGCTAGAGGACTGGTGCAAGGGGATGAATATTAACCCTAGGAACTGTCTTCTGGTAACGGGGGNACACACCACTCTGCCCTCTGGAACTACTAGTATAAGGTGCACCCATTAGGTTAAGTTTAGCCTTTAGTCTAGATAAATTGTAATTTCATTTTGCATAGCTGTGGTTAAGTTAGGTTTAGAAAATTGCTTGCATTGTACTCTGTAAGTTAGGCTTAAAGAATTGTTGCATTGTGTTTTGTTACTTGCTAATTTGTGCAGTATTGGTTAAGTTAGATCATAGATAAGATTTTGCTGTGTTCTGTATAATTGTGATTAAGTCTGTCTTCCCCCATCCTCCAACCTCATTCCTCTACCACTTTGCTCTCTCTCTCTCTCTCTCTCTCTCTGCTGGTTAAACTTACAGCTGTCTGCTCTCTGTGTCTCCCTGAGTTTAAATCTCCCTCTGCCTTTGGTCTCTGCCCCCCCACGTGCTCACCACGCTCCTACTGCTGCCAAACCTCAATTGTATTACTGAAGTCTAGCATAAAAACCCCATTGGTTACCCTTTTTCTCTCTAACACACCTCACATTTTACATTTACACCACTGTGACACATTTTACCTAGAGTTGTTGGTTAACACATTTGTTAGTTGGTTATATGCTGCTGTGACACACCCTTTACATAGAAATTGTTAGCTACCTGTTACATTTATACTTCAGTGTTAATTGGTTACCAACTGTATTGTGCCCCACTGTATTGTACCCCCTATCCTATTTACTAAAAGAAACCCCTCCCCAATTGACTACCTTAACAAGCCCCATACCCCTCACTATTGAATTTTCCCTGTTTTTGCCTTTTCTTAATAAAGTTTATTTTGCACCCCACCTGTGTGGTAATTGCTCCCCAAGATCCCATATACCTGCTGGCAGGGACACCTTTCACCCAGTCACTGCTGGGTAACGAGATCTAATGGGTGTAAGTTGAAGCTAGACACATTCAGACAGGAAATAAGGTGTAAATAGTGAACAGGGACGGGATTAACCATTGCAGTGACTGACCAAGGGCCAGGGTGGATTCTCCATCACTGACTATTTTAAAACTAAGAATGGATGTTTCTCTAAAAGATCTGCTCTAGTTCCAACAGGAATTAATTCAGGGCAGCTCTCTGGCCTGTGCTAGCGAGAGTGCAGCCTCCGCGAGAGACCGTCCAGTCACTTCTGTTAAAGAAGACGAGGAGAAATACAGTCTCTTAAATAAAGCTCCCCACGGTAACCGGGGAGAGGGCAGAGTCTTTCCATGTGGCTGGGTCAAGTATCCAGCAGCACTTCTCAGTCCGCAGCCTTTTTGTGTGTTCAGCTGAACTCCAGGATACCACACGGTGACCTCAGGTTTTAGGGGCTGCTACCTCTGATTTCTGCTGGACCCTTGTCAAATGGGCTCAGATTTCAGAGCTCTGTTTTTCTGCTGCTTCTGCCAATGCCCAGTAGATGGCAGCCGTGTATAACACATTTCTTTGATCTCTTTCTTATGGCAGGCTTTTCATGTTGTCTCTGTTTCAAGAACTGTATTCCTCTTTTAACCCCTACCATTAATTCCCCCCTTTAAGCAATTTCTTTTACTATTTCAAAGTCGTATACAGGTTAGGTGTTTATACCTTTCCATATTCCTCTTCTTTCTTGTGTCATACAATTCATGTCATTTTTATAGCTCAACAATCATTTAAAAAAAGAAAACAAACAATCCCTTATAGTTCCCCTAACTTTTGTGGCCATAGTCGGAACATTCTTTGACATCTATTACCTTTCAGCTCACATCCTTCCGCGCTTAAAATGGAACAAGAACCATCAGCTTAATGAAGGAACAAGACCCATTAATTATTTACCCATAGAGGTCAGGGGCGGCTCTAGCTGTTTTGCGCCCCAAGCACGGCAGGCAGGCTGCCTTCGGCGGCGTGCCTGCAGGAGGTCCCGGGTCTCGCGGATTCGGCGGCCCTCGCAGGGACCGGCAGGGCACCCCCCGCGGCTTGCCGCCCCAGGCACACGCTTGGAGTGCTGGTGTCTGGAGCCGCCGCTGTGCAGGCATCATCTGGTGGGTGCTGCAGTGCCGAGGTGGGCAGCGGGCAATAGGAGCCTGTGGTTTGTCCCTTCAACCCCTACCCTCCCTACCTGCAGGCTACACAGGTGTCTGGGCAGCACCGTACTCAGCCGCTGTCGGCCTGGCCCTCCACCCCTGTGCCGCATGCCATGGATCAGCCCCAGAGCTAGCCCTCCGCATGGGCACGAGGGGGCTGCCGTAGTGATGGTCAGACACAAACTGGGAGCACCTTCCTGGGCTGTGCAGCCCTAGGCCTGCAGGGACGGGCCAGTCCATGCTCGACCACTCCTAATGGCACCATGGCCAGAAAGGCGGGGCCCCAGATATGGGGGACTGTGAGAGAGCCCCTGCACAGCCAGTAGGGGTTGCCAACTGTCTAATCATGCAAACCCAAGCGCCCTTGCCCCGCCCCATCTCTGAGACCCCACCCTGCTCACTCCATCCCCCCTCCCTCCGTCACTCGCTTTCCCACACCCTCACTCACTTTCACCGGGCTGAGGCAGGGGGCTGGGGGGCGGGCTCTGGGATGGAGTTTGGGTGCTGGAGGGGGCTCCGGGCTGGGGGAGGAGGTTGAGGTGCGGGAGGGCATGTGGGGTTCGGGCTCCAGGAGGGCGCTCAGGGCCAGGGCAGCGGATTGGGATGTAGGAGGGGGTGAGGTGTGCGGGCTCTGGGATGGAGTTTGGGTGCTGGAGGGGGCTCCGGGCTGGGGGAGGAGGTTGAGGTGCGGGAGGGCATGTGGGGTTCGGGCTCCAGGAGGGCGCTCAGGGCCAGGGCAGCGGATTGGGATGTAGGAGGGGGTGAGGGGGGCGGGCTCTGGGATGGAGTTTGGGTGCTGGAGGGGGCTCCGGGCTGGGGGAGGAGGTTGAGGTGCGGGAGGGCATGTGGGGTTCGGGCTCCAGGAGGGCACTCAGGGCCAGGGCAGCGGATTGGGATGTAGGAGGGGGTGAGGTGTGCGGGCTCTGGGAAGGAGTTTGGGTGCAGGATGGTTCTCCGTGCTGGGGTTGGGGCGCAGAATCTGGGAGGGAGTTTGGGTCAAAGAGGGGCTCAGGGCAGGGGTGGGAGAGCAGAGTGAGGGCTGGGGGCACTGCGCTGGAGTGATGTGCTGCAGCTTGGATCCTGCCTCCTCTGGCAGTGACACTGACCTGTCTAGCTACGAGGTCCAACTTGGGACCCTCTTCAAGGACCCCAGCCCCAGCGACCCCGACAAACAGGCCCTCCCCATCCTCCGCGTCTGACCTGGTCCTGCTGAAACTGGCCAGGTGAGCAGGCTGAGGGGGGCAGCTTGGTGGGGCCGGGACCTCATGCCAAGGCGTACGCTGGACCTCACCCCCACCATGCAGCTCTTGCTGTGACAGCCTTTCCCTCCAACTGGGGTGCCCCCTTTCCTTGTAAGGTCCGGCTGGCTCTAGAGATTTCCTGTGCTCCCACAGAGAACCCCCAGGAGCCAGCCGGAGGCGCTGAGGACAGCCAGGGCATGCCCTGCCCAGGCGTGCCGGGTGCCACGATGGGAAGGGTGGTCCAAGGCCAGTACGGGCGCTGGTGGTCAGGGGGCCGGTCCATGGGGCAGGTGTCTGGCTGTGACAGGGACAGGGGCAGCTCTAGCTTTTTTCTCCCCCAAGCACGGCAGGCAGGCTGCCTTCGGCGGCATGCCTGCGGGAGGTCCCTGGTCCTGCGGATTCGGCGTACCCACCGCCGAATTGCCGCCGAATCTGCGGGACTGGCGGACCTCCCGCAGGCAAGCCACCAAAGGCTGCCTGACTGCCGCCCTCACGGTGACTGGCACGCCACCCCCCGCGGCTTCCCGCCCCAGGCACGCGCTTGGAGCGCTGGTGCCTGGAGCCGCCGCTGATAGAGATGTATATCTGATTCATAAGGCAGAGAAATGTGCAATTTCTCATTTGGGGTGAGGATATATTGGACGTCTTTAGACAATTAGGAGCTCGGACCCATATCCATCCATCTTTCTGTAGGTCACCTAACAAGCATCCTCACCTGCAGAAGCCGCTCAAGTCCGTCTGCCACCCTCCGCAAAAGTTGAGTGTGCCACGCCTCTCCCCGCTCAAATTTGGCCTGGCCGCCAGGTCAGATCTGCCGCTCTAGGCAGCTGCCCAGAAATCTGCCACCCTAGGTAGCTGCTTTGTTTGTCTATAGCTAGAGCAGCCCCTGCTTAACTGGTTCCATTTACAGTTTCTACACTACCCTGTGCAACGTAATGTAACTCCAGGACACAAGGGCTACTTTGCACAGGAAACAAGGTGACTGTCTTGTCTGTCAACTTTTGGGGAGTTCTTTGTGGGTTAACAGAGAGCGGCAGGGAAGGTCTAATCACATGCAAATCCATGAGAGGCTCCTGTCCCAATGAGTAAGACTTGCGTGAAGAGTTTGTTCAAACTTTCCTTATCCCATTCCTGGGGGAAAGAGAGGTTCTGTAGGGAGTGTACTGTGCACTCCTGAAGACGTGGATTGCTGGTCGTCTGTTCTGAGCAACCAGAGGTGGGGTGAACAAAAGTGCCTCTTGCAAAGGAGCAGTTTTGTATCTTTGATCCTGGAACACAGCCATGGCTTTCCTGTTTCGGAGCTAGCTGGAACTATAGTTATTAACGATATTTTTTCAAGTTATATTGGATATCGGTGAATCTCTCATTGACTAAAGCATCTTCCAGCAAGGCTCCAGTCTTGATCTGAGAACATCAAGATATAGAGAATCCACCACTGCCCTTGGCAATTTGTTCCAGGGGTTGATCCCTCCCCCCCCTGCCCCCCGTTAACAAGAATTGTGCCTCACCTCTCCCCAGGAAGGTACTTATACCCCATAATCTAGTCACCTCTCAGGCTTATTTTTGATAAACAGCTTGAGCTCCTTAAGTCTCTCACGATGAGGCATTTTTCCCAGCCCATGAATCAGGGGTTATTCACCTGCTTGGTGACAGATTAGAGAGGATCTCAAAACACTACATAAAAATGAGAAGCTGCCATTACCTCCTGCCTGTTCTGTCTATATAATTATTATATTTATTTAAACCGATGGCAAATCTGGTGTCCAGGAGATCACGTAATTTTCCCCGGGTCATTCATCCTTCGTGGATCCAATTGCAGAATCAGAGTCATGGGGAGTTAGGTGAGGAAAGTGACAAACATCCCAGCCCAGACCTGTGACCTGCCTGTCTATTTGTCCATCCTCACCAGTGTCAGGGAGCTGCGATAGGACAGACACCTAAACCCTGCTGCTCCATGGTAGGAATTCCCGTGAAATTTCATTTTCTTCCAGTGACTGGATCATGTGTCTCCTCCTTGTCCTCTGAGAGCCTGATGTGGGTGGAGGGCAGCAGTCTAAGCCCAGCTCTAGTAACCTCCCCATCACCACAAGAGCCGTTCTACCAAAGGAAGAAGAGGAGACGGCCGGGGGAAGCCAGGTACCATAACAGGAGCAGTACACTCCAGGAACCTGTGATGGACTAAGGCTGTTTAGCAGGGAGGTCGACCCATCTGGCTAGAGCTGTCCTGATGGTTTTGCAGCCTTTAATTTAAGAATTTGGACACCCACAAGAGGGTCTGTTCAGAGAGCTGCCCTGCAACGAGAGAGGAATGGAGACCAGCTCTAATGTGTCTGTCCTGGATGGTGAGGGGAAGAGATGAGGTTTCCACACAAATTTAACATGCAGCTGGGAGGTATTTTAGGCAGAAGAGGAAGCCAAGATGGCCCAGGTGATGGGAGCTGTTCTATTTCTTCTGATTGCTAGAGAGCTCTGAAAAGTGACTATGTGAAAACCTGACTCCATACCCAGCTCCCTGCATGTGTCGGAGTCAGAGCTGCTGACCCGAGTGACAAAAGTGAGGAGTCTGCTCCTTCTCCTGCATCAACAGAATTGTTTGCTAAGGTTCAAGTCATTTACAAACGACTTGCAAATCCACTGATGGCAACAGAGCTGCCCAGGGCTCACTGAAGGCAGAATTTGGCCTCCAGAACCATTGCTGGGGTTGATTAGCGAGATGGGAAGGACCCAGCTTGAGTCTCAGATCCCAGGTTCAGTTTGCACAGGGGCAGGTTTTTTTACATATATTGCTTGAAGACCGAGCAGGTTGGATCTGACATCTGCGAAATGATGAACCTGGAGCCACGTCACCATTGCTACAGTCGCAGTAGGGAGCAGAACCACAGCTGATGGTATAAAAGCCGAGCGAATGCTGTCGGTGGTCTGTGGAACTGGGTTCCCATAATGCCCGTTAGTACCCTGCAAGGGGAACATTATGGTCAGTTCAGCAGTAGTGCAGGAAGCCAGACAGGAGCCCTGGGAATTGAAGCTCTGGTTATTCAGCAGGCAGGGTAGGACAGGCGCTCTGACCCATCTCTATGGGGGACTGAGTCTCTAAGGCACCGATCACCAGCCTCGCTGGGCCCCTGCAATTAACCTGGAATTGTATGTGGCTGGTGAGAACAGCCCGTTACATTACACAGGATAAAAATACCCACGGGCCGTGACTCCTCCAGCTTCAGGGCACACACCAGCCTCTGGCTGCTGGGGGTTACGAGACCTCCCTTGTGGGCAGGTTATCCCAGAAGCACCTGCTGCAGGCACCGTGTACCTTCCTCGGGGGCATCTGGTGCAGGCCGCTGTCAGCGACAGGGGACTGGATGGATGGACCCTGGTCTGATCCAGTCTGGTAGTACCTATGTCCCTGTGCCGTCTGCCTCTGATTGGCTGAGCGATCTGTCTATCTCCAGTAGCAGCCAGTCACGGTACGTTTACACAGTGAGTGGCAGCCAGTGCCGCAAGCCTCAGAGCCCAGGGGGACAGACATGGGGCTTGTGCTAACAGGCTCCGAAGCTTACAGACGGGGTAGCACAAGCGTCACATCTGTTGTCCCAGGCTCTGAGGCTCACGCCTCGGCTGTATTGATGGCCCTTCAGTGGCTACTGTCCTGGGAGAAGTCAGGTTCCACAGGGGCGCCCCATTGTCATTGCATAGGGCGGAGTGGTGCAGAGAACCACATCGATGTCTCTCTGGACTGACAGCCCCTCGCCCAGGGCTGGCTGGGAGCCGCCGGAGAGGGGACCGAAGTACAGTGCGGGGTTTGTTCCTCGTTCCTGACTGCCTCCTTCCTTTGCAGGGGGACGCCCGCGGCACCTGGTTACAGCACTGTCGGTCTGCGCCCGGCGGCGCACAGACTATTGTGTGTGTGTGTGGGGGGGGGCTATTCGAAGTGTAAGATAAATAGCTTTATACCATGGGGCCCGTTAGGCCTGACACAAGTTCTCCCCAGGACACACAGCTCCTTGCCTGAAGCCCCTTATGTGGAGTGTGTTACACTCTCCCTTGGAAAACCCAAACCTTCTTCTGCTTTAACACAGAGCCCAACAAAGCCCATTCAAAGGCCTCGCTCTCTTGCAGCCGCTGGGCCAGGCTTGTATTTATGCCAGGGATTGAGAGGGGAGGGACGCAGGCTGCAATCACACATTTATTTCTCAGCTGGTTTAGTTGGCTGCTAATGACCTGTCCCATTGCAACAGGCCATAAAGGATACCTGATTCCAGCAGAGGAAAACCATGTGGGCCCTCAGGGCTGAGCACTCAGGGGAGGAAAATCTCCAGTGAGGGTTCGTTGGGGGAAAGGCTGCCCAGGCTGCGGGCAGGGGGAGAAGATCAGCCGGGGACATGTGGTGGCCAACAAGCCACAAACTATTTAGATTTTGTCTTCTGTGTTGAAACATTAATTAGCCCAGCTGCCCATGAAGTCTAGGGTGACCAGATGTCCCAATTTTATAGGGACTGTCCCGATTTTTGGGTCTTTTTCATATGTAGGCTATTACCCCCCCCCCATCCCGTCCCGATTTTTCACACTTGCTGTCTGGTCACCCTAGTGAAGTCCCTTCATTCCCCAGAGTGTCTCCTGGCTTAGTGACCTGCTTCTCTTTCAAAGGCTGCAGCCAGTGGTCAGGACTCACCCTCTCCCGGACACTCCAGCTGGAATCATTTTTAGCCTGGCTGCAAGGTGCGCACCGAGACCAGCTTAGCTCTGTTCCTACCGGCTCAGACAGGGCGTCACAGATCCACGTGCTGCAGGCAGATGTAACAGGCTGTAGGAGCCAGAGGGCTACAAAGCGGCTCCTTCCATTCTAAACCTACTGGCCCCGGCCAGCTGGGTTAATGCAGATCTCCCTGGCTTGGTGGGGAAATTGCTGAGTGTGCTTCCCCCCACCCGAATATTCCCGTGCCTGTGTCTCCTCCTCCAGCCCTTCACATCCCTTGCTCATGGTCTGAATCCCAGCTGTCTCCCCTCAGCCCGTACAAGCTGAGAAAGCAGGAAAGTGGCTGCATCTCTTTGACCACTGCCCACAGTCCCTGCTGTCTCCAGAGGTGGTAGGAACAGTGATTTGTGGCGAAGGCTCGGGGGGGGGGGGGGGGGGGGGAGGGGGGGGGGGGGGGGGGGGGGGGGGGGAGAGGAGAACTGAGCTCTATTCCTGGTTGAGCCACAGATTTCCAGTGCCTCAGTTTCCCTATCTGTCTGAAGGGGATACTTTCCCCCCCCCCCCCAGGGTCTGTGCTCTCTGCTGGAGAGAGGGCAGTCAGATACCACAGCAATGAGTCCCTAACACACTCCAGCCCTGACCGGCCTTTCTGTCCGGGTGCAGCTCTTGCAAAAAGGCTTTTCCCCCGTTATGGAGCAGAGTTACAAGCTTAACCACAGCTCAGTGGGAGGTTTTTGCTTGAACATATTGAAGTCTAAGCCCTGGGTCCTGATGCCCTGGAGAGCAGGGAGCTCACTAGCGACACCTCATAGAATCATAGAACTTAAGATCAGAAGGGACCATTATGATCATCTAGTCTGACCTCCTGCATGATGCAGGCCACAAAAGCTGACCCACCCACTCCTGAAATAATTATCCCCCGTGACTCAGCTGTTGAAGTCCCCAAATTTTGATTAAAGACTTCAAGTAGCTGATAATCTTCCAGCGAGCGACCCCTGCCCCATGCTGCGGAGGAAGGCGAAAAACCTCCAGGGCTTCTGCCAATCTATCCCGGAGGAAAATTCCTTCCCGACCCCAAATATGGCGATCAGCTGAACCCCGAGCATGCGGGCAAGACTCTCCAGCCAGACCCTCAGGAAAAAGATATCCAAAATCCCAACATTGACCATCGGTACTAATTACCAGCGGTGACACATTATTGAGTAAATCAAGTTATCCTATCAAACGATTCCCTCCATAAACTTATCTAGCTTGATCTTAAAGCCGGAGAGGTCTTTCGCCCCCACCGTATCCCTCGGCAGGCCGTTCCAGTATTTCACTCCTCTAATGGTTAGAAACCTTCGCCTAATTTCAAGCCTAAACTTCCTGACTGCCAATTTATATCCATTTGTTCTCGTGTCCACATTAGCACTGAGCTGAAATAATTCCTCTCCCTCCCTGGTATTTATCCCTCTGATATATTTAAAGATAGCAATCATATCTCCCCTCAACCTTCTTTTGGTTAAGGAAAACAAACCGAGCTCCTCAAGTCTCCTTTCACACGACAGGCTTTCCATTCCTTGGATCATCCTAGTGGCCCTTCTCTGTACCCGTTCCAGTTTGAATTCATCCTTCTTAAACATGGGAGCCCAGAACTGCACACAGTACTCCAAATGAGGTCTCACCAACGCCTTGTATAACGGGACCAGCACCTCCTTATCTCTACTAGAAATACCTCGCCTAACGCATCCCAAGACTGCATTAGCTTTTTTTACGGCCACATCACATTGCCGACTCATAGTCATCCCGCGATCAACCAGGACTCCGAGGTCCTTCTCCTCTTCCGTTATTTCCAACTGGTGCGTCCCCAGCTTATAACTAAAATTCTTGTTAGTCATCCCTAAATGCATAACCTTACACTTCTCACTATTAAATTTCATCTTATTACTAATACTCCAGTTTACAAGGTCATCCAAATCTCCCTGGAGGACATCCCGATCCCTCTCCGAATTGACAACCCCTCCCAACTTCGTGTCATCCGCAAACTTTATCAGCCCATTCCTACTCTCGGTTCCAAGGTCAGCGATAAAAAGATTGAATAAAATCGGACCCAAAACCGAACCTTGAGGAACTCCACTGGTAACCTCCCTCCAACCCGACAGATCACCTTTCAATACGACCCGCTGCAGTCTCCCCAAAGAGGGTACCGCGGTTTGGGACCAACGCGGGTCCAGATAGTGGAGATGTAACAGAAGTGATGGCAGCAGGAAACCGCCAGCAGAGGGTGCCCTGGGGGTCTACAGAGCTAATTCCCAGCCTGACCTGCAGGAGGCGCCGTGACAGTGAGCTCACACTGTTACAGATGCTCACCCAGAGAGGAGGACAGAGTTTGATTATTGATAAGACAACCTGGCTGGGAGGGGAGAGGAGGGGAGGGGAGGGGAAGTCTGACTTACAACATGTGCAGATATTGTCTGTTGGGCTGGTGACAGCACAGTCCTGGCAACAGCAGCGCAGAGGAAGCAGCCGGAGCCGCCAAACAGACTGTCAGGAGCAGTGCCGGGCAGTGATAGTGGCCCAGCTGGGGGCAGAGGGGCCATATAAGTTACAGGGGCAGGGTTGGGAGAGAGAGAGCAAGGGGGCTGGAGGGAGTCAAGTAGGCGGCTTGGAGTCATGCAGGACTAGGGAGAATTGGAGACTAAGAAACTTGGAGAGGGGAGCCAGGGGATTTGAGGCTGGGGAGGGGATCGGGGTGGGGTGGGGGTGGACAGCAGGAGGGTGCCTGGAGTGGAAGGCACGGGTTGCCAACTTTCCAGTTTTTCAAAACTGTACATTACAGCCCCTCCCCCCCATGGCTGGCTCGCTCCCCTGGGAACAGCACTAACGGCTGCAGCTAGGACATTAAACGTCAAACTGCACGCTTACAGTGTCACCGTTTGTCATGTTTGGTGGAGTAATAGAAAGCCCTGACAAAAGGAGGTGAAAATAATAACTTAACAGTATAATTTACATTTGATGCCAGCTGCTCTCAAGAGTTAAAAAACCAAGGCACTAACGTGTTGATATATTAAGTCAACGGTATTAAGATAATATATTCTGAATTTTGTTTTAACCTTTAAGCCGGTAAAAACCACACCCAGAAGGGAGCAGGCAGAGAGTTTAGTCCATAACCCAACACCACATCCCCATCACAGAAAATGTTCATATTTACAGATCAGTTACCAGCCATTCCTTAGAATACACAGTTCTGTATCTTCAAGTGACTGAGAAGTTGTAACTGTCAGGGGTTTCTCGGGATCATTTTTCGGTACATCGTTGACTCTCAGCACATGGTCTCATTAATATGCGAGTCTTCACTGTCTTTTTCCTTTCCTTTCTTCACCCTTGTCTTCCTTTCTCTCTCCTCCTTGTAATCTTTATCTTGTTCCATTTGCTTTTTCCTCCTTCCCCTCTTCTCTTCTCCTTTATTGATTTCCTTGTCTCTCTCTAACTCCCCCCACCTTTCTCCTTTTTCTACTTTCATTCCCATTTCTCGGTTGTCCCTTGATTTCTGGTCTCTCTCCCTCTACTTCCATAGACATTTAGACCTTAGAACATAAGAACGGCCAGCCTGGGTCAGACCAACAGTCCGTCTAGCCCAGTATCCTGTCATCCGACAGTGGCCAGTGCCAGGTGCCCCAGAGGGAATTAACAGAACAGGGAATCATCAAGTGATCCACCCCCTGTCGCCCATTCCCAGCTTCTGGCAAACAGAGGCTAGGGACACCATCCCTGCCCATGCTGGCTAATAGCCATTGTTGAATTTGCTGCTTCACATTGAGTGGATGTTTTTAGAGAACTATCCACAATGACTCCAAGATCTCTTTCTTGAGGGGTAACAGCTAATTTAGACCCCATCATTTTATATGTAAACTTGGGATTATGTTTTCCAATGTGCATCACTTTGCATTTATCAACATTGAATTTCATCTGCCATTTTGTTGCCCAGTCACCCAGTTTTGAGAGATCCTTTTGTAGCTCTTCACAATGGTTTTGCATATGGGTGCGTATTGCATATTTGTGTGTGTAAGTGGGGTATAGTGTTTGATTATAAATGGTGGCTATGAGATCTTTTTCTGTAATGTTTAGGAAATTTTATCTTTGTTGTTAGTGATTGATCTGAATGTGGTATTACTTTTTATGTAGAAACTACAGAAGAGACTTCTATAAACATCCACTCAATATGCAGCGGCAGTCAAAAAAATGAACAGAATGTTGGGAATCAGTAAGAAAGGGATAGATAATAATAGAACAGAAAATATCATATTGCCTCTATATAAATCCATGGTACACCCAGATCTTGAATACTGCGTGCAGATGTGGTCTCCCCATCTCAAAAAAGATATATTGGAATTGGAAAAGGTTCAGAAAAGGGCAACAAAAATGATTAGGGGTATGGAACAGCTGCCATATGAGGAGAGATTAATAAGACTGGGACTTTTCATCTTAGAAAAGACAACTACAGGGGATATGATAGAGGTCTATAAAATCATGATTCGTGTGGAAAAAGTAAAGAAGGAAGTGTTATTTACTCCTTCTCATAACACAAGAACTAGGGGTCACCACATGAAATTAATAGGCAGCAGGTTGAAAACAAACAAAAGGAAGTATTTCTTCACACAACGCACAGTCAACCCAGGGAATGAACTCTTTGCCAGCGGATGTTGGGAAGGCCAAGACTATAACAGGGTTCAAAAAAGAACTAGATAATTTCATGAAAGATACCCATTGGTGGACCTATTAGCCAAGATGGGCAGGGATGCCACCCCATGCTCTGAGTGTCCCTAGGTTCTGTTTGCCAGCAACTGGGAATGGGCGACAGAGGATGGATCACCTGATGATTACCTCTGAAACACCTGGCATTGGCCACTGTCGGAAGACCGGATACTGGGCTAGATGGACCTTTAGTCTGACCCAGTATGGCCGTTCTTATGTTACAGCTGTTCAGTCTCCTTGATACCTGTGATGTCNCTCCTGGGAGAGCAGAGTCAGTGCTCTGTTAAAGAGCCGGAGACAAGGGCCTGGCCTGAGTGTAACCCACCAAACTTCGATTCCACCCGTACCCGTAATAATGCCGTTGTAGTGCAGGGATAGGCAGCAGGTTCAGTCTGTTCTGACAGCGGAACTCCCACCTGTGGAGAACAACACAAATCTGCACATTGGGACAGGTGGGGATGCCAGTCCCCTGAGTTGCTCCGATTTGGAGGAAAGACACCACAGTGCAGTAAAGCTCCTCAGACGAAACCAAAAAATCCTTCCGTTTCTAAGAAGACAATTTG
Source organism: Platysternon megacephalum (assembly GCA_003942145.1). Lineage (NCBI taxonomy): Eukaryota > Metazoa > Chordata > Testudines > Platysternidae > Platysternon > Platysternon megacephalum. Next base: position 101,762 of record QXTE01000528.1, on the reverse strand, counting down.
TGGGTTAACTAAGACGCCTCATGAATCTAAACATGCTCTTATCATTACAGCAATACAGCACATACCGGTCACAGACAAATAACAGTATCCAACATACAGATTTCTTCACTACTGAAAGGTCCACGGGCCACCAATCCAATGCATTTAAAGCATGCGCTGCTTCTTTGGCATTTACATCCTCACACCCTCCTGAGCTGACCAAGGAGCAAGCGCCCTGTTCTTTGAATAGGCTGGGTGTAAGGATGCTGGTTCTGGCGGGACCCAACTGAGAGTGCCAATTCAGGACAAATTGCTTAAAACAGGGCAGTTACAGCCCAAGGCTGGAGTTTTTCCAACTCTAAGGCAAACCAAACCAGCCAGACAAAGAGGACTTTGGTCTCACCCCACTGGCTAACCACAAGTCACACAAGCAATTCCCTTAGACACTCCAGTTTCCCAGTATCACCACCAGTGCCACTTGTTATGGAGACAAATGGTTATGAAAACCAATACCGCAGTAAAAGAAAAACGGTTCTCTCGATCCAAAGGACCAAGCCCCAGACCCAGGTCAATGTACAAATTAGATCTTACCCACAAATCACGTTGTTGCCAATCCTTTAGAATCTAAAATCTAAAGGTTTATTCATAAAAGGAAAAAGATAGAGATGAGAGCTAGAATTGGTTAAATGGAATCAATTACATACAGTAATGGCAAAGTCTTGGTTCAGGCTTGTAGCAGTGATAGAATAAACTGCAGGTTTAAATCAACTCTCTGGCGTACATCCTCCGCTGGGATGGGTCATCAGTCCTTTGTGTAGAGCTTCAGTTTGTAGCAAAGTCCCCCCAGAGGTAAGAAGCAGGATTGAAGACAAGATGGAGATGAGGCATCAGCCTTTTATAGTCTTTTCCAGGTGTAAGAACACCTCTTTGTTCTCACTGTGGAAAATTACAGCAAAATGGAGTCTGGAATCACATGGGCAAGTCCCTGCACACTTTGCTGAGTTACAAGGCGTATCTGCCCTCTCTCAATGGGTCAGTTGTGTAGCTGATGGTCCTTAATGGGCCATCAAGCAGGCTAGGCAGAGCTAACACCAACTTGTCTGCGATGTCACCCAGAAGCACAGCATAAGTTTGAAATACAGACAATACAGAGCCAACATTCATAACTTCAACTACAAAAATGATACACACATATAGACCGCATAATCATAACCAGCAAACCATAACCTTGTCGTAGACACCTCATTTGACCCCCTTTATACAAGATTTGGTGCCACTACAGGATTTTGGTTGCACCCATGTTCTATATGGTCCCAGTTCAAGTGGATAACGTGACACTGGGATCCTTCTCCTGGCAGTTATCTGCTTGCTGCAGGTAATCAAAGCAGGCCTGCGAACATCAGCCATCAGGGCAGAGATCTTCACCTCCCCTCCCATACGGCTGTCTCCCTCTGGGGCTGGCTGGACTGGCGGAACAGGTTGGCACCCCCTTTTTTTTAAATTTGGGAGTGGAATTGGCCCTCCACCCTTGGAGATGCCCTGCTGAGCATGTGTGACCCAAAGCAGCCCTCTAGTCACACCCGACATGCTATGGGAATCATCTTTGTACGAAATATGCCTTGTGAGGTACCATTTGAAAACTAACAACTCTCTGGTCAATAAGATCATGATGCAACATTACATAGAGAGTGATGAGTTCCCCCGTACGACATTACTTGTGAAAACCCGACAGCCCCTCCTAGGCAAACGGTGTTAAAGAGGTCTATCCTAAACAAAGGAATGGGGCTTTATATAAGCAGTGAACAGGGGCATCAAGACAGTAGGGGAAGGATATGGTAGCGAACAGAGCGATTTACATTTCAGCAAACACAAGTCGGGGGGAAAAAGAAGAGCACGTGTAATGTTGACAGACCCTGGTTGTCGGCAGGATCAAACCTGGGACCTCTGGAGCTTAGTGCATGAGCTAAGAGGCAACTGGCTGTTAGCTAAGGCTGTCGAGCAGACTCATTGAATTGTCTCTAAATGGTCTCGGTGCCACTAGCTAGGACAGAACTCCATACCCAGGAGGTGTGTGGGTTACATACTTCCCCTCGCTGAGGAAACACGTCCCGAGCTCAGAGACTTCCCGGTTGAAATCCCAGACGAGCCCCCGCTTGTAACATTGACAGACCCCTGTTGGCGGTGAGCAGGATTGAACCTAGGGCCTCTGGAACTTAGTGCCTGAGTCTCTACCGCATGAGCTAAAAGCCAACTGCTTTGAATCCACTACTCTGGAAACGACTAACCCTCTTTTAATTGGATTTGATTTTTGCAGAGACAGAATGAATACAAGAGCGAAGGGGGACACAGGGAGCTGCAAAGAAACCCGGCTGAAAGGATCCGTTACCATGACTCTGAACAACCTTAGTCCTATGAATTACGGGGTTTTAACCCCATTTAATGGCTCTTCCCCAACCTCAGATCTCAACTGTAGGGTCGTCTCTTATTTCCCTATGTTGCTTTTTATTAAACCCCACACCTGGGGCTGGATGTTAAAGGTGGATATTTAGGTAGCCACATGAAATGGGTTGGAGGGTTTGGGGGACCAGGGAACCAGGGCCCCACTGTCCCCTCCCAGTTATTTGTGGGGTGAAGCCAGCCCCTGCAGTCACAGGTCTCCCCTCCCCATAGCAGGAGCTAGGGGCAGCAGCACCAGGACGAAGGTGGGGGAGGCATATTCACAGCCTCCTGGACCCAAAAGGATGGCACCAAATTCTGCTTTCTACCTATGCCCTCTGGAGACTCGTTCCTCTCTACTGATTGGCTGTTTGTGGCAACATCCTCTGACCCATCTCCTGCCCTCCCTGCTCCTCCCTCCTTCCTTCCCTCCTCATTATGCCCCACTCCCCAAGCTGCCATGTCCCTCTTCCAGGGCCAGATTAACTTTTTGTGGGCCCAGTGCCAAACATATTTGTGGGCCCCCCTGGGGAATGAGAGGCCGGGGCAAGAGCACAGCGGGCAGGGTGGATTTGATTTAAATCATGATTTAAATCACTAGTTAGGAAGACTCGAGTTAATCATGGGTTTCTACATAAAAGTGCATTCTTGTTGGTTGTTATAACCTTAATACATATTCTTCACAACTCAGAGATAGATGTAGGTTTCATTTTTAGAAGGTACACACTATACACTTTTAAAACGTGGTTTAGTTTGAAAACTTTTCAGATGAGTTTTACAGCCATATCAGAAAATGAATGATTGTTTGGTTATTTCGTTATCAAAGTTAATTGAAGCAGATATTTATGAAGTCATTGGGAGGTGAACTATCTCCAATTCAAGAGGTTAATCATTAATATTTGGAGGATTTTCTTGCCAGGCTGTATTAGGAGGAGAACATCACCAGACAGACATTTAAACTGTTTTATTTAACTAAAACAACAACGTTAAGTATTCTGGATTTTTTTCTTCAACAGCAAACATTATATTTTAACAAAAAAGCACATGTCCCTCACGTCTCACATTTATCTCCAGACTTCTTCTGCTTGTCCAGATCTATTCTGTTATTTCTCACCTCTATACATTATTTATTTATTTAAAAACATTTTTGCTGTTAACAAGCATGTTACTTCTGGAGACACAAATCCACAGTTTGGGAACTTCAAAACTAAACATCTCTGATGGTATCTTCTAGACTGAGCACTGAGTCCCATTGGGTAGATAGAAAACTTAACCTAAATAATCTATACAGAAGCTGCTGGAACCCCATAAGATTGGGTCCCTAATCCATGAACTTTTAGAACTCATTTACAAAACTTTTTTTAAATGTATAATCCCTATTCCATGATATAATGTATCTTAATTAAAACTATCTTTAGATCCGATTTAAATTGAAAAAATCTGATTTTTTTATTTTTTTTTAAAGTCATTGATTTTTATCCCCCCTGACAGCTGGGCATGGTGGGTGGGAAGGATTGGTCCTGAGCTGGAGCGAGGGAGGGGCCATGGGCAAGATGAGCACAGCAGGGCATGGGGGGAGGATTAGTCCCTGATGACTGGAGCAAGGCAGGGGCTGGGGGCAAAAACACAGTGGGGCGGGAGCTCGGGTTGGTCCTTGGAGCAAGGGAGGGGCCAGGAGTAAACTGCAAGCACAGCAGGGCTGGGGAGGGGATAAACAGGATCCCCCCTCACCCCTGTCCACATAGAGCGGGTACCTACCTTCTCCCTGGTTCTAGCCCATTCTCTTTGTCTCTCTCTGCACTGAGCTGAGGATGCGAGTGCAGGATCTGGGAGGGAGTTAGGGTGCAGAAGCAGGCTGGGGGTTGGGGTGCAGGGTCTGGCCGGGAGCTAGAATGAGGGAGGGGGCTCAGGGTTGGGGCAGGAGGTTGGGGTGTGGAGCGCTTACCTGGGGCAGCTCCCATTCAGTGCAAGGGATGCAGGTGGGTATGTGGGGGGTGGGGAGGGTGCAGGAGTCCGGGCATGGGGTGGGGGGACTGGGTACATGTGGGGGTACAGGAGTCAGGGCTGAGGACTGGGTGTGTGTAAGGGGGTGCAGGAGTCAGGGCATGGGGTGTGGGGGGCTGGGTATGTGTGTGGGGGTGCAGGAGTCAGGGCAGAGGGCTGGGGGGTGTGAGGGGGTGCAGGAGTCAGTGCAGGGGGCTGAGGGTGTGGGAGTCAGGGCAGAGGGTGGGGTGGGGGGATGCTCCCTGCCCTGAGCGGCTCACAGCAGGGGACTGGAGGGGATATGCCCCGATTCCACCCACTTCCCCAAGGCCCCGCACCCCCCTTCTCCTGAGAGCATGCGTCCAGCTGAGCTGCCCAGACACTGGTCTCCCTGCAGAGGGTGACTTGCCACTTCCTTCCTTCCAGGGGGCTGCGCCACTGCAATGACCGCCTCCAACTGGATCTGCTTCATTCAGGCAATAGCCGCAGGTCTAGGTAAACCAATGAATGGGCTTTGACATATGACCAGCCCCTTCTTCCCAACTCCCCCGAGTCCGGCCTGTGTATCTGGGGGCATCTCCCTGCGCTGGGCATCCTGCCCAGGGCCCCCCTCGCTCTCCCCAGCCGCTCCCAGCGCCCGGCTCCGGCGTTCCCGGCGACCCGGCCAGCGCCCGCAGTCCCGGCTCTGGCCCCGCAGCTCCCCGCTGCAGCTCGGCCCTGGCTCCCCGACGGCGCGGCTGGTCTGCGCTGCCCCAGCTCCCGCCTGCCCCAGCTCCCCCATCTCTGGCTGCTGCTCTCCCCTTAGCTCGGCCCCGCTCGCCTCAGGCAGCTCCCCTCACACGGAGGACGGGACCCTGGGCTCCTGGCTCCCTCATTGGCCGGCCTGCCCTGTCAATCGGGCTGACCTGGAGCGTTGGCGTCTCCCCGTTCACCCTGGGGACTCTTCATCCTGATTTCTCAGGATCCTGATTTCTCTTCATCCACTCCCCTTTCCTTTGGTACTGAGAGAGGCCAGCCAAAAACCCCACTAAGTTTCAGTGGGGGGCCAGCAGCCCCCTCCCGCTGGCCTAGATCCAATCTTCAGAGCAGGCCCCTTGGACTGAACCGGAAATTGGGTTTCAAAACACACACAGGGAGCCCCTGACGCTTTGAGCTCCAAACAGTTCTTAGATCTGGCTGAGGTGCCACCCTTACAAGCTCTTCATCTACCCACCCTCCAGTCCCTCTTCCCATTGCACGGGCAGCCCGGGGCTGCACTGACAATCCGTTCAGCACATCTGCCAGGGACGGGGTTGAAACAGTTCCCAGCCCATCCAGCTTGAGATAAGTCTGTTTGCCCAGGGGGCCTCTGTCTGAGCTCAGTTGTGGGGGTTTTGCTTCAATGTGGAAACCAATGCCGAGTGCCCCAGCGCCTGCTGTCTGCAGCACAGGCACGCCTGGGACATGGGGTTACTACAGGCTAAGGGGGGGATGCCCCTTCATCAAACAGTGGTAGCGACTCCCTGATTGGATGCCTAGGCACTACCACAGTGGGCTCTATATACAGCTAGAGCTGGGCAAACAATGGATATTTCAGTTCAGTGGCACTTATGAGAAACACATCATTTTGTTTTGGGTCAAACTGAATGTGAAACTTTTCAGTGACTCAGTGACAGGCTATGGTGGGTCTATTCCAGAGCAGAGATTTGAACTGTTGTCTTTTACAGCTAGTGTCAATACACCCGAACCACTGGACTAAAGGCAGGGCAGTTGCAACAACACCAGCAGCACCACCTTTCTCCTTCTCTCCTGGCCCTTTTGTGACTGGCCAAAACTGTATGTGTCAAATGCGCTATTCATTTCAGCTCACTCGAAACTGCATTTTTCATAATTTATAATCCTCTTCATTCAATCCCTCTGTCACCCAGTTTGACATAGAACACCAAGAGCTAAATTCACAATGCGACTGAGGTGTGGTGACACTGAACGTCACCATGCCTGACTTTTGGATGATTCACAAAACCTGGGTTGGTGCCTGGGCTCCCTGTAGAACAACTGGGGAGAGACAGACGCCTGAGAAAGGGATTGACAAAAGGTGGCGATGGAGAAGACTCCAGGTTCAAGTCCCACCCTGTAGCTGAGGGGAGAAGAATTTGAGTGGGGAGCTGCCACCTGTCAGGTGAACACACTGGGCTTTGGGACAGCCGGACAGGGGCTCCCTCAATCACTCCCATTGAAGCTGTTCCATAGTAGGGGGAATCGTTTAAAAATCATTGGTGCAGGGAGCCTGGGCACTGGGTCTTCCACCTCCCCATCCTTCCCTCGCCCTCTGTAAGCTCACTTAGAGGAGCCTGATTGGGCCCCACAGCCAAGTTAGGTGGCCAAACTCCTCCCGTTCCCTGCTGTGGGTGCTGCAGGGTGCATGCTCAGGAACACAGATGCCTAGTGAACTTTTACTACAAAATTGTCACTGTCAAGTGAGTTTAGGACCCTGCAGTGGTGAGCAGCAGCTGGGTGATCATCTAGTCTGACCTCCTTCACCTTGCAGACCACAGAACCTCACCCATCCCCTCCTGTAATAGACCCAGAACCGTCCTAGGCCTTTATGGCTTGGGGCAAACCAACCAGTACTTGGTTTTGTCTTACGTTGATCTCATCAGGGTCCTTGGGCTAGATACCTCAATAATTCCCAGGCTTGAGAAGCTCCTTGTAGAGGTATCAGCTACACCCCCTTCCCTGGGCCCTAGTGCCACCCCATCCAGCCTCTCCCCCGCCCAGTGATGCTGGGGATGGCTAGCCACTGGGTTGCTTGTACTTGAGGCTGCTATCCCTTTAAGGCCGGAGAGTCCTGCTGTAATAGTACCTGCCTCTCTAAGGGGGTTAGCAGAACCTTATCTCCAGCTGCTTGTCTGCTCCCAGACACTAGGTAGATGGGCCACGTCTGCTCTCCAAACCTTGGCCTGTGCTGCAGGTAATCGAGCCCAGGAAGCTCAGCTAATATGTGAAATGCAGGCACAGTGGACTGGGGTTTAAGTTCCAGGGCACCTCAATTATCCAAGCCTCAGTTCTTGAGATCTCTGTTTTCCAGGGCTTGGCCGTGGCCATTCATTATACTAAAGCCCCCTTTAATTATTAGTATCTTCCTCCCCAGCTCCGACACCCCATCCCCATGACATCTCAGCTCTTGGATGGTGTGCTGTAGAGAGGGGAAATTGGGGTTAGTCATACTCCATTTGGATGACACTCCCCTCGGGTCTGTGGCAAATCTCTCCTTCTTTCGCTCTTTGGTTCAAGGGCCTCACTTCCTTCCTGCCCCAGCCCCTCCCTCAGGTGTTGTGTCTGCCCCCTTGGAAATTCCAAACTCCATCTTTCCATCACCCCAGGAAAGCCCTGCCCTTTATCTACTAGGAAGTTTCTCTTCTGAGCCCTGTGCAAACCAAGTGCCCCATGGAGTCCCCTGCTTTCCATCCTCTAGTATAAACATCTCTGGGGCATTTCCCCCCACTGCTGCCACCCTTCCATGTCTAGCACCAGGTCAGTTTTTGAAAACTTAAGAGGGTTTGCTGTTCTCCTCCTCCATGGCTTGTTGGCTTTTATTCACACATGTGGCCAAAATGTCTGTAAGGACGAGACTTCGGTCATGCATCTGCCAAGGAAGGATTGATTCTTGAACCAGATGAGGTAAAGTAACAAATCCAGTGATCTATTCACACCATCAGTCTCATCCAAGCCCCAGGCCCCCCTTTCATCTTGGAATCTGGGGTTAAACATCATACCCCAAGGAGAGTCTCTTCTACATCAGTCTCTGTGTCCCAGGACAACAAGCCATTGTTCTCAGCCACTTTGGCCGATGGTTACCAGGCCCCCTGGATGCTAGGAAGATGGTGGAATTTGTGGGCCCCTTCTGTTAGTGGGCATGCTGGCAGCGTGAGATTCAGTAGTATGGAAACCAGAAGTAGTATAAGGGCCCTACCGTCAATCAAACCCTAACCCCGCCCCTTAGCCCCTTAAACCCCACCCCTTGACCCCTTAAACCCCGACCACCTGTCACCAGAAGTCCCACCAATGGGGGAAATTACTTCCGGGGTCAAGGCGGACACATGACCGGAAGCAAAGTGTGTCATGTGACCCCTCTAAAAACTCCTCCTACTGCCCTCTACCAATCAGGAGGGGTTTCGCTCCCGTAGGCCTGCCCCGAGAGGAGATTTGACCAATCAGGGGTGTTCCAGTGGGGGTGACCCATCCGGAAGTGGCTTGTGTGACCCCTCTAAGAACTCCTCCCACCGTCCTCTACCAATCACGATGGGGTTCGGCCGCATAGGACTGCCCCGAGAGCAGATTTGACCAATCGGGGGTGTTCCGGGGCGGGATGACCCGCCCAGAAGAGGGTCATATGACCCCTCTAAGAACTCCTCCCAAGCGCCCTCTGCCAATCAGAGCACAGCACCATCACCCCATAAGTCCCAGCGCCGGGGCAGAAGAGGCCATCTTTTACCAAGAACGCGTGCTTTAGAAATCGTGGAAACATGGACTTCTTCATCACCCCCGTGAGAACTTCGGACTTTGTTTTAGCCCCGAGGGCCTTTTGACTTGTGTGGAGAAAGCGCTACCTCAGCGACAGTTCCGACGAGGGCCCTTTGACTCAGCCGTTGATGGATATGCCAGAACCCGAAACCCAAACCCTCATGAGGCACCCCGATGAGCGTGACGGCCTCTCATTGTACACCCCCCTAGAGGTGGAAGGCGAACGCAGCTCGGGGGAGTCCCCGGAGGACAAGGTGAACGGAAAAGACGTCGCTCAGGTAAATGAATGATTAAAAAGTGACGGTTGATGATGGGGTGTAATGGGGTTAGGAACCAGGGGGTTGTGTAAATCTAAAAACAAGCAGTGGGATGCTTACACTGTTTCTTTTCTGAAAATCTCTCAACAGCTCGACGATGCCTTTCTAGAGGCCTTGGAGAACTTACACATCGGTAGCCCCGTGGGAGTAAATATATCCTGCATCAGCTGTTTTTCTCATGTCTCAGACACAGATCTGAAGAGGAAAATCCGGAAAAGGACAAAACGGAAGAATGAACCAGCTCAGACTCCCTTATGGTAGGGGTCATGGCGTCCATTTTTACAGGTGGCTGTAAAAGGTCGTGTTAAACCAGGCGATTAATAAAACTTATTTAAATGTGTCAATATGAATATATCCCCCTTCATATTTGTGTTAGTAAAAGACGGTACCAGTAACAGTCATGTCTACACAGGCAGCTCTGTGAAAGAAAATATATTACACCCCCGGGGAAGTTGGGAGCTTGAGCGCTATTTCTGAGATGGCCGCTACTAAATCGTCAGAGGCCGAACACAGTATAACCCTCCTTTGCTGCGGGGACGATTTGCTAAGTAATTTTAAAAGGACCAGGTTTCTCTTTACACAGCTAGACATGTTTTCAGTCAGCAACCCCGGCTGTTAAACAGGGGCCTGCCAATAATTCATCTCTTTTTACACCCGGCTGTTGTTCTTTTCAAAGTATAAACCACCGGCCAGTCTGGAGGGAAAAGACCAGTTCTTAGTCTATAAGCATCTGGTGTGGAAGCATTTAAATCCACCACCAGGTAGCCATAAGGTCTTTCGGTAGCATCCTCAAAAGCTTCTCGAAAGAATTCAGCTTTGCCGGGGTACATTTGCCGAGCGAGCAAAGCGATTTGTAATTTATCCCTGGGGGTTTTGCACAGAACCATGTCCAGGGCCTCCGGGTCCTCTAGAAAGGCATCGTCGAGCTGTCGAGAGATTTTCAGAAAAGAAACAGTGTAAGTTCCCACTGCTTGTTTTTAAAATTACACAACCCCCCGCCCCTCCCCCGGTTCCTAACCCCATTTTCCGTTCACCTTGTCCTCTGGTGACCCCCCCGAGCTTCGTTTGCCTTCCTCCTCCAGGGGGGTGGATGACAAGAGCCCACCAGGCTCATCGGGGGGTCTCACAAAGAGTTGGGTTTCGGGTTCCGGTGTATCCATCAGCGGCTGGGCCAAAGGGCTCCCCTTGGTCGCTCCCTCCTCCTCCTCGGAACTGTCCCTGATGTAGCGCTTTCTCCGCAGATGGTCAAAGGCCCTCGGGGCTAAAACAAAGTCCGAAGTTCTCATGGGGTGGTGAAGGAGTCCATGTTTCCACGATTTCTAAAGCAACGCGTTCTTGGTAAAAGATGGCCTCTTCTGCGCCGGCGCTAGGACTTATGGGGTGATGGTGCTGCACTCTGATTGGCAGAGGGCACTGGCAGGAGTTCTGAGAGGGGTCACATGACCCTCTTCTGGGCGGGTCACCCTGCCCTGGAACACCCCCGATTGGTCAAATCTGCTCTGGGGCGGTCCTATGCGGCCGCAACCCATCGTGATTGGTAGAGGATGGTGGGAGGAGTTCTTAGAGGGGTCACAGAACCGCTTCCGGATGGGTCACCCCGCCCCAGAACACCCCCGATTGGTCAAATCTCCTCTTGGGGCAGGCCTACACGGGCGAAACCCATCCTGATTGGTAGAGGGCAGTGGGGGGAGTTCTTAGAGGGGTTACATGACACACTTTGCTTCCGGTCATGTGTCCGCCTTGACCCCAGAAGTTATACCCCCATGGGTGGGACTTCCGGTAACAGGTGGTCGGGGCTTAAGGGGTCAAGGGGCGGGATTGACGGTAGGGCCCTTATACTACTTACCGGACACCCTTGAAGACCCTTGCCTTTCAAAAGGGTGGCTTTGTAAATTTAGTATCTCGTGTTCTTGAACGAGAGTCCTTGGACATTTGGGACTTCACTTTGTTTTGAAGCTTGGAGACGGTTTTCTTGAGGCACATTAAGATCCGATGGAGAACTGGAACTTTGCTCCTTGCAGGGGATGGTGTCCTAGCGCTGGAGGCCTTTGGTGGCTTTGGAGGAGAACCGTCAGGACTCCCAGTTGCTTTCTCCCCAGCTTGCAAAAGCCCTGTTGTGCTTGTAGCAACAGACACCATCTTTGGTTGCTTGGTGGGAGCCGTTTTCCCCATCCCATCCTGCGTCTTGCTCCTGTCTGCTGGAAGGAGCCACACCACTGGCATCGTGTTGTGGTTGGATGATGCTGAGGAGTCTCCTGGAGTCCATCGCTGTGGAATTCCATGGGATCTTCTGGGCAAGTCAGCACCTGCAGAGCCAGCTGGTCTCTTCCGTCGACGCTTACTGCACTTCTTGCAGACTCTGATTGGCGGCTGGTCCCTGAAGAGCTCTGAATTCACAGTTCCATCGAACCCATGTGGAGACGTGATGTCTCGAAGACCATGCAGCTCAGCAGATACTTGTGTCTCCTCCTGAGTTTTCTTACCCTTCATCTCTCCTGGATGTGCCTTGCGGCACAGCTGGCAGACTGAGACCTGGCCCGCCACGGGGCGGGAGCTGCTCAACATTTCCATCAGGTGCTTGATCTGCAGGTCGTGTGCAGCCTGCCCAGCAATGAGAGAGTCAAGGGTGGATCTTGTTAGCTGTCCAGAGCCTGCTGCCTCTGGGGCAACCTGGTGGCATTGGGTCCTGGGAAGATCTGCCCTGCTCTCACCTGCCTGTGCCCCTGGCCTCAGGCAGGAGCCTTCTCCCGAGATAACCTTCCTCTCCATGTGCAGCTCCAGCTCCTCTTCAGTCCCTTTGGTGCCACTCACACTGGTAAGGGGCTTTCTCACCTCGCTCCTATAAATGTGGAGTGTCGCTGCGAGCGTCTTCTCTGTTCCTGCGGTTCCTGGAGGTGGCGATGTCACATCCGCCCCTGCTGGCAGAGTGCAGCGATCTGGGCTAGTCTGGTTTCCTGCCGCTCTCCTGTGCTTGCCTGGCTCTCTAGGGGGGCGGAGTGGCCCAGGCAGGGCAGTCTCTCTCAGGAGGGGAGCATTTCTGTGCGACTCTCTCACCATCTTAGGAAACGCCTCCATTTGGATCTCCCAGCATTTCTGAGCCACGTGATCCTGCAGCTTGAACACCACCATGGGCACAAGCCTGGCCAGGATGGCATCAGGGGATGCCATGATCCTGTGGGCCTTTTGGGGCAGGGATCCCGAGGGGCAGACACATGGCTCCTGGATCTCCTGTGCCCGCTGAGTGTTGGATCTCAGGGGCTTTGGGACCTTTGCTGGAAATCCACATTTGTGCCGATCTGTGTTGAATTCCCATTGCTGATTGGTGTCCGGCTCACCCAGCAATGGCTCCCTCGGGATGGGGGTTTGTGGAGCTGGAGGCAGAAGAGCTGTGTGGGGTTTCTGGGGGGTGAGGAATAAGCCCTGCTCATGCTGGAGTCTCTTTATGTGCACGTGACAGTCCAGCTCCTCCCGGACTTCAGAGCTTAGGAAAGGGACCCTGCTCATGTTGAACTTCACCCTGCGGTCTCTGTCCGGTGGGCGCAGAACAGGGGCGTTAGGGATCGTTTTGGCCAGTGACTCTGTGTAGGGGGTAGGAGCCCCCAGTTGGCTCTGCAGATGCTTCTGTCGGATGTTGAAGTCTGAGCCATGGGCTGACGTCTGGCTCGCCGCAGATATCGTCACACTCGGCCTGTGGGAGAGAGCAGACAGGGACAGATGGGACATGGCCCTGCTGAGCAAAGGCAGGGCTTGGGCACAGCCTTCCAACTGTAGTGCAATGGGGCAGTGCCTAGGCATGCATGGCACACCACACTCTGACACAGGGACATCAACCTGCTAAGAAAGGACTGAGAGGGGGAGCTGGGACTCATTTGATCTATAACGACAACCCCTTCGTCACACGCACAAGTGCTGTTTCTTTCAAGCACAGCAGGGAGCAGGGGCAGGTTCTAGACAGTCACCTGCTGGGAGTTACGCCGGACAGAAGGATTTGATCCTACTCACAACCCCAGCTTGTGGTCTCTGCATTTAATTTCTGATAATCCCTCACCTCACTTTCACTGGTATCTCTCCTTGGAAGCTAAAGCCTCTTAGTGGCTTTTTCCCTGTTAGTTTAGGATCCTGGAGTGTCTGGTTTTCCCTGCTCCCTCCTCTCTACATTCACTACCCCCTCCCACCCAGCCCCCAGTCTGGTGCCCCCCGTTCCGTTGCCTTACGGTATCAGAACTTCATCCAGGTGTCTGGCCACGCACTGTATCCTCCTCTCAACGAGCCTGAGCCTAATGCTGTGAGCCAAGGTGAGCTTGTCCAGGGGCCCGCGGCAGCTGTGGAACAGAGAGAGCGGATAGCTGAGTGCTGGCCCTGCCCTCAGGCCCTCTTTTCCCCAGGGGGGCGGCACTGAAAGGCTCCCTGTCCCATTCTCCACTGAGGCAGCCTNTGTGAGCCAAGGTGAGCTTGTCCAGGGGCCCGCGGCAGCTGTGGAACAGAGAGAGCAGATAGCTGAGTGCCGGCCCTGCCCTCAGGCCCTCTTTTCCCCAGGGGGGCGGCACTGAAAGGCTCCCTGTCCCATTCTCCACTGAGGCAGCCTCCTCCCCAGCAATACCCGGGCCTTGGATGTTCTGGTTTTGGGTTAGCTGGATTGTTAGGTGATCCCTGTCTAGTGCTGAGAAGGTGAGAGTGTAGCCTGCTGGCAGCATGTGTGTCAGGTCCCTTCCGCAGAAGCTAATCAGCATATAGGATAACGGCCTACTACAGCTACCAACTAATGCAGCTACCTCTGTAGCTCTAAGGGGTGCTTTATGCTGCAGAGCTGAAATCCTACTGGGAACCCATGCTGGGGGACTGGGGGTGGAGGAGGGGCCATTACACAAGTGCTGCCGGATCCCTTTCACCCTACTCACCGTAGCAGAAAGGCCAGCCTTCCTCCCGGAACTCTCCACCTCACCTCCCTGGTGTGCAACTTTTTCTCCCCCTCTTGGGAGGGGAGGATGGTCCAGTCCAGTCCAGTCGACACAATCTACCGCGCCCTCCCCTCCCCAGGTTAAATGAGCCGCATGATGCTCGAGGAAGGGAACGACCCACTGTACGATGCATGGGGGTGGATTGGAGATGGCAGCTTCTGCTGGGTGGGAATGAATTGCATGATTGTAAAGGAGAAGAGTTGCTTGCCTGGTATATAGGTCGGGGCAGGGGAGGGGTTCCTAGGGCTACTGCCCCTGGGTGGGGATGAATTGCATGACGCGAGAGGAGGGGACTGACCCACTGCAGATTTATGGAGGGGGGCATTGCTTACCATGTCTCTAGGGATGCTCTAGCCTCCTTCAACTCTTCCTCACAGCATCCAAAAGCTGCCAGAAGTGAGACATAAAGGAGACATTGAGCTGCTTGGGCAGCCTCTGCTTCCTAGCACCCTGGAGCCCCAGATTTCAGAGGCAGCCTCTGCACGACTCTGGGCATGACTCTGCCTTCGCAGGAAGAGGGGAGGCAGGTGGGGGAATAGACCCTATTTCTCTGCGTTGCATGGGGCCCGAGTCTGCCAACACAGCTGTGGGGTCAGGGGCTGCTTACCTTTCCGGTTCTTCTTTGTGTCTCTGTGCCTCGTCTTCCTCTGAGAAGCCTGCCACACACAGAGAAAGCAGCAGGGTTAGAAGAGAACTCCTCAATAAAACTGGGATAACAATGAGCCAGAGGTGATTGCCATGTGGGGCCAGGGGGAAGTTTTTCCTTGTGGGAGAGTATTGCACTATGAGGCACCATGAGTAGGCCTTGTGCTTTCCTATGATGCAGCCAATATAGGGCACACAGCACAACCTATAACACGGGGCACTGGAATACTCCAGAGGGTGGAGAAACAGGGATTGCGGGTACCAGGAGGCTGTAGAGCTTATAAGGATTGAAGGAGAGAGCCTGCAAAGTTCTCTCTCCTGCAGAGCTTCTAAAACTATGCAGTTTTAAGGACTGCAGGGCATGCAACTAATCACAGATACCATGAACCGAATTCAGACGTTGGGGGAGAAATCCGACATCTGGACAACAGTGTTTCCTATATACATATTATGGGAATGCATGATATAGGGGTTTTATCTGCATGCATTTGGGATGGCCATGCTACTCCTGAGTGGTGAAGCCATGAACGGGTTATGCAAATCCTCCCAAACAAGTGCTGATAGAACCCCTATATCATCCTTCAACGGCAGCTGTTTTACACCGAAAAAACAAACAAACCAACAAAAAAACAATTTGGCATGAGTTCAGCCCACTTGCCTGGGAGCTGCAAAGTATGTTGAAGGTAACTGCACTGCTTGCAGCTTCAATCTCCAGGGATTCCTTTCACAGGCTAGAACTTTCTCGCCTGGGCTCAGCCCCTGCCCTCCTCCCCCACAGTTTAGTTCCTTTGTTTCTCCAGGTGTTTTCAGCAGTCTTCCTTTTTGGGCAGGGAGGTGAAGAAGAACCTAGATTAACTAGGTGGAGAAGAACCTAGATTAACTCACTTCCAAGCCTTAAATAGGATTTGGATATGACAGGAATCCTTTGTCTCCCAGTTTGACCACCCCCCACTCCCTCCTAGTGGAAAAATACCACCAGTCCAAAATGATGTCCAGTATCAGGTGACATGATCACATGACCCTGCAGTGTCAAAGCAGCATCAGGAAGGAGGAAGATTAGTATCTTCAAAGTCTTATTGTCCTTCCTAATGGCCCATCCAGGCTGATTGCCTACTGTTTGGTGGGCATTCCCCTGGTGCAAGCACTTTTGTAATTGATACAGAGCCCATATTCCTAACTTCAGATACAGAAATGATACATCCATACAAATAGGATAATCACATTCAGTAAATCATAACCTTTCCAATGAGATCTCACATGACCCATCTTGCATAAAACATACCTTAGTTATGCCATATTCATAGAACAATATTTCTATGAAGAATATGGGGCGTAATGTCGCAGGGGTGAACAAGCATGTGGACAAGGGCGATCCAGTGGATATAGTGTACCTGAACTTTCAGAAAGCCTTTAACAAGACTGTTAAGGGTGGTTTGATTAAAAGTCTATAAATACCTACATGAGGAACAAATAATTACAAATGCGCTCATCAATCTAGCAGAGAAAGGTCTAACATGATTCAATGGCTGGAAGTTGAAACTAGACAAATTCAGACTGGAAATAAGGCGTCCACTTTTAACAGTGAGAGGAATTAACCATTGGAACAATTTACCAAGGTCATGGTGGATTAATTCTCCATCACTGGCAATTTTTAAAATCAAGATTGGACATGTTGATAAGAGCTCTGCTCTAGGAATGATTGTGGGGAAGTTCTTTGGCCTGTGCTAGACAGGAGGGTCAGACTAGAAGATCACAATGGGCCCATCTTGCCTTGGAATCGATGAAAAACAACACCTTACCCAAGTCTAAGTTTGTCACATCTATGTTTGACATGACCCATTGTCCATAAAACATTGTTAACCTGCTTTAAATATATTTCCGTCCTTTATTGATTGAATCCCATATCAGTTTGTCCATTATTTCAGGCTAACTGGCCTATAATAAGCTGGGTCAACCTCCCGTAGCTTTTTGAATATTGACAAAACATTAGCACACTTCCAGCCTTCTGGAATTGCCTCAGGAATCCTAAATTTGTTAAACAATTAATGTCCATGGGCCAATAACCTCCTGAGCCAGCTCTTTGAGGACTCTTGGGTGTAGATGATCCGAGCCTGCCGATTTCAAAATACTTATGTTTGGTTCCTGCATTCAGCTGGCAGCAATCCAGCCTTTCCACCTCTCTAGGACTCTCACTTACCTCAGATCTGGCGAGCCACAGCACAGCATAAAAGACGAGAAACAGCAGCGTGAATTTCAGGATCGTTAGGAAGGAGGCACAGGTGAAATATAGGAGGAGTGAATTCATTTCCCCGGGCTCAGACACTAAGAACCACAGACACTCTCAAACCAGCAACAAGTACCCAGGCTACACCTGAGGGCAGGTTGCTGCTCTGGCATCAGGCAGGCGCTGATGTCGTCTCTAGGTCACAATGGGGCTGCCCTCCTGCAATCTCCCTCTAGCCTGTGAGGTGTCAATGCTGTACTTACATCAGGAGATAGGATGGGGCAACTGCCCAAGGGGGCTGAGCTGCTGAGTTCAGAATAAGGCAGGAGAGAGGGCATCAGATTTCCCAGGAAAACCCTGCGTCTTTTCAAAGCTTTATGACTCTCAAGCCCCTAGGCAAGGGATGTTTTTTCTCTACTTGTGGGAACTCATAAAACCCCTGTGACTGAGGCAGAATCTCCCAGCCTGAAGTGAGAAGCAGCCCTGAAGTGATTATCTAGCGCTACAAGTGCAGAAAATCTTTCACAGTATCGCCAGCCCAAGCATTCCAAAACCATGAGCTGGGCCCCACCAAAATCATGAGATTGGCTTCAAAATAATGAGCTCTTCAAAAAAAATTCATCTGGGGAACTCTTCATTTGCTTTCTGGTGTCTGAGCCGCTAGGGTACATTAAATTCACATTCTCCAGCTTCTCTTTGCAACCATGAGGGCTTAAAATTGGCTAATAAATAAAATAAAATACAATAAAATAAAATAAAAAGCAGAGATGCTCAAATAAATCACTTGACTCCAGCAGTGGGAGCTTTAAGAAAAGCACCCTATATCATAAGATAATAAAGGGCCCTACCTCTTATCTAACATGTTCAATCAGTAGATCTCAAAGCACTTTACAAAGGTGGTCTGTAGCATTAGCCCCCTTTTAGAGATGGGAAACTGAGGCACAGAGAAGAGCAGTGACTTGCCCAAGGTCCCCTAGCAAGACAGTAGCAGAGCCAGGACTAGCACTTAAGTCTTCTGAGGTCCATCAGGTGCTCTATCCACTAGGCCACACTGCATTTGAAGTAAGGGGTCACAGTCAATACATTCCTGTGGTGGTTATTTTGGGCTCTTCCAATACCATTGTTATTGGAGTTACACATGTTGACCGGTGACCTGTGCTGGCACAGGGGCATCATGATTAAAACGAGTTTCTCACAGCAGGTTGCATCTGAGTTCTTGTTAGGCCTGAACACAAGTTAACTGGACCATGTCTCCGATGTCCCCATGGGAAAGTTTAAAAGCCATTGAAGGCCTTGCAGTGCACTGACATACTGGGATTTTCAGAAATCCTTTGACAAGGCCCCCCACCAAAGGCTCTTGAGCAAAATAAGCTGCCATGGGATAAGAGGAGGCTCCTCTCATGGATCAGTAACTGGCTGAAACACAGGAAACAAAGGGTAGGAATAAATAATCCATTTTCACAATGGAGAGAGGTAAATAGTGGTGTCCCCCAGGGATCTGTACTGGGAACAGTACTGTCAGGGCCGGCGTACCCATTAGGTGACCTAGGCGGTTGCCTAGGGCGCTAACATTTGGGGGGCGCCAGCGCCCCGGTCGTCATCGGTATTTTGGGGGCGGGACCTTCCGCCGCCTCTGTCGGGGGTGGCATTTCGGGGGCGGGACCTTCCACCGCCTAGGGCGGCGAAAAAGCTGGCGGCGCTCCTGAGTACTGTTCAACATATTCATAACCGATCTGGAAAAAGGGGTAAACAGTGAGGTGGCAAAATTTGCAGATGATACAAAACTACTCAAGCTAGTAAAGTCCAAAGCAGACTGCGAAGAGTTATGAAGGGATCTCTCAAAACTGGGTAACTGGGCAACAAAATGGCAGACGAAATTCCAGGTTGATAAATGCAAAGTAATGCACATTGGAAAGTATAATCCCAACTATACAGATAAAATGATGGGGGCTAAATTAGCTGTTACCCCTTTCAAGAGATCTTGGAGACATTGTGGATAGTTTTCTGAAAACATCTGCTCAATGTGCAGCGGCAGTCAAAAAAGGAAACAAAGTTGGGAATCATTAGGAAAAGGATCGATAACAAGACAGAAAATATCATATTGCCTCTATATAAATCCATGGTACACCCAGATCTTGAATACTGCATGCAGATGTGGTCTCCCCATCTCAAAAAAGATCTATTGGAATTGGAAAAGGTTCAGAAAAGGGCAACAACAATGATTAGGGGTATGGAACAGCTGCCATATGAGGAGAGATTAATAAGACTGGGAATTTTCATCTTGGAAAAGAGACGACTAAGGGGGGATATGATTGAGGTCTATAAAATCATGACTGGTGTAGAGAAAGTAAATAAGGAAGTGTTATTTACTCCTTCTCATAACACAAGAACTAGGGGCCACCAGATGAAATTAATAGGCAGCAGGTTTAAAACAAACAGGAAGTATTTCTTTACACAACACACAGTCAACCTGTAGAACTCTTTGCCAGAGGATGTTGTGAAGGCCAAGACTATAACAGGGTTCAAAAAAGAACTAGATAAATTCATGGAGGATAGATCCATCAATGGCTATTAGCCAGGATGGGCAGTTATGGTGTCCCTTTGGTCTGACCCAGTATGGCCGCTCTATGTTCTTACAAACACATGCATTTCTGTATTGCTGAGCCACTGGCACTGGCTTCATAGTTAAGGTTGGGCCAGAATGATATCTTAAAAAATGGTTGAAAACATTTATTTTGGGTGTGAGTGGGAAAGCACCACCACCACATTCTCCTCTTCCCCACTTCACTTCCACCCCCATCAAGTGCCGATAATGTCCTTTAGCCTAGGGGATTGTGCACTGGCCTTGGAGTGAGCTTACTATGAGTTCAAGTTACATCTCCTCATTGATTGGTTTCGTTTCTGTGTTTCACACCTGATATTATTGATCAAGGAGTAAGTGGGGGAATGGTCCTGCTGTTGTGGGGAATTTTCTTGGCTTCTGCACTATCCCGGTGGAATCAGATAGCGAAAGGATCTGAGTCCTCGCTCCAGCTCCCTTTACCCAGAGGCCGGCCTGACCTCAAGGACTCCCCTTCCACTCTCCCGTATGGCAGAGTCCTCGTAACCCAACAGGGCTGGGCCCAGAATTCCTGGAAGGCTTAACCCCCCCCCCCACCCTCCCAATCTTGACATGGACACTTAAGCCAGGGCTAGGGTGTCCCCCTCTGGGGTACGCTGTCTGCATTGGCCACTTCCCTGACCCACTGATCACTACATTCAATTCAAACCAAATACAATTTATTAAACAACTGTAAGGAAAAAATGGAAAAGGGTTAAGGGAAACAAGGAACTCGCCCATGGGCCTGGGGAACACCTCAAACAGCGGTCTCTGGAACATAGATGTGAGCAGAGGCAGAATGAGCTCTTCTCTAACATCTGCTTAAGTAGGGTGGGGCCCTGAAGACATCTTGGTGAGCGGCTAGCAGAGAAGTGCAGCTGGTGAAGAGGCTTGGCCAGCAGAGTGGCTGGCGGTGAGGACTGGAGCAGAATCCCACAGAGAGGTGTGGCAATTGGCCATTGGGGGCCTGAGTAGCGGAGCGTGTAAGGTACCACCATGCCTCCCCCTCCCCTCCTTCCACCCAGGCTTGGGTGTGAACTTTGCAGATGAACTTCTGAGCTCTGGGGCTGCACTGACCAAGGACAGCAACTGTGAGCGGGGTGACTTTTGGATTGCTGGACTTAAGAACCCAAAGGGAAAGGACACGGCCCAACCTACTTGAGGGTGGGTCTTCTGGCTCATAGAATCATAGACTATCAGGGTTGGAAGGGACCT
The DNA here is from genome assembly GCA_003942145.1 of Platysternon megacephalum. Taxonomy (NCBI): domain Eukaryota; kingdom Metazoa; phylum Chordata; order Testudines; family Platysternidae; genus Platysternon; species Platysternon megacephalum. The sequence goes on along the minus strand of QXTE01000528.1, from coordinate 80,903 downwards.
CAGGAGGTATCTAGTCCCACCCCCTGTTCAAAGCAGGACCAGTCCCCAACTAAATGGTTTATGGTTTATGTTTATGAACCCTGTGTGTGGTGTTTCCCCAACATAATGCTGCATTGTTTCCCCCCTTCGTTAGAAGGTTTTTGCTACACTCAGACTCCGTGCTTGCGAGAGGGGAAGTATTGCCTCTTAGAGGCGCCCGGGGGGTGGTATGTAATTGTCCCAGGTCACTGGCTGGGGGCTCGAGCCGGTTGGATTGTGTTATTGAAACGGAACCCCTAGATACTGAACCTGGCCCTTGTTGCTGCCAACTCTGACGAGCAGAAGAGTTACATATGGAAAATTCACAGTCTGTTCCTCCCACGTCCCAGGCCTCCCTCCCAGTCTCTGGCTACACTGTGGTGATACCGCGGGTCGGACACTGCTCTGGTGATAGGGTTGCCTATTTCGGTTGGACGAATTCCTAGAGGTTTCATCACTTGACCTAATCTTTAATTCCTGGAGACTCCAGGACAATCCTGGAGGGTTGGCAACCCTACCTGTTGGTGGCCACACACCCTCAGATGCTAGCAGCAGGACCTTTCTTGGCAGTATCAGCCCCCTTGGTGGGGGTCACAACCCCGCGCCCGGCCTGCAAGGCCTCTTGTCTGGCAACGTCTCCCTGTGCTGGGCCCTCTGCCCAGAGCCCCCTCGCTCTTCCCAGCCGCTCCCCGTGCCCAGCTCCAGTGTTACCGGCAGCCCAGCCAGTGCCTGCTGTCCTGGCTCTGGCCCCGCAGCTCCCCGGCTTCCCGATGGCAGAGCCGGCCTTAGGAGTGGCTGAGGGGAGCCACCGCCCAGGATGCTGTGCTGAGGGAGGCACTGTATAGGCTTCGACCTGAGCTGCAGGGGGGCAGCTGATCAGCCAGCTTGGTAACTCCTCCAGAGCAGGGTTGCCCCTCCGCCCTCCTGCTCCCTGCAGCTGCCCCTAGCCACAGAGTTGCCCCTGGTCAAGCTGCTCGGGACTGGGAGTCTCCTGTCTGCAAGAGGGGGGCTGATGTTGGGGTGTCCCCCCACTTGTGTACCCGGTCCGGAGTGAGGGGATGGGGGAGCCTGTCTGTGCTGGTGCCTCTGGGTCAGGAGTGGGTGCTGCCAGCGGCTGCTGCTGTCTGAACAAGCGTTCAAGCTGGTGAGTGCTCTGCCTAAAGAGAGACACTCACTCAGGCACACACACACTCCCCCAACCCACACACACACTCACACATGTATGCACTCCCCTAATACACACACACACTGCCCCCCCCACATACAGTTCCCCCAACACACGTTCTCTCTCTACACATCCCTCACGCAATCCTCCCAACACACACACTTGTACTATTATAGTTGTTGTTGTTACTTCTTGGTACTTTGTCAAAATGAGCAATGCATATATATTCTCTGTAATTTTATTCTTTTAAAATTAGTTAAGGATTACAGTGCTGTTGTTTTAGTTTTTGACTGACCTGTGCATTTCATAATTTTATTTCTCTCTTACACTTAAATTTAAATCTTTGAGTAGTGAGTTCTAAAATGCCTAACCTGTCCTGGCTGGGTCATTATCATTATTACTTTTACCACCATATTGTGCTTTGTCATCATTATTTAAAATGGTGCAATCAAATAATAGTATCCTTGTTAGAATGTAAATTTAGCTTGTACTCACCTCAGCAGTACCAGCTTTTAAAAAAAAATAGCTAATCACATAACTTTAGACATTGTGCAGATAAAGGTTGCTTATGTTCAAATTGTATTTTTAGTTATAGTTATAAAATAACTTAATTTGTGAAAAAATAAAGCGGTTCCACATCTGATCCCAATAGTAATGATGGAGTCAAATATTAGTGAGTCATATGCATGATTGTGATCAGTAAACATAAATGCCAAAAGAATTAGAAAAATAAACTCCTGTTCTTAATAAAAGAGAAAAAACCTTAATCGCATATGTATAAAATAAGTAAATACATTTTTAGTGGGGTGAAAAACAATTGACTAAAATAGAGTAGATAAGGGCAGTAACACGGACTGTGTCTGTTAGATTTTAAGCAGGTTTTATATTATTTTTGTTATCTCTACTAAAGATAGCGTACAAAGTATCAAACTTGTGTTTCTGATACCTGTGTTAAGGCTCCAGAACTGATTCCAATCCCAAACCTGGAGGTAATATTTTGCTGTGGAGTGTATTGTGTTATTGCACATATTGAAGATGTAGCTATCTAACCCAGACCTACTCTTAGTAGATAATCTAGCAGAAAAAGGTATAACGCGATCCAGTGGTTGGAAGTTGAAGCTAGACAAATTTAGACTAGAAATAAAGACCACCCCGCTACATGCAGGTTGTATCAGTAGGAGGCTGCAGGGGTCTTCTAGCTGCGGATGTTGTCAGTGGTGAGAGGGGCTTGGATATCAGCTGATATCTGGCTGATTCCCCAACTTACAGCATGTTTTAATGACAACCATACTACACAATCTCATAACTTCATATGCACTAAATATATACATATTTAGATAGAACAGTGACTTTCAGCTGATCATAACCTTTTCCCTCATACCTCACATGGCCTGCTTTATATGCAAGATCACAATTATATATAAATGAGGAATATGGGAGTTACAGGGGGCTCCCCCAAGATATAGAATGTCACACATGGGAAGTAAGGAAGCACAATGGCAGAGGAGCTGTGCAAACAGTAAATACAACGAGGAGTTCTGTTGCACCTTAAAGACTAACAAATTTATTTGGGCATAAGCTTTCGTAGGCTATAACCCACTTCATCAGATGCCTGGAGTGGAAATGACAGTAGCAGGTATAAATATACTAACACATGAAAAGATGGGAGTTGCCTGACCAAGTGGGGGGTCAGTGCTAACGAGGCCAATTCAATCAGGGTGGATGTGGCCCACTCCCAACAGTTGACGAGAAGGTGTGAATACCAAAAAGGGGGGGAATTCCTTTTTGTAGTGAGCCAGCCACTCCCAGTCTCTATTCAGACCCAGTCTGATAGTGTCAAGTTTGCAAATTATTTCCAGCTCTGCAGTTTCTCATTGAAGTCTGTTTTTGAAGTTTTTTCGTTGAAGAATGGCCACTTTAAAGTCTGTTACTGAGTGTCCAGGGAGGTTGAAGTGTTCTCCTACTGGTTTTTGAATGTTACAATTCTTGATGTCTGATTTGTGTCCATTTATTCTTTTGTGTAGAGACTGTCCGGTTTGGCCAATGTACATGGTAGAGGGGCATTGCTGGCACATGATGGCATATATCACATTAGTAGATGTGCAGGTGAATGAGCCCCTGATGGTGTGGCTGATGTGGTTGGGTCCTATGATGGTGTCCCTTGAGTAGATATGCGGACAGAGTTGGCAACGGGGTTTGTTGCAAGGATTGGTTCCTGGGTTAGTGTTTCTGTGGTGTGGTGTGTAGTTGCTGGTGAGTATTTGCTTCAGGTTAGGGGGCTGTCTGTAAATGAGGACTGGCCTGCCTCCCAAGGTCTGTGAGAGTGAGGGATCATCTGTGAGAGATTGTTTTCCAGGATAGGTTGTGGATCCTTGATGATGCGCTGGAGAGGTTTTAGTTGGGGGCTGTAGGTGATGGCCAGTGGCGTTCTGTTACTTTCTGTGTTGGGCCTGTCCTGTAGTAGGTGACTTCTGGGTATTCTTCTGGCTCTATCTGTTTCTTCACTTCACACAAGTTGTACTGATATCATTCAATCAGCTGGATGATTACTTTTAATATTCTTTCCAAACTGTTCAAGGTCTCCCTCTCCTGCTCAGGATTAGAATACAGGGCCTGATTTTCAGTTAAATCTCTTAATTGATTTAAATGGGAGTTTTGCTCTCAGTAAAGAGGGCAGAATTAGTCCCTCAGGGTATGTAATGCTGAAGTTCTCTTACTTGCAGAACTAGCAAGGGACTTAAGCAGGTGCCTAATTTGAAGCGTGTGAATAATCCTATTGAAGCCAATAAGATTATTTATGTGCTTAAAACTGGACATGTTCTTAAGTGTCCTGCTAAATCATGGTCAAAGGGCCTCAAAGCTGCTCTCACTGAAGTCAATGGGAGTTTTGCCATTCATTTTTATCATTACGATTAAGATCAGCTTTCTGTTTAAAGCTTGACTCTTGTAAGTGCTCTAAAACCTACATAGTTCCTGCAATTGCCTTGGCATTTGGTGGGCCTCATGGGGACCTGGCACTCTGTTAGTGATCCACATTTGGGGCCATTTGACCAAGGGGTTCCCAAGATACAACCCCTGATAAAACCCAGCTTTTTTTAACATTGACATTCTGACATACTTTTTTTGCTCACAGATAAAGAACAAACCAGGGCTTAGATCATCGCTCCAGAGTCGCCAGTGTTCAAGGGTGACCCCAACAGAGAGCATGGCACCCACAGTCCTTGGGGGAAATAAACTTAAAATTTACTTGAGAAAGATTTTGCTTCTCCAGTTAGGTTGGTTACAAGCCTGTGTGCTTATTCTCGCTCCTAATAGATTACGGTGAGCACGTGTGGCCAGAGCTGTTAATAGTATTGTTCCGTTGAAAGTTTCCTACCGGCTGGACAGCTCAAGCGACTGAAAAGTGTCCCTTGAAGCTGACCCGACCAGTATCAGTGAGAGTCCGACCTTGGGCAGGAACCTGGAAAAGGTTAGGAGGCGTATTGACAAAACCTGGTGTTGTCAGATGCTACCGGTGGGGTGCTCTGCTTTCTCCTGTTGATATCACTCGGCTGCGTGTGTGTGTTCCCTCTGTGTGCTGCCCCAGCTCTGCGCAGATCGCTGACCCAGCAGACCTGAAGAGAACCCCCAATAACCACAGAGTCCAGTAAAATGCAAAGTCACGTCGACTAGGTTTATTGCGATCTTGGACACAATTGCAGTTCCCTGTAGGTTTCTTAGCCTAACTCAGGGCATACTACGAGAAAGTGCCTCTTGGCAAGGACCCGGCTTAGTGGCGGGACTTTCCACTCCCCCTACGGCCGGACAAAGACACTGCCCCAGGGATACGTTCTTATACACAGGTACAAACAAATTACACATCACTCCTGACGTATTAAGGTGCAACCCTTCTACGCAGCAAGGTACAACCCCTCTACGTAGTAAGGTGCCGCCTCTCACCTTGTACAGATTGGTTCGATCAAAACAACTCTATCCATCATTTTACCCTTTTGCCCCCGTCATTGGGATGGGTCGGCCTGTTCCATGTTATCTGTGTGGAATGTCTACATTCTGATCCCTAGTGTGCCGTACCTTTTAGGTATGTATCTTCTTGCAGCATTAGCCCTTTCCTTGCCAGCTTCTGTGAGCAGGGCCTGCCTCTGGCTCACAGCTTAACTTTGCTTTATGCTTAGCAAAGTCTTGACCATTACTTCAGTTCAGGCCTCAGACCTCATACTGGGCCTTTATCAGGGCCTTCACTTACTACACCTGTCTCTCAGGGTTGTTTGTTTCTATTGATCTGGGGGAATGTAATCCAAGTGTTTTTGTAAAAAGTAAAAATTGGACATGTGACTGCTTCCTGTGGGTGGAGGAATGGAGGGAATAGGTGTGAGAGGAGTTTGGGGCTGCACTGAGGGGAGGGGGATAAATGAGGATGGGTGGCAGGGGAAATTAGAAGGATTGGGGGAATCAGGGGAGGGGGAGAGACACGAGAGACACTTGTGAGGGAGTGGCAGGGGGCCAGGGGGAGAACAGGGGCTGGACCAAGGGTGTGTGGGAGTCAGGAGGGGCCCTGTTTGGAGAAGGGGGTAGGACTGAGGGGCCCTGGCTGGGGCAGGAGTCTCAGCTGGCGATGGGTAGTGCGGGGGAGGGACCCAGCTCAGAGTGCAGCTCGGGTTATACAAGCAAGGTAGCGTGCGGCCCTCCTGTAAACTGCAGCCTGTGATACACGTACACAGCAGCATCGGGCAGGAGACAGCCAGGAGCAACTTCTTACATGTTAATGGCTTCTACAGGGCCAACTAATGGAGGCGGGGACAGGCCTTAGTTTTGCTTCAACAACTTGTTTTCTAAAGCAAAACCAACAACAACAATAATATTTGAAAATACCATTCAGTAGGTTTCATATCTTTTCAAAAGTGAAAGATGAAGGGAAAACCATAAACCTTTGATAAGCCCGTTTGTGAATAAAAGACTACAGCTTTTCCAGGTCAGAGAGCACAGCCTCCTTCGTAAATTCTGCCCACTCAGGGGGGATTCTTCCTTTACCCTCAAATTTTCCAGAATATTCTTTTTCTATTTGAGAACGGAAATGGCACAGAAACCATTTCCAGTAAGACTGTGCTGAGTTGTCTGGTGTGATGCTCCATTTGGCATAAGCAGGACCAGCGTGTCGATAATTCCTGTATGGAATTTTATTGTCCCCACTCAGGACCAATCTGCAGTCACTTGCGACAAGGCTGGAACAGATGTCAATAATTAGATGATTTGTTTGGTGCCACTGGATGCCAGTCACAGCTTGAGGACGATGGAAAGGGACACTGTGGTCTCCACCATGGCCAGAAAGTGTGTTTGTGCAAACAGCCTTGCAAAGGGGACACATCTCCCAGCACCCACAGAGCTGCTCAAGCAGTATTTCATGAGGTTTTGATTTAAATGGTTCTATATCAAGTGCAGCAAAGTCCCGTTTCAGATTCTCTTCTACAGAATTCAGTGCCTCAACCATACTTTTTTTAAGAAACTCTATGTCTTTTATCTCCTGATGTTCAATGCTTTTTAGCTCATTTCGGGGAAAGTGTAAGTCACCTCGAAGTCTGTTGCAAAATTCATCCAGCCATAAGGATGCATTGGCATTCTTGTCTTTGACCGCTTTAGTTGATTCACCAATAGCTGTATGAACTGAAGTGCAGAAAACACGAAGACGACTATTTAAGAAAGATAAAAGTTTTGCTTTTTCTTTGTCTAAATAATTATCAACACAGTTTTGGATAAAATTTTCAAAAAAGTCCCGTGGAGCCTGAATGTATTGCTTGTACAGCTCGAAGTTCTCCTCTTCTGCAAGAGACTTTAGAATATGGGTTTCCAGTTTGGCTCTATTGCCATTAAAGGCTGGATAGTTAGACCTCATTTCGTCAGCTATGTCAATGGCAGTTTTGTCATAAGTTGCGCAGCGGAGCGCTCGAGTCAGCTTGTTGCATAAGAAATCAGCAAATGTTGTGATGGATGTTGCTCCCTGGCAGGCAATCTTAAAACAATTGAAGAAATCCTCTCTCTCGCGTTCAAGATACGTATGTGGGTCATTCGATAACTGGAATTCTTTGTACATCTCCCTAAACCTCTTTGCTGCCATTTGGCAGAGATATAATGATAAATCTATTTTGTATGCAGGTGTTACAGTAACATTTGCATTGGCAGGTTCAGAGTCTATAGCTTGGTCTATTTTATTCACAATTTCATGAAAGTAACTGGAACTGTAATTCTTTATCTCTGGCTGTTTCATCTCTATGTATTGATTTATAAGCGTTGTTATGGTATGAGTTACCCCGTTCAGTGTATTTAATGACTGTTTATCACCTTCTTCCTGAGATGCCATCCACTGCCAAACACTTTTTTTCTTTCTCATGTGCTGAGTAGGCTCAATACAAAAAGCAGTACATTTAGAGAATTTTTCAATCCTCTTTAATAAATCATTTGTGGATGAAAAATGATCAGTTAGGAACTTCTCCACATCAGTACCAATAGCAGGTTCCTCAGCCGATGGGACAGTAGAGCATACCTCATCCACCCACTTCTGCCATGTACACGTAAAGTTCTTTCTAAGTTCATTTTCATTTAGCTTCTTGTCTCTATATTGTAGAGCTAATTCTTTGCTTCGTCTTAGCATGGCACCTTTATAAATTGATCTCTTTTTTTCTAAACCGCTTTGATGATTTTTTAGACAGATAAGTTCTTTACCTTTTCGATTAGCTTTGTCAACCAGCTCTTGTTTAAACATTTGCAGTCTGATTTCAAAATTTGTTTTCCATTGAATCAATATCTTACTGTCTTTATCTTCACCAAAATATTTTTCCATGTCCTTTGTGACTGCAGTGTATTTTTCATCAATTGGCTTCTCAAGAAATCCGCTATCTATCTTGGATATTTCTTCATTTTTAATTCGATTGCTGAGCTTGTTCTGCAGGTCAAGCATGTGACTTCTTAACGCCCAGGTCCATTTACTATACTCTGCTTCCAGCCGGTGGTACGCTGCAATCTCCAGCGTGTTCTTAAAACTGAACACAAAATTTTCATTTACCAAACCCTTCCACAAGTCCTGAATGCGCACTTTCAGTTCTGACATACTCAAAACACTGCACTGGGAATTTTCTTTTGCAGCCATGAGAATCTTGCTCTTTAGTTCTTGCACATTTTGGCTGTAACTGGGGTTTGGAGGTGCCATCGGTGGGTCCCCTTCCCAGAGGTGAGCAAAGTAATGAATGTGGGTGTTCACATCAAATCGGATAACATCACTAAAGCGGTTTACATCACAGAACTCTTCCTGGGCTGCAATAACTGCCATTTCATCTAATTTTTGTTTTAGGCGTCTTCGTCCTTCCATATTTTTTTCTTTTGCAGTTATTTCTCCAACATTTTGGTGCACAAACAAACAGCTTGGGGAGAGCTTTATTTGCTTCATCCTCAGAAATGCCTGGACAGCAATCTGCAGGATATCTTGCATTTCAGAAGGATTCTCTCCAAAAATATTGATCACCGTCATGTTGCCAACACCAATGACAAAAGTGGCTAGCATATTGTCACGATCAAGAGTTGCTCTGTTTGCTAGCTCTATGGCCCGAAGCCCTTCAGTATCAATAATCAACATAAAGTCAAAGTTCAGCTTTTGTCTGAACTCTTCATCCACCTTCAGTAGATGCATAAATGCTCCCCTAGTGCACCTCCCAGCACTGACATTGAACTGAAGACCAAACATGGTATTCAGTAATGTTGACTTCCCAGTGCTCTGGATGCCAAGCACTGAAAGGACAAACACCTTTTTGTCTCCTAGCTTCTCAGTTAACTTGTCAAAGATGGCTCCGATCCATTTCAGTGGCACGTATGAAGCATCACCATCCATCAGCTCAATGGGATGCCCTGAAACCATCAGATCGGCTGCAATTCGTGGCAGAGTAGAAAAATCTTTGTCTTTTGGGTTCATTGCATCCAGAGTTTCATAAATCTGACCTACTTCTCTCAAAATGTGTTCAAGGCCCAGGGAAGATCCATTTATCTCATTTGATAGTTGCTCTAATTTTTTTTCCGATTCATTATCTCCTGTATTTCTTTTTTCTAGCATTTGTGACCACAACTCATGGTATTTTTGGTGAAGTTCTGCAAGGTGACCAGAAGACAAGTCATCCATAAATACTTTCAACCACTGCAGGAAGTACGTTTTAGTTGTCTCTGAATTTGATTGGAGAATGTCCAGCATTGACCTCATTAAATCATTGAGGGGGAATGCTGTCCTGAATTGTCTACGTCGTATCTTACGTTTTTCTGATTCGGTTTTGCTTTTGTGCTGTTCAATACCCATGTTTTCACTCTCATGCAAGCGGGTGAGTTCTTTGTCCTTTTTACACCACGTGTGCCATAATTCTCCTTGAAGAGGCAAGAATTTGGCCTTGGCCTCTACTAACTTTTTTGCATTCAAAATACTTATCACTACCTGTGCCAATGATTTTCCTTCACTACATTCTGGATTATCTTCATCAATGAGGAATCCATGATATCGAGCAATACCAGCACATGCATCTAGACTGTAAGGAGTATTTGACACTTCTAGAGCACACTTAATTTTTGCTTTCAGTTCGTCCATTAATTCAGCCTCATTACGGTTCTTGACAGCAATTTTTACTCGTTTTTCTTGTCTGTTAACTGAAATTCTCTCTTTGTCAACACACAGAAAGATGAAAGGTTTTGGAGATTTCAGCAGGTCTTGCAAAAGTTTCCTGCCTCTTTCATTCTGATCAGCATCTGACAAGAGAACTACGTTGACAGAAGCAATTTCCTGTAAAAATTTGACTTGTTGCTCATGTTCCCTTGCATCTCCATGCAGGTTTGTGAATGCGATGCAGTTGTCAAAACTGTCATCATCCTTTCCTCCTGGACAATACCAGGTGATTTCTATGACACCTTTCATCAAGAGACCTTCTTTGCTGCTGCCTCTACAATGACGGTGGAAAAAAATGCTATGCTTTTGCTTGCTCAATAAAGTATTTAAGATCTGAGATTTAGAAGATGAAGATGATCCCAATCTTATGAAAGATACCAGTGGTGTACGTGCTTGATATACCCATTTGTCTTTGCATTTCTTAACCCCAGTCTCCTCCTCATATTTCTCATGACTAGTCCATTTCTTCTTAACCTGGCAAAAGGACCAAAGAGGGAATTCTATTTGAGAGGTACAGGGATTTGGCACCAGAAGTGGGAGTGCAAATTGACATAAAGATAGTTTTGTTGAAATATATTGTCTTGTGAAGTCATCTGCACAGTGAAAAATTGCCATCTGGATGTCCATGGGGTGCACAAGTTTCTGACTTGTAGCAGATTCACTAACTTCTTCATTGACATTATTAAAAAGATCATCTAAGATATCTAAAGATTCGTTCACATTGGCTATGGTGTTCGGTGTATTTGTACCTTCTTTTGTTTTGCTGTCGTCCCTGCAAACCAGACACCTTACACGATAGTCCAGCATCAACAGCTTTTGCAAAAAATAAAGCGGCAGCTCATTCTCAGTTCTGGGCTGGTTATCTTGAAAAGTGGTCTGGTTGATTACATGGAAATCAGCTTTTGCCATTTTCCTTGGGTGGTAGTTTTCAAGTCCAAGACGCTTGATCAAACTTAGACACTCCAGGGTTTCACTGGAGCCGTGTGTCTTAGCATTAGTGGACTGCACTTCTTTCAGTTCTGATTTTGGTAATTCTACTGATTCAGCTCTTTGACAAACATTTTTTACTTCTTTTCTCATATCCTGTGTCTGCAGATTGTCATTTGTGTCTTCACAGACCCCCTTTATAAGGGAATTCAAGTTTCGTTCTAAAACTTCCCAGTCACTGCATTCATTCTGCTTTTTAAGGATGTTAATAACTTCATTGGACAGCGAGTTTCCCATGCGATGTTTCATAAAAGTCAAACGTTTGTTCTTCTCTTCTGGAAACACGTCTTTGAATTCAGCTGCTGTTACTGTCAGACCTGTCAACAGCAGGAAAGCCTGAGCTCTGGAAACATCCTGATCCCTAAGCGTCAAATATCCCTCATGTGCCCTTTGCATTTCCTTTAACATGAAGTTAATTTCTGGGCACCCGAGGAGATACTGAAAAGTGTTACTGTCCACACGGTATCCTGCCCTGGCTGCAATGGAGAGCAATAACAGCTCTATGTCTATCTGCTCTCGGTCCTGTAGAGCCTTCAGCAAGGAACACAAAGCTAAGCTCACATCCAAGCTGGCCTTTGCCTTTGCTTCCTTCACTGCTGCTGGGGAGGAATTAGGCCCATGGGTAACAGCCTGTATGTAATTCTTCATTTCCTGTAGGACTTGAATGAAATCAGCAAATTCAGAAACACGGACAGATTTTTGCTGCTTTTCTTCAGCATGAAAGATCCACTGCATAATGGAGGAAGATTTGGGGAAATTCTTAACTGAATAGACATGAGGGTCCAGAAGGCAGCGCAGCAGAGATTTGGTGGGCATAGTCTTTTGTGCAGGTAAATCTTTGCATAGTAAAACTGTGTTTTCCAGGAAATCCTGAAGCACCTTATCCGAGAGGCAGATGTCAATCCAGGTCCTGTTGTGTTTTGTTTTTTCTTTTAGTTTCTGTTTGAAATTGAGCAGAGTCACCAGCTGGTCTTCAGCGCCAGTGACTTCCCAGGTCTTCATGTCCTCTAAGAATGTTCTGGCCTCATCCACTGCACTGGCTAATTCCTCCCCAACCAATGTACATGTACTGAGCTTTGTTAGGGCTTCATAGGCCCTGGTGAGGCTCCTGCCCATTTGATAAACATCATTAAAATCTTGTCTGTGATTGGACAGGATTATGTCCCACACTGGAATCAGCCGAGAGCCTCTGTCGATAACAGACCAGGTTTTGTTACTGGCCAGTAGCCCAGATTTCCATGCTGTGAGGGAATCCACTCCAGGTGGGCCGCCTGTCTTGGTTATACACAGCTGAATCTCTGGTTGGAAGGTTTTTGGATCAGTGCTTTGAAGGGCTATTTTGGAATCTGATTTTGATACATTAACGCTTCCTGCAGCACGACAACCAAAGCCACTATGGCTGCCCCCAACATAGGAGCTGAGTGCATCAGATGTTCGTTTCTTCTCCTCGTCCAGCTGCTCTGCCCGGAATCCCTCAGAAGACGCTTTCCACCAGAATATCCCACCCAAGTGAAGGGGGCCCTGGTTTACATGAGACCCAAATCTGTTGAAGAATCGCCTGCCCCTGCTCTTCAGCATGGTGAGCTTGTCTGGCTCTGGGGTGTGACTCAAAAGCTGCTCAATCTCTTTTAAGTCTTGCAGCGCTTCACTGGAAAGTCGAAGCTGATCCTTGGGGAAGTAGCATGAGGCCAGTGGGAAGTATCTGTACTGGGTGATACAAAGGTAGGTGTGTTCCGAGCAGGACCTGTGGGTGCCTTCAGATTTGCTGTAATCTGAGCTGGTTTCAGCACTAAACCCTCCAAATCCACCTTTGCCTGCGGCGCTAATGCTGAAGCCCAGCTTTTCCACGGCCTTTGTGAATGTGGATTCTACTTCAGAAGATGAAAACTCCTTCTTCTCAAACAATGGCCCTTGTTGTGGACCGAAGAGCTCGAACCCTTCTGGGATGTCTATGAGCTGCTCTCGCTTCTCCACCATCTCCATGAGTTTGTTGGTTTTGTAAATGCCCTGCAGGGCCAACCCTCCCGACGCCCATCTCAAAACTTCCTTATCAGGGAGATTCTCACTCTGGGACACCGACTCCTCTGGGAGGCTTAATTGCTTGTGCACATTCTCCATCAAAGTTTTCTGAGAGGGAGACCAGTACCCTGGGGCTATGCCCATAGCTCCCTGCAGCTCCTCCTCTTTCTTTCTCACAACTTCCTCATGGCGGCTCCTGCCTTTCTTCTGCATTTCTTTTAATTCCTGCATTGTCAATTTAGCCTGCTTCTTTCGCGTCTCCAAGCGCTCCCCCTGCAGCTGCTTCATTGCTGTCTTGCTGTCCATCAGGTTACATAGCTTTTTTAATGCCTGCTTTTCCCATGGGTACCGTATGTCACTCTCTAGTTTTAGGAAGTTGTCATATCTCAGGTGTTCTAAAGCTTGTGGAGACGTCACCCCAAGTTTATCTTGTAGTTTTGGCAGCCAGTACTGGGAACTCAGTCCCGTTTCAGTGAGTTTCTGTACCAGTTCTTCCATCTCGGTGTGTTTTTCTTCTACAGAGACTCCCTGAACTACATCATTTTGATTTTCCTCCTCTGCAGACATGGATTTTAAAAACAAATATAGATTATATATGGCACTTTTACCTGAGTACATTAACCCTCATGCAAATACTTTTCTAAATCTCGATTTATTAGCGTGTTCTGAGATTTCCCAGTGCTCAAACATTACAATGCTGGTATCCCCACCCTGTCCCAAAGCCCAGTGCAATGATACACTAGTCCTAAAATGTCCAAGGCACTCACCTCATGGGACTGTGGCTGGCCTGTCCCGTCCTGTTGATGTCTCCTTTTCTGCCAGGGTATACAATAAAGGGTAGACATTTAAATACACTTTAAAAATCTCATCGTTAGTTGTGTCACCTTTTCGCTCTGTCCACTGTTGTATTAGGTTAGATGGAATATATGGGCCCAAAATGTCAAAGGTGTTAACATGGCCCTGAAACTGTCCAGTACTGAGCAGATTTCAACAAAGTTTGGAGTTTGGTATACAGAGAGCTCCACCTGCTCAGTGCCATGGCAAACACACCATTACAATCTCTAAAAAATGTATTAAAGGTTCAGAAAAGAAAGAAAAAACCAGTTAAAGCCTTGGAAATGTGAAGTAGCAACTAAGGCTCATTTCAACTACAACCCTTGTTCCCTTTCCCTTTAGCTGTATAGAGTTTTTGGAAAGAAACCCCCTTGTCTGACAGTCTCTTAGATGGTATTAAAGATGGTAATAATTGTCCTTTTGGGGAAAAGAAAAGCAGTTAGTTGAGCTGGGCTGGAGCTGTTGTTGTTGCTGCGTTAAAGTCGGATCCTGCTTCCTTTCAGACAAAACAAGACAGAATGGGGAGAGAAAGGACCAGCAAAGAGAGTAAATCCAGGTTCCACTCTGGTGTTGACTGTCACTTGCAGTCTCACTGCTGGAAAACAACAGGCACAGCACAGTCTCATCAGCCGCTCCAAGACCTGGCAAACTTGTGCCAGCACTCACTGGGTTGTTTGGGGCATTGCTTTTAGTTACCTTTTTAGTAACAGGCTAACAGCCATGGTGCAAAATATGCAGCCTTGGCCGGCTAAGCCAGACTCTCATTAGACAGAGGGAAAAAGGAGAGGGCTAGGAAAGAGAAGAAATAAAGTGGGGAAGAAAAAGGACACAGTGGGAGGATGGGGGTGTGACACAGTTTCACATCCCAGTTGGCGGCTGGGATTTAGTTGGAGCCAGTAGAGGTGGTGATGTTATCAGGGCCCCTGTCTCTGGCCTGGTCTGGTCAGGGCTTCTCTCAGAATTCAGATGACGAGGGTCCAGGGTCCCAGGAGATTATGGGGGCGGCAGCCATGATGGTGAGGCTCACTCCAGTAGCCAATTTTTCAGTCAGCCAGTGACACAGTAGCCAAAAGTCTCTCTTTTTTTAAAAAAAAGACCCCAAAAGGGAGTGTTAGGTGGAATAGCCTAGCCCCCACCCCCTTATTTTGTCTACCAATTAGGCCTAATTTCTGACACATCAATTTTATTTCACTGATCTCTGGTTCCACACTTCTCTTGTTTACCAGGCATGATCTTAATCATAGAATCACAGGACTGGAAGGGACCTCGAGAGATCATCAAGTCGAGTCCGCTGCACTCATGGCAGGACCAAGCACCATCTAGACCATCCCTGGCAGGTGTTTCTCTAACCTGCTCTTAAAAATCGCCAATGATGGAGGTTTCACAACCTCGCGAGGCAATTTATTCCAGTGCTTAACCAGCCTGAGAGATAGGAAGTTTTTCCTAATGTCCAACCTAAACCTCCCCTGCTGCAATTTAAGCCCATTACTTCTTGTCCTATCCTCAGAGGTTAAGGAGAATAATTTTTCTGCCTCCTCTTTGTAACAACCTTTTAGGTATTTGAAAACTGTTATCATGTCCCCTCAGTCTTCTCTTTTCCAGATAAACAAACCCAGTTTTTTCAATCTTCCCCCATAGGTAATATTTTCTAGACCAGGGGTCGGCAACCTTTCAGAAGTGGTGTGCCGAGTCTTCATTTATTCACTCTGATTTAAGGTTTCGCGTGCCAGTAATACATTTTAACGTTTTTAGAAGGTCTCTTTCTCTAAGTCTATAATATATAACTAAACTATTGTTGTATGTAAAGTAAATAAGGTTTTTAAAATGTTTAAGAAGCTTCATTTAAAATTAAATTAAAATGCAGAGCCCCCCGGACCAGTGGCCAGGACCCGGGCAGTGTGAGTGCCACTGAAAATCAGCTCATGTGCCGCCTTCGGCACGCATGCCATAGGTTGCCTACCCCTGTTCTAGACCTTTAATCATTTTTGTCGCTCTTCTCTGGACTCTCTCCAATTTGTACACATGTTTCCTGAAATATGGCACCCAGAACTGGACACAATACTCCAGCTGAGACCTAATCAGCACAGAATAGAGCAGAAGAATTACTTCTCGTGTCTTGCTTACAACACTCCCAGAATGATGTTTGCTTTTTTTTGCAACGTTACACTGTTGACTCATGTTTAGCTTGTGATCCACTATGACCCCCAGATCCCTTTCCGCAGTACTCCTACCTAGGCAGTCATTTCCCATTTTGTATGTGTACAACTGATTGTTCCTTCCTAAGTGGAGTATTTTGCATTTGTCCTTATTGAATTTCATCCTATTTACCTCAGACCATTTCTCCAGTTTGTCCAGATCATTTTGAATTTTCATCCTATCCTCCAAAGCACTTGCAACCCCTCCCAGCTTGGTATCGTCTGCAAACTTTATAAGTGTACTCTCTATGCCATGATCTAAATCAATGATGAAGATATTGAACAAAACCAGACCCAGAACTGATCCCTGCAGGACCCCACTCGTTATGCCCGTCCAGCATGATTTTGAACCACTGATAACTACTCTCTGGGAACGGTTTCCCAACCAGTTATGCACAAACCTTATAGTAGCTCCATCTAGGTTATATTTCCCTAGTTTGTTAATGAGAAAGTCATGAGAGACTGTATCTAAAGCCTTACTAAAGTCTAGATATACCACATCTACCACTTCCCCCCATCCACAATCCTGTCCTTGAGTCCTATCAGGAGGCCTTTTTGTTTGCATTAATTCAGATTTTCTGCCTCTCTTTTGCATCTTTCCACACCAACATTGTTATAAATTATTGTGACACTTTATGAACTTTCTCTCACTTTTCACAGTTGAACTCACCATTATGGTAAATTTGTAGGTCCAGTTATCAGAACACCCATGTCTATTCTTTATTCCATTTCTAAGTCTCTCTCTCTCCCCTACATGCAGTCTTTTTGTTCCAGTTCCATTTTCTTTCTCTTTTCTGTCTTTAACTCCATCATCCCTCTTCCTCTATTTCTTTTCTCTTCCCTTTTAAATAATTCACTCCTTTTACTTAGTTGTCCCTTCCCTCCTCTAGTCTCTGGACTCTCTTCCCACCTCCCAGTTTGTTGGTCATTTCTGTTATAATGTTTGTCCCTGATTTTTCTGTTCCCCTTTTCTCCTCCATTCTAGTCTGTTGCCTGGCCACCCCTTTCTTCTGTCCCCCACCCCAGTTCCTCCTCTCTCCCATTAGGGCCTCCCCGCCTGCTAGCAAGAACCACTCCAATCTGTTTCCATTCCTTTCTGAAAGACTTTTGCTCTGTTTCCCCTGTATCTCTTACCCCTGTTTCTGTCCTCCAAACCCACATCTTTGTTTCCACACCGAAGGCCCTCAATCTCTGCTGTGTCTTTGTTTTCTTTCCTTCTTCTATCTAAGGTAAAATATGGGGAAAAAAGCAATAGAAGCAACTCATGTCCCACTTGGCACATCCCCCCTGTAGTGGAGGAAATTCAGGCATTTCAAAAGCTGCTAAACATGGACAACATGGATGCTGTAGTCTATATGCATGTGTGTGTGTGCATGTGTTTGTGTGTGTTTTTCTCCCACATTACGAATTGGCTGAAGCAATCTCGGCATCATTAGCAATTATCTCTAAGAACTCCAGATGAGGTCCCAGAAGACTGAAGAAAGGCAAACATGGCATTTATCTTTTAAAAGGGGAACAAGGAGGAACCAGGGAATTATAGACCAGTTAGCCTAACTTCGATACCTGGAAAGATACTGCAACAAATTATTAAACACTCTATTTGTAAGCACCTTGAAGATAATAGGATTCTAAGGAAGTCATTATGGATTTGTCAAGAACAAATCATGCCAAACCAACTTAATTTCCTTCTTTGATAGGTTACTGACTTAGTGGACGGGGGGAAGCAGCAGACAAGATACACCTTGATTTCAGTAAGGATTTTGACACAATTCCTCATGACATTCTCATAAGCAAATTAGGGAAATATGGTCTAGATGAAATTGCTAGAAGGTGGGTGCACAACTGGTTGAAAGACTGTGCTGAAAGAGTAGTTATCAATGGTTTTCTTGCTGTCAAATTGGGAGGGCTTGGATAATGGACTGGAGAGTATGCTAATAAATTTGCACATGACACCAAGCAGTGCGGGGGAGGGTTGTAAGAACTTGGGAGGTCAGGTTTAAAATTTAAATTGACCTTGACAAATTGGAGAATTGGTCTGAATTCAACAAGATGAAATTCAATAAAGTGCAAAGTACTTCACTTAGGAAGGAAAAATCAAATTCACAACTACAAAATGGGGAATAACTGGCTAGGTGGTAATGCTGCTTAAAAGGATCTGGGGGTTATAGTGGATCACAAATTGAACATGAGTCAACGATGTGATGCATCTACAAAAAAGACTAATATGATTCTGTCATGGATGGTCTAGGTTTACTCAGTCCTGACACAGCGTATAGGGCTGGACTTGACAATTTCTCCAGGTCCCTTCCAGCTGTACATTTCTCTGATACTATGATTAGCAGGGTTTGAACCCACAATCTTCAGAGCCACATTAAAGACCATTTCTACTTCAGCAATAGTGGTAACCAGCAGGGGAAAATGTGCTGTTACTCTCTATGTGAGCCAGCACTTATAGAGAGACATACACATGTTACCAGAGAGTTAGGGCTTGTCTACACTACCCGCTGGATCGACAGGCAGCGATCGATCCAGTGGGGTCGATTTATCGCGTCTATACTAGACGCAATAAATTGACCACCGAGCGCTCTCCCATCGACTCCAGTACTCCACCAGAACGAGAGACGCAGGTGGAGTCGACAGGAGAGTGTCAGCTGTCAACTTGGGGAGGGATAGCTCAGTGGTTTGAGCATTGGCCTGCTAAACCCAGGGTTGTGAGTTCAATCCTTGAGGGGGCCATTTTGGGATCTGGGGCAAAAATCTGTCTGGGGATTGGTCCTGCTTTGAGCAGGGGGTGGGACTAGATACCTCCTGAGGTCCCTTCCAACCCTGATATTCTATGATCCTATGACTTACTACAGTAAAGACACCACGGTAAGTAGGTCTAAGTACGTCAACTTCAGCTACGCTATTCACGTAGCTGAAGTCGCGTAACTTACATCAATCTCTCCCGGTAGTGTAGACAAGCTCTTAATCACGTATTTCAGGCTTGACAAAGCCCTGGCTGGGCTGATTTAGTTGGTGTTGGTCCTGCTTTGAGCAGGGGGTTGGACTAGATACCTCCTGAGGTCCCTTCCAACCCTGAGATTCTATGATTCTATGGAGAGACAGAAGTGGAACACTGGGTATCAGGATTCTTGGTCTCCAGTCCTGGCTCAGGAAGCAGATTGTGATCTAGTGGTTACAGAAAACAAATCCAAATGTAGCCATGCCCCTGTTTGAATAGGCTGGGGGGACTGAACCCCCTGGAAGTAAAAGCATGAGCCTCTATTGCATCAGCTGACAAACCAGACCTCCCAACATGGAAGTAGTAGCAAAGTCTGTGGGGCGGCTGCCCCACTCCAGGAGAAGAAGGGTTAGAATAGGTCAGAGAGGCTGCACAGACCAGCAGCTAATCAGCAAGGGCCTGTGGGGAGCCAATCAGGGCCAAGATAGAGGCAGCCAATCAGGGCCAGGCTGAGCCCTATATAAAGGCTGCAACGTGGACAGGAAGGGAGTCTCTCTGTGGCCAGCAAAGGGAGGAGGACTGGCTCCTGAGGTAAGGAGGTAGCACCTTCAACAGAGAAGTGGTGGGTGGGCTTAGGGGAGCAGGGGGAGAGCTCCGACCTGTTACCTGCCAGGCTGTGCCCCCTGACAAGAAAGGCCCAAGAAGGTGCAAGGGCCAAGGAGAAGCGGCCCAGGGAACAGAGGCAGAAGAGGGGAGTGAAGGAGGGGAGTGAAGGAGGGGCAATGAGGGGCTGCTGCTAGAGGGTCCCTAGGTTGGGTCAGAGATCGTATCAAAAGCTTTGCTAAAGGTAAGATATATCATGCCCCCTCGCTTGGGTCAAAACTTTGAAAGGTCTCAATTCTGCCTTCTTCCTGTTCTACTCCTCTCATGGTACTGCTCTGTTACCTACCCCAATAAGGAGAACTAACAACTTAAAACGCCTTGTTCAAAAGTTTTAAGTAACACTTACATTTGCTGTTCAGGCGTTTGAAAGTTAACTTTTCTTGTCTGTATAGTAAACACTGGCATTTTTATCTGTTTGAATAATCAAAGTGGTGCTTTCCGTGCCTTCTCGGTTGCAAAGATTTGAACTGCTTCTTGAAGGTCCACAGTCTGGGCCAGCTCATGCTCTATTGAGATGGTTGCAAGGCCGACCAGCCTCTCCCGTGTCATTGTGGAGCGTAGATGTGTTTTTATTAACTTCAGCTTGGAGAAGCTGCGTTCTCCACTGGCAACTGTTCCAGGAAGTGTTAGAAGTATGCATCTTAAGGGCCTAACTGGCTCCTACTACTTCAGTTGACTGCCTGTTCTCCTCAAGTGGGTTCAGGGAAGCAGCAGGAAACAGGAAGCTCCTTGAGAAGCTGGTGTTAATCAGTCCAGTCTCCTGGGGGTGCTAGAGAGGTACCTAAGAGGCGGCTCCTCCTCTCTCTCCCTGCAGCTCCTGCTGCTTTCTGTTCTTCCCTCTCACCTTTTCTCCTGCCTGCCTGTTATGTCTCTTGTGCCCTCCTTCCTCCAGCACAGCTCTCCACCATCTCTGTGCATCTAGAGCAGAGAATACATATGCACCAGCAGCAGACACAATTTTCTACCCTCTGGGTCCTAGTGGCGCCCTCCCCCAGTCTGGCACCTGAGGCGGCCGCCTCAGTTTGCCTCATGGTAAGGCCAGCCCTGACTACAGAACCATAGAACCACAGAGTTAGCAAGGACCACAAGTCTAGCCCCCACTACCAAGGTGCAAGATTTGTTGTGTCTAAACCATCCAAGGTGGATGGTTATCCAGCCTCTTTTTTTTTAAAACCTCCAGTGAAGGAGCTTCCATGACTTCCCTAGGCAGTTTGTTCCATTGTCCTTCTTACTGATAAGGAAGTTTTTCCTGAGATTTAATCTAAATCTGCTGTGCTGTAATTTGATCCCATTGCCTCTTGTCCTGCCCTCTGTGGCAGGAGAGAACAACTTTTCTCCATCTTTCTTATGGCAGCCTTTCACATATTTGAAAACTGCTACCAGGTCCCCCCTGAATCTCCTCTTTTCCAAACTAAACATATACTGTAGTTTCTTCAGCCTTTGCTCAGATCGCTTGCATTTCATCCCTTTGATCATCTTTGTCACTTGCCTTTGGATCCTTTCCAGTTTCTCTACATCATTTTTATACATTAGTAACTAAAACTGGACACAGTTCTCCAGCTGAGGCCTAACCAGCCCCAAGTAGAGTGATACAATCACCTCCCGTGACTTGCTTGCTCTGCCTCTGTTAATGCAACCGAAAATTGCTTTTGCTTTTTTTGCAACAGCATCGCATTGCTGACTCATGTTGAGGTTGTGATCCACCACAACTCCCAGATCCTTCTCAGCCATGTTGCTGCCAAGCCAGTTATCCCCGGTTCTGTATTTGTGCATTTGGTTTTTCTTCCCTACGTGTAGCATCTTACATTTGTCTTTGCTGAATTTCATTTTGTTGTCTATAGCCCAGTTCTCCAACTTATCAAGAGTCCTTTGAATTTTAGCTCTAGCCTCCAAATTGTTGGCAACTCCCCCCCCAGCTTTGTGTCATCTGAAAATGTGATCAGTCTGCTCTCTATTCCTAGGTCAAGGTCATTAATAAGGATGTTAAACACCACACCCAGATCCCTGTGGAACCCCACTTGACACCTCCCTCCAATCTGACATCATTCCATTAGTAGTTACTCTTTATTTGCAGTTGTTTAACCAATTATGTATCCACTTAATGGCAGTTCCACCCAGCCTGCATTTCTCCAGCTTACTTATCTGAAGGTCTTGTGGGACTGTGTCAAAAGCCTTGCTAAAGTCCAGGTATATTATGCCCATTGCATTCCCCCATCCACCAAACCAGCTACCTGTCAAAGAAGGAAATCAAGCTGGCGTGGCACAATTTGTCCTTAGTAAATCTGTACTGGCAACTAGTGATCACCCCGTCATCCTTCAAGCATTTGCAAATTAAATGTTTGATACATGGCTCTAGTAGCTTCCCCGGGATCGTGGTCAGGCTGACTGGTCTATAGTTCCCCAGCTCTGACTCTTTCCCCTTTTCAGCCCCGCTACAGTCTTCCAGGACTTCTCCTGTCATCTTATCTGCATAATAATATATAATATATGGAGATATACCTATCTCATAGAACTGGAAGGGACCCCAAAAGGTCATTGAGTCCAGCCCCCTGCCTTCACTAGCAGGACCAAGTACTGATTTTGCCCCAGATCCCTAAGTGGCCCCCTCCAGGGTTGTGAGTTCAATCCTTGGTTTAGCAGGCCAATGCCCAAACCACTGAGCTATCCCTTGAAACCTCCCACCAGCTGCCACCGTCTGGTTCAGGGGACTTGACAGAATCCAGGGACTGTAAGGAGCAGCAGAGGCCCTGTGAGGGGGGTGGGGAGAGTGATGGGGAGCAGGGCCCTGAGGGGTCCAGGAAGCAGATTTTAGGTGCCCATGCCCATCACTCATGCCCATCACTGTCCTCTGCACCCCTCAGCCTCTTCCTTTCCCTCCATGAGTGATGGAGGGGATAGGATGGCAGCTCCCCCAGCCTGGGAACCGTGGTGGGGAAGGGGAGACCCATCAGGGCAGCCAGGAGAAGGCAGCATTACCACTGTTGCAAACTCTTGCAGATTGCTCACAAGCCATGCTTTAGACACCTGCAGGAGAAGTTGTGATGATCCTGTGAGAAGGTCCTGTGTTCCCATGACCTTCAGGGCTGGGCATGTGGGCAGAACTCAGTGCAAAGGCTTGGGGCGGAGGACACAGAGCTGCCCTGCCTTCATGTACCAACCAAGAGCAGAGAGAGGGTCCTGGGGGGCCGGAGACAGGGAATGGGGGTGGGAGGTGGGGGAGTCAGGAAAATGGTGCTGCTGGGTCCCAGGGCAGCAGGAGGCAGAGACGTGTTGCTGCTGGGTCAAGACAGCAATAGGAAATGGATGGCAATTCCCCTGTTTTTGGGGAGAGGAGATGGTGAGGGGAAGTCCCTGTCTGAGCAGGCAGGGAGAGGCATGCATTGAAGGTTGACTTTTCAATGTGTACTGATCACACTGGCGGAGGGATGGAGGAGCAGTGGTCAGCCCCGGGGCCGCTGGAGCAATGGGCTGCCGGTCCGCGCCTGGGCCACCACAGCAGCGGTCCCTGAAGCAGTGTGCAGCAGCTGGCAGCCAGTCCCAGGGCCAGAGCAGCGGCCCCTGGTGGTCGGCCTGGCAGCGCTCCTGCTGTTAGTCTCCCACCCAGAGTATTTTTAGTAAAAGTTAGGGACAGGTCACGGGCTTCCGGGAGTTTCTGTTTAGTGCCCACGACCTCTCCCTGACTTTTACTACTACAGAATCTTAACCTTAATGATCAATCAGCAAGGCATCCATCAGACCCTACGAAATCTCGTTAAGGATGTGAGTATGACTATATTTGTAACTTGTGTGCAGGTCTTTATAGAACAGGGGTCGGCAACCTTTCAGAAGTGGGGTGCCGAGTCTTCATTTATTCACCCTAATTTAAGGTTTTGCGTGCCAGTAATACATTTTAACGTTTTTAGAAGGTCTCTTTCTATAAGTCTATAATATATAACTAAACTATTGTTGTATGTAAAGTAAATAAGGTTTTTAAAATGTTTAAGAAGCTTCATTTAAAATTAAATTAAAATGCAGAGCCCCCCGGAACGGTGGCCCGGACCCGGGCAATGTGAGTGCCACTGAAAATCAGCTTGTGTGCCGCCTTCGGCACGCGTGCCATAGGTTGCCTACCCCTGGTCTAGAATTTCTGTGCCTGGCTAATCATAACTTTAATTGTAACTCTGATAAAACTTACAAAACAGACTAGACCATGTGTGGTCACTATCCTCGGTCTTTGTCTTGCTAGAGGCTCTAACCCTGAAGCAAGTAGCAGAGGTGACTTTCACTCTGAACTTGAAACTGTAGTCACCAGATCCGAACCCACAGTGGAGTAATCCCACATTACTACACTCACTTTAAATAAAATAAAAGGCTACAATCTGTAAGGGCAGAGTGCTAATGTGTGTGTTATTGGCATGTTAAGACATTTCTCAGGGTTAAGGTGACTGCATTAGAGGGGTAGCATTCATCTTCATTTTGTATTTCCTGG
This sequence comes from Platysternon megacephalum, assembly GCA_003942145.1. Classification (NCBI taxonomy): domain Eukaryota; kingdom Metazoa; phylum Chordata; order Testudines; family Platysternidae; genus Platysternon; species Platysternon megacephalum. The sequence goes on along the minus strand of QXTE01000528.1, from coordinate 56,924 downwards.
GGTTCAGGGGTTTAAGTTTAGCTACTCTCCACATGCTGGACGGGTACAAGGCAGCACTAGAGACAACCTGAGCTCTGTGTTACCAGAGTTGGGCAGTTATTTTATTTATATTGCTCTGGATTTTCAAGGCCGTTTGCAGAGTAAAGCCCTAGAAACTTACTTTTAAAAAAATTACAGCTGAGATTCTCCTTTTGAGAGAATCAGGAACGTCTGTTCTCCCTGCCTCATAACACGGGAACAAGGGGACAATCAACGAACTTAGAAGATGAGAAATTTACACCTGAAAAAGGGAATATTTTTGACACAATGTTAATTCAAATGTGGAACTTGCTACCACAGGAAATCATTGAGGCCAAGAATTTAACCAGCTTCAAAAATCGATGGGACAGTTTTATAGGGCAGAATATCCAGTTGTTATAATTCATAACCAGTTTTGGAAGGAATATTAAGCTTACCTCAATAAGTAGAGAGACGAAGCTGAGGATATATAATGCTTCAGTGGTCAGTATTCTGACATATGGGACCGGAAGATGGCCCCTCACTGCTGAGAATGAAAAGAAGTTGGACACTGTTCACATGAAGTATCTTCACTTTTACTTGAGAGTCTGCCCCAGTTGAGCTCCCCAGAATCCCCCTCTTGTTCTGGGCTTCAGCCTGCCCCTGGCTGAGATGGGTCCCAGCAGGAACCTTCTACTCAGCAGGGTCCCCAGGTCTGGCCAGTTCTGTCCCCAATTCCCTTCACCTCCTGCTCTGCGCCGGATCTCCCACCCAGCGGCTCCTAACTACTGCTCAGGCAGCTCTCCGCAGGGAGCTCCCACCAGTGCCCTGCTGCGGCTTCCTGATCCGCCCTCAACTGCTGCCAGGTGTCTTCTGTCGTGTCCCATCAGGAGGCCACTAACTAGTCAAGTGACCTAGACCCATTCCCTTTTAAAGGGACCAGTCACCCTGGGACAGGGGCTACAGACAACAGCCCCCTTCGGGGAACAACCCTGAATTATCCTGAGAGCAGGGCCGGCTCTAGGATTTTTGCCGCCCCAAGCAAAAAATTTTTTGGCCGCCCCCTCTTTTTTTCATGCCCCCCCCACCCCCAGCCCTGCCCCAACTCCGCCCCTTCCAAACCCCTTCCCCAAATCCCCAGCCCCGCCTCCTCCCCCGGGCGCACCACCGCTCCGCCCTCCCTCTCAAGTGAGGGACGGGGGAGAAGCGGAGCAGCGGCGTGTTCAGGGGAACAGGCGGAGTGGAGGTGAGCTAGGGTGTGGGGGGGCGCAGGAAGTAACCGGGGGGGTAGAGGAACCGCTCCCCACTCCAGCTCACCTCCGCTCCACCACCACCGCCGCCTCCCCTGAGCGCCCCGCCAGTCGGCTTCTCCTCCCTCCCAGCCTTGCTGCGCGAAACAGCTGTTTTGCGCCTGGCAAGCCTGGGAGGGAGGGGGAGAAGCAGAGCGGCGGTGGTGCGCTTAGGGGAGCAGGCGGAGGCGAGCTGGGGCACTTTTTCTCCATGCCATGGAGTCGGTGCCTATGATGGCCAGCGGCAGAATGCCGCCCCTAGAAATGTGCCACCCCACGCACCTGCTTGTTTTGCTGGTGCCTAGAGCCAGCCCTGCCTGAGAGCAGCAGGTCTGTCCTGAGCACTGAATGAGGCAGGAGTCCAGGGGGAAGGTAGTACGTGATCACGAATGAAAGACTCTATCAAAGCATCAGACACACCACGGGCTGAATTAAGGTTGCAACCTTAACTCGGCAATTACTAACTTTTGAGTGGTTGACTCTGCAACCTTAATCGTGTTCTTTTAACAGAGGTTTTCTGCGTGTAATTTCCCAGATTTTTAAAAAAGCAAATAGAAAAACAGCAGTTCCATCCTGTGGCATCATCTCAGCATCTACATGGTTCATCAGGAGGGTTGGAACCTTTAGATCCATCGAACAGAGCTCTGCCACGTGAGCTAACTGAGAACTGAGAGCCATAGCAGCTCCTCACCCGCTCGGTGAGCCAGCCCTAGAGGGGAACGAGATGCACACATCACCAGTGGGTTCCCCAGGTTATTTGCTGACAGCAGAGGAAGGGTGAGTCTCTGGGGTCCAGTCCAGGCTCTGGAGGGGCGTGTGCTTTACTGGGCACAGAATCAGATTCTTCTTCCGTCCCCCACAAGCCTGACCCCTTTTGTCCTGTCCCCTCCAGCCTGTACGTGTCCCAGTTCTGTCTCTTCCCCAACCCTGGCTCCTTGTGCTGCTCTCCTCGCCTACCCAGTCCCAGGCCCCACGCCTCACGATTGTCATCCCAGGCCCAGTCTCCTCGCCCAGCCTGTCCCAGTGTCCCCGTCCTCACTCTTGGCTCCTCAGCCAATCGGTGTCTCCCCTTCAAACTCCCCATTCTTCAGTTGTTCCCCCCCATTCCACCAGCCAGTCCCCAGCTCCACATCCAATCTCAGTGTGTCCCCACCCCTGTGGCTACTCGTTCCTGTCTCCTACCTCCCCAGCTCACGTCCCAGTCTCATTGCCCAGCTATCGCTACGTCACTCTCCATGTCCTGGCTCCTCTTCAGCTCCCACCCAACTCCCAGGTTCTCTCCAGCCCAGTGGTCCCCAAACTGTGGGGCGTGCCCCCCCTAGGAGGGCGTGGAGGAATCTCCGGGGTGGGGGCGTGGCCAGGCCAGATCCAGCCCCCACAAGGGGGGAGGGTGGGAACACCACCCAGCCCTACTCTGCCCCCATCTCCACTCCGGCCCCACCCACAGCCCCCATCTACAGTTGCAGTCATAGGTCCGCTCCAGGTCCCTGGCCACAGGCCCCACTCCTGGCTGCGGTTCAGCCGCTGGCCCCTGTTCTTGGCTGCTGGCCCCCGGCTTCTGGCCACAGCCCCCAGCCTGGCTGCAACTCCGTGCCCGGGGGGAGGGGCACAGACACATTCTATTACCAGTAAAGGGGGGGTGCCAGAAGAAAAGTTGGGGGACCACTGCTCTAGCCCCCAGTCCCAGTCTCCACCACTGAAGCTCATTATCCAAACCTACTCCCCGCACATCCCTGGTCTGGTTCTTGTCTCTTCCACATTTGATTCAGGCCACTTCCTCCTCTAACCTGCCCTTGTACCACCTGGGGAGCACTGAGAGCCCGGGAGAAAGACACTCCGTGCCCTCAGTTTCTGTGCCCAGCCCGGAGGATCCAGGAGCAGCAATTTCAGGAAAGCTCCTGCTTGGCCCCTGTAGCCCCAGGCTGGGTCATGCTTAGTGGAGATGGTCTCTGGGGATATTGTCACCGCAAAGCTCCAGCCAGTCTCTACTGAGAACTAAGATTTTTCAGAGGCTTCTGACTTGACCAAATTTGGGAGACATTTCACAGGGGTGGCAAGAGGCACATCCTTGCTGCCAGCTGAACCCCCAGCCAAATGTCAAGTCCCTGCTCCGAAGCCTGGACCCACTAGAGCTTCTCAAAGAAAAGGCTGGAAGATATTTGAACAAGGGCAGTACAAAATGGGATGGGGCTGCTGCTCCCTCACTGAAACTCAGTGGGTTCTTTTTTGGTTGGCCCTCTCCCAATCCCAGGAGAAAGGGGAGGGGCCAACAGGGAGTCAGGATCCTGAGACTGACAGCCCCCAGGACCAATGGAAAGAGGAAAAAAACTCCAAGTCAGCAGGATTGACAGGGCAGGCCGGCCAATGAGGAAGCCAAGAGCCTGGAGCCCATCCCCTGTGTGAGCTGGGGCAGAAAAGGGCAGAGCTAAGGAGAGGGCAGCAGCATTGAGCCAGAGAAGCCAGAGAAGCAGCCAGAAAGCAGAGCAGGAGGGAAGCGGGGCTGAGGCAGAGCTGAGAGCTGGAGCAGCACAGACCCGCCGCTCTGACGGGGGCAGTGAGCCTAGGGCAGGGACACGTTGCCAGACAAGAGGCCTTGATGGCTGGATACAGAGGGGGGATGTGAGGAAATGTGGCCGCTGCCAGAGCAGTGTCTGACCTGTAGGATCACCACAGCCCAGTCTGGGCTTGGGAGGGAGAGTGGGACGTGTGAGTCACAGATTGTGAACTTTCCTTACATCCCAGAGACAGCTGTTTAGGGTGTCCCCTGTGCCCTTGGGGTGGGTCCCTTGTTCCTTTAACCTTTTGCATTGTTCCCTTATTTTTCTTAAAGTTGCTGTTTAATAAATTGTATTTGGTTTAAACTTAGTGCAGTGATCAGTGGGTCAGGGAAGTACCCCAGAGTGGGGCCAGCCCCTGGACTAAGTGACCACGCTGAGAGTTGGGGTTAAACCCCGCCATGGATCCTGAGCCCACACGTATCAGGGTGACCAGGACTCTGCCACACAGGAAGGTGGAAGAGGAGTCCTTGATTCCACCGGGGTCGTACAGAAGCCAGGAAAGTTCCCCACAATAGCTGGACCAATCCCCCTGCCTACAAAAGCATTTTCCCCAAATCTGTTCTAGGCAATGGGTGAAGTGCTGAAACTTGCCAAAACTGAGCCCAGCGCTGACCCAAGGTGTGGGAAGATGCAGCCCAAACAGTTAAAGTTTGGCAAAGATGCGAGCCACTGAAAGCAGGGCCCTTGTAATGGAACTGTTGGGCACCCTTAGCTATAGGCATCGCTACTGGCACCGTCTATTTGACTAGACTAGAATACAAAACATAACATAAGAACATAAGAACGGCCGTACCGGGTCAGACCAAAGGTCCATCTAGCCCAGTATCTGTCTACCGACAGTGGCCACTACCAAGTGCCCCAGAGGGAGTGAACCTAACAGGCAATGATCAAGTGATCTCTCTCCTGCCATCCATCTCCATCCTCTGACGAACAGAGGCTAGGGACACCATTCTTACCCTTCCTGGCTAATAGCCATTAATGGACTTAGCCACCATGAATTTATCCAGTCCCCTTTTAAACATTGTTTAAAACAGTCTCTTTACTCCTACCAGTTGGCTCCTTAGTATGGTCTCCTGTTCCCCTTTGAGTCCGCCAGCTTGTTCTAACACCAGGGAGTCTTCCCACCATTAGCATCCTGACCTACAACCTGCTGCTGGACCCAAATGGCCCCCCTTTGTCCTGCCTGATCTGATGTTCCCAGAAGCCAAAATGGTACCTTATCTCTCCAACGTTTTCCAGCTCTCTGCTATGCTCTGTACTTGCTCCCCTCTTTCCTCGCTCACAGAACACTGACTCTGCAAGGCTATTTATACAGCAAAACTTCTGCTTTGGTAGCTTGCCAATACCTCGCCCCTGAATTCTTGTAAATCACTGTAGGTGCAGAAAGAGTCATTGTAAACAAGTGGCCTCCTCCCAGGCATCCCATCATGACCTGGGGGCAGCCCTGCACGTGGCCCTTCACCTCAGTTCCCTCTGGGGTTACCCAAAGGACTCCACTTCAGGCTCTTACATAATTAACACCCCTCCTGCAAATACCTTGTGCAAATAGTCTGTAGCAGCAGTCCCCAAACACAGCCCATAGCACCCTTGTGCCTATAGACCTTGTTCTCACCAAGCCCCCGTGTCATCAGTCACATCTAGGTGCCTCCTCCATCCCCTTCTGTCCCTCTGCCAGAGGAGCCGCCCCAGCTCTTCCCAGCAGGACTCTCACAGCCTCTCTGCTGGGAGCATCCTTGCCAGGGAGCATCCCTCGTTCCCCCCGGCCCTCTTGCTCTTCCTCTGGGTCCAGCTCTCCAGTAAGGAGATGTCAGTGGCTAGGCCCCTCTGCTGCTCCCCCTTGGCCAGGCTCAGAGCCAGCAGGGTTCTCCCGCTGCTGCTCCCCTGCCTTCACCCTCTCCAGCCCTCTGGCCCTGGCTTGGGGATGCCAGCCAGCAAACCCCTCTTGCTGCTTTCCACCCTTCGGCTTTCCCCCGGGAACCATCTTCTGGCTCTAGCAGCTCCCATCGCCCTGTTCTTCTCCCATCTCACCCAGTCGGCACTGATTCCTGACTGACCTCCTACAGCCCCTCCCCCCAGCCTGCTGCCCCACCCCTTGAATTGGCCCAGCTCAAGCACATGGAGTGGAAGAGGCGAGCTGAGCCCAGTTTCAGTTCATGGGCCGGCCACCCTGTGACAGTGATCAGTGTAATCCCTGGGTAGCAAAGTTCTGACTGAGTTGTCAGGTAATGCTCTTAGAGAGAAGTAATATCAAAATATTAACAGGTGGTAAGTGACAGTCAGCATGGATTTGTCAAGAACAAATCATGTCAAACCAACCTGACAGCTTTCTTTGACAGGGTAACAAGCCTTGTGGATGGGGGGGAAGCGGTAGATGTGGTATATCTTGACTTTAGTAAGGCTTTTTATGCTGTCTTGCATGACCTTCTCATAACCAAACTAGTGAAATACAACCTAGATGGAACTACTATAAGGTGGATGCATAATTGGATGGAAAACTGTTCCCAGAGAGTAATCATCAGTGGTTCACAGTCATGCTGGAAGAGCATATCGTGTGGGGTCCTGCAGGAATTGGTCCTTGGTCCGGTTCTGTTCAATATCTTCATCAATGTCATAGAGAGTACACAAAGTCTGCGGTTCATACCAAACTAAGAGGGGTTGCAAGTGCTTCAGAGGATAGAATTAAAATTCTAAATGCCCTGAGCAAACTAGAGAAATGATCTGAACTAAATAGGATGAAATTCAATAAGGACAAATGCAAAGTACTCCACTTAGGAAGGAACAATCAGCTGACCACACACAAAATGGGAAATGACTGCCTAGGAAGGAGCACTGTGGAAAGGGATCTGGGGGGTCATAGTGGATCACAAGCTAGTGGATCACAATAAAGTGTAACACTTGCAAAAAAAAAAAAAAGCAAACTTCATTCTGGGATGTATTAGCAGGAGTGTTGTAAGCAAGACAGAAGAAGTAATTCTTCCACTCTACTCCTCGCTGATTAGGTCTCAACTGGAGTATTGTGTCCAGTTCTGGGCGCCACATTTCAGGAAAGATGTAAACAAATTGGAGAAAGTCCAAAATGATTAAAGATCTAGAAAACATGACCTATGAGGGAAGATTGAAAAAACTGGGCTTGTTTAATCTGGAAAAGAGAAAACTGAGGGGGGATATGATAACAATTTTCAAATACATAAAAAGGTTGTTACAAGTAGAAGGGAGAAAATTTGTTCTTCTTAACTGCTGCGAATAAGCAGCAATGGGCTTAAATTGCAGCAAGGGAGGTTTAGGTTGGACATTAGGAAAAACTTCCTAACTGTCAGGGTGGTTAAACACTGGAATAAATTGCCTAGGGAGGTTGTGGAATCTCTGTCATTGGAGATTTTTAAGAGCAGGTTGGACAAACACCCGTCAGGGATGATCTAGATAATACTTAGTCCTGCCGTGAGTGCACGGGACTGGACTAGAGACCTCTTGAGGTCCCTTCCAGTCCTACGATTCTGATTCTATTAAATGAGGCTAAGTGTGACACAGCAGAGTATGGGACAGGATCTCAGCAGGATTTTCGTTTAAAATCAAACAGAAAAAGTTAATAATTTTGGCCCAGATCCACAAAGGTATTTAGGCTCTTAACTTCCGCTTCTTCTCATACCTTCCCCTTTCCTGGTGTCTCTGCCTCCATCCAGTGCTTTTTCTGATCATCTGCCTCCTCCTTTTGGAGTCTGTTCTGGGCTCCCCCCCGGGACAAGCTCACCCTGACTCTCCTCATAGGAAAACATTCTTCTAGCCCCTCAGTCCAAAGTGTCTCCTCCTAGTTCTGTTCTCTTTTCAACCTCAGATTACTGAGTGCCTTGCAAGCTGCTGCAGTCTCTTCCTGGCCACGGGCTATGATGGAGACCTGGACCTGAAGCAGGTGAGGTCGTGCAGAGACCTGGCTGCTACCCGTGCATGTGTGCAGTTAAGAGCTAGCGAGAAGCAGCAAGGAACCACCAGTGCCCACCGTAGCTAGCACCGTAGCTAGCAGACTGTTCAAGGGGCTGGAGACGGACTTCATGCTCTTCCCTAACCAGATTTCAGAGTAGCAGCCGTGTTAGTCTGTATCAGCAAAAAGAACAGGAGTACTTGTGGCACCTTAAAGACTAACAAATTTATTTGAGCATAAGCTTTTGTGGGCTAAAACCCACGTCATCATCAGATGCATAGACTGGAACATACAGTAAGAAGATATTTATACACATACAGAGAACATGAAAAGGTGGGAGTTGCCCAACCAACTTAAGAGGCGAATTAATTAAGATGAGCTATTGTCAGCAGGAGAAAAAAACGTTTGTAGTGATAATCAAGATGGCCAGTTATAGAGAGAGACTGGGAATGGCTGACCCATTACACACATTGAATCTATTTCCCCATGTTAAGTATCCTCACTCCTTCTTGTCAAACTGTCTGAAATGGGCCATCTTGATTATCACTACAAACGTTTTTTTCTCCTGCTGATAATAGCTCATCTTAATTAATTAGCCTCTTAGAGTTGGTAGGGGAACTCCCACCTTTTCATGTTCTCTGTATGTATATATATCTCCTCACTATATGTTCCATTCTGTGCATCCGATGAAGTGGGCTGTAGCCCACGAAAGCTTATGCTCAAATAAATTTGTTAGTCTCTAAGGTGCCACAAGGACTCCTGTTTTTTTTTCCCTATCCAGAGTAAACTGACAAAATACTTTCTCCCTGTGACAAGGTGGAGAGGCCCTCTGTAAACTCCACTGCAGGAGGGGTTAATCCAGAGCCCTGCCCGTCAGGTGGCTGAGGAGGCTGGGGGGATAGAAAGGTAGAGGGGAAGTGTCTGTGTGGAAGCTGCCGAAGGGGAAGGCGTGCGCTTTCCACTCCCAGCTGGTGCAGGAGCTGGGACGGTCACAGGCAATGGGGACCCACTGTTCCGAGTGGCGTGTTTCTGTTTGGAATCCTTTGCTTATCTTTCAATAGGGGCTGAAACTCTCCAGTTGTTGCAAGTGTTATTCACCTTCCCCAACCGGCTCTGCCCCCCCCGGCCTACAACTCCAAACTGTATTTTAGTCCAACTCTATTTTTCTTCCAGTGTTTCCCCCTCCCCGCAGTGGTTTGCTGGCGATTAAGTTTGGATTTCTTGGCAATCACCCGTCTGCAGAAAAGGCTGCAAGTTTACAAAAGTATGTAGCTGTCAATGCTGTCTTGAGCGGCTCCCAACAGAAACAGGGCAGATCCCCCAAAGTGGGGGTGTGGGGGGAAGGGATAGCTTAGTGGTTTGAGCATTGGCCTGCTAAACCCCAGGGTTGTGAGTTCAATCCTTGAGGGGGCCACTTAGGAATCTGGGGCAAAATTGGTCCTGCTAGTGAAGGCAGCGGGCTGGACTCGATGACCCTTTGGGGTCCCTTCCAGCTCTATGAGATAGGTATATCTCCATATATAAAAATAATTAGATTTCACCAAACTAGTAACCAATGTAAACTCCTGGATCGCTATATCAACCTTACCATGGAGTCACAGACAATCCCCTGAGACTCTCCAGTCTATCTTGCCACCCAGACAAACTGAACTTGAGTGATAATGGTCACTAAAACCAAAAATCTTACCACATCAGGTTGCTTCCAGTCCCAAGAGAGCAGTCACTTACCCCAGATCAACTGGTACCCTAGATCTTACACCAAAGACAACGCTGCAGCCAATTCTATGTAAACTAACTAAAGGTTTATTAGATACGGAGAGGGTACATGATAGCAGTTTTCAGGTATCTAAAAGGGTGTCATAAGGAGGAGGGAGAAAACTTGTTCACCTTAGCCTCTAAGGATAGAACAAGAAGCAATGGGCTTAAACTGCAGCAAGGGCGGTTTAGGTTGGACAGTAGGAAAAAGTTCCTAACTGTCAGGGTGGGTAAACACTGGAATAAATTGCCTAGGGAGGTTGTGGAATCTCCATCTCTGGAGATATTTAAGAGTAGGTTAGATAAGTATCTGTCAGGGATGGTCTAGGCACTATTTGGTCCTCCATGAGGGCAGGGGACTGGACTCGATGACCTCTCGAGGTCCCTTCCAGTCCTAGAGTCTATGAATCTATAAGAAAAGGAAACAAGAGTTACTGAAAGGTTAAAGCAGTTGAAATATATGCACAGTTTGTAATTCCAGATGGTGGCTGTGATGTAATAAACTGCCAGTTTCCCCAAAGTCTTTCAGGGCACCCAGATTGTCTCTGGGGATCTCCGCTTTGCATCTGGTAAGAGTCCAAACAGTAAAGAGAAAGGATCTGTCCATGAATCCAATGTATAGCTTCTTCTCACAGAAACCAAGCTGACGGTGTCACTCCCCACATGGGCTTTTCCTTTGACAATGATGAGTGTGGAATGCAATTGAAGTCTTTGACCTCCGATCATCACACACAATGGCCACTTGCTTTGAAATTAGCACTCTTCTTCATTTGCATTCCCCAAAGCTTCATTGACATTTGATGGGTTATTTAGTTACAGAGGTATACATAAAGTAAAGGTTTGCTGTTATAACAGGAGCGGATAAGTGAAAACAATACAAGTTCCATTCCACTAGTTTTTATGAAGTTTAAAAATCTGAACACACACGTAAACATTTACCACTCACTTTTGATCTATGCTAATACACAAATAAATTGACCTGTGGCCCTGGCCTGCCAGCATCACACGCCCAATCCAAAACTGGTGTATGAATGGGAGTCACAGACGCTCTCGAATACACCTCAGGGTCCCCCTATTCTTGATAAGGCATCAGCCACTACATTCTCCTTTTTCTTGATATGAATTATTTCCATATCAAATTTCTGTAGGGCTTGACTCCAATGAAGTAATCTAGAATTGGTGCACTAATCTAGAATCCTTTCATTTTGTGCAGTCAAGTCACTTAAATCAGTATTTTTTTTTTATTATACAGATAAGGTTTAAGTTACTAAACAGCCCAGACAATGGCATAGCACTCTTTCTCCATTACAGCATAGCTTTGTTCGGGGGGGGGGGGGGGGGGGGGGGGGGGGGAGAGAGGAGGTGTCAATTTTTTGCCTAAGTAGGCAATGGGATGCCTCTTACCCCCAACTCCATCTTGCATCAGTACTGTACCTAAGCCAATGTTAGAAGCATCAGTACATAGCACAAATGGTTTGCTGCAATCAGGGCTGACCAAAATAGGCTCTTGAGACAAAGTTTCCATTCTGTTCTGGAAGCCTTTCTCCATGACACCTGGTCTGGCTTCCCCTTTCTTGTAAGGTCTGTTATGGGGGCCACAACATCACTATACCCCTTTACGAACCTTCGGGAATAATTTGGCCAGGCCAATAAAGGATTGGACCTGGTTCTTAATTCGAGGGGCAGGCTAGCTCTGAATGGCTTCTACCTTTAAAGGGTCAGGGCAAACAAACCCACCATCCTGCCTGTGACCTGATACCTCTGCAGCCCCCATCTTGCATTTGGAGACCTTGACAGTGAGGATGGCTCCTCTCAGCCTCTGTAAAACAGTCCCCACATGGTTCAAGAGGTTATGCCAGGAGCTACTGGAAATAGCCTAATTATCTATATAGGCTCTGGCAAATGTGTGTAACCCCTTCGGCACCTCATTGGCAAGCCGTCGAAAGGCAGCTCCCAAATTTATTAATCCAAAAGCCATAACCTTAAACTCATCTAGTCCAGACTCCACTACAAGAGCAGATTTTTCCTGGGCACCAAACCATTCCCCGGTGGACCAGGGTGACCTTTCCCTCAAGATGATTTCCCCCTCCTCCTGCCTCTTTCTGGAGCTGCTTTTCCTCTTGGAAGTCCATTAGCCTCCAGGTTGTCTTGTGTCTTGCTTCTCCTCCTGTTTCTGGAAAGAGCTGGGTCTGGCTTATATAGGTCCCAGACTTCTCCAACTCCCAGCAACCTCTGAGAGGATTGGTTAATTGGAGTCAGCTGCTTGTTTGTTTTTTTACTCACCCCCCGCCCCCCCCAGTGAGACACTGTCAGAGGTACAAATGGGAAACAAATTCTCTAAGATACCTGGGAATTCAAATCTCAAACATCCTAGGAGAGCTGTATGATTTAAATGTCAAAACACTACATCAGCACATGAAAGCAGATCTGGAGGGCGGGGGGAGGTATGCAATTTCTTGGTGAGAAAGAATAGCCACCGTCAAAATGAGTATTTTCCCAAAGATATCTTTTTTGTTTCAAAATCTTCCTAGAACCATCGCAGCTGAAACTCTAACAGGAATACAGAGAATGTTGGCTGTATTGATACGGAATAAGGAAAGACTGAGCATGAATGCGGACACTTTGGACAGCCCTGTTAAACAGGGTGGACTAGTTGTCCCAACTATTATATGATACTTTCAAGCCAGCCAGCTCAAAGTGGTAGAGGATTGGGAGTGCCCTAACCCAGCCAAACTCAGATGATTCTTCAATGATAGGGATCTGCAAATAGGCACCAAGATCTTGGTTTACAAGGCAGTTGTCATCCCCACCCTTCTCTATGAGTGTGAGACCTGGGTAACCTACAGACAACATCTCAAGGTATTGGAATGGTTCCAGCAGCGCTGCCTCAGGAAGATTCTTTACTGAACAAGAAAATTGTGGCAGTGTAAATATTCCCAGATTATTATTCTTCGGCTGTCCCTCGAGGCAAGGCTGATGTCAGCCACGGGGGTTCATTGGTGGGTTTTTAGGTGGCTGAGGCGCCCAATTCGTGCCCTGCAGATTTCCCCACAGAAGTGACAGGTGTGATCTTGGAGGAGACATCGTTGTCGGCTGGAGTGTTGTGCCCTTTCTTTCCTCCTTTGTCACTTCTCTGTCTCATGAGCACGTCTGTTCTCCTCAAAGTGAGCTGTGGCTTGGTGTGGCACCACTGTGTCCTGTTCTGCGCCGAGTCCTCCCAGTTTGTTGGGTTGGTGCCTCCCTTTATAAGGTGTACTTTCAGTATGTCTTTGAAACGCTTCCGCTGCCCTCCGCAAGCCCTTCTTCCCTGACTTAACTGAGAGAAGAGCACTTGCTTCGGGAGGCGAGTGTCAGGCACACGCACGCAGTGGCCAGCCCAGCGGAGTTGGTGTTTCATGCCCTGCGCCTCTATACTGCTGGTGTTGGCTGCAGAGAGAACGCTGATGTTAGTGCGTCGGTCTTCCCAGCTGATCCTGAGAATCCTCCTGAGGGAGCGCTGCTGGAACCATTCCAATACCTTGAGATGTCGTCTGTAGGTTAACCCAGGTCCCACAACCACAGAGAAGGGTGGGGATGACAACTGCCTTGCAAAACAAGATCTTGGTGCCTGTTTGCAGACCCCTATCATGGAAGACTCATTTGAGTAGTCTTCCAAAGGATGTGCTGCCACAGAGGATCCTGTATTTGATTTCTGTGTCAATGCTGGCTGTTTGGGAGAGGTGGCTGCCAAAGTATGGAAAATGGTCCACATTTTCCAGAGATTCTCCACCGATTGTGATTTGTGGAGTATGAATAGTAGTGTGTGCGAGAATGACACCATCGTCTGCATATTGAAGGTCAGTGATGCCAATTGTCATGATCTTAGATTTTGTTTGGAGATGTCGGAGATTGAGGAGTTGACCATCCATACGATACTCAATCCCGATTCCGTCCGAAAGGCGGTCACGGATGAGCATCAGGGTCACAGCAAGGTAAATGGAGAAGAGTGTTGGAGCAATGACACAGCCTTGCTCGACACCGGTGTGAATGATGAATGGTTCGGTCTCTGAGCTATTGCACAGAACGGTGGCAGTCATCCCATCATAGGGTGGTCTGATGATAGAAATGAATTTCTGTGGCTAGCCAAACCTACACAGCACCTTCCATAGGGCATCATGATTGATAGAGTTGAAGGCCTTGGTTAGGTTGATAAATGCCACGAGCAGTTCCTGGTGTTGCTCTCTGCACTTCTCCTGAATCTGTCATGCCATGAAGATCATGTCGGTTGTGCCTTGGAATGGCCTGAAGCCACACTGTGATTCGGGGAGGAGTTCCTTGGCAAGGGGGAGGAGGTGGTTTAGTAGGATCTGGGCAAGGAGCTTCCCTCCAATGGAGAGGAGGGCAATACCTCTGTAGTTCCCGCACAAAGATTTGTCCCCTTTCTTGAATATTGTAACTAGGGTCAAGTATCAGAGGGGTAGCCGTGTTAGTCTGGATCTGTAAAAAGCAACAGAGAGTCCTGTGGCACCTTTAAGACTAACAGAAGTATTGGAGCATAAGCTTTCGTGGGTGAATACCCACTTCGTCAGACGCATACGTCTGTTAGTCTTAAAGGTGCCACAGGACTCTCTGTTGCTTGTAACTAGGGTGATGTTCTTAAAGTCAGGTGGAATTTCTTCTCAGGTCCTGATTTTGTCGAGGAGTTGGCAAAATTTGTGCTGGAGCATTGTTCCACCAGCTTTAAAAACCTCAGCTGGATGCTGTCTGGGCCTGGTGCCTTGTGATGTTTTGTCTGCGTGATGGTATGCCGGACTTCCTCAGAAGATGGTGGGGATCAGCAAACTGTTCCATTGCTGAGTGTTGTGGAATAAACTCAATGGTGTCGCGGTTTAGTAGGCTCTCAAAGTGCTCCTTCCAGCACTGTTTAATGGCGGCATTGTCCTTGAGGAGGGTGGAGCCATCCTGGGAATGTAAGGGGGTTGGGCCTTTGAAGCTTGGCCCATATATAACTTTGCTGCTTGAAAGAAGCTTCTCATGTCATCCTGGCCAAGGAAACCCTGGATCTCAGAGGCCTTCTCTTGCCACCACTTGGTTTAGATGTCATGTAGCCCCCTTTGGACTTTGGCTTTGAGCAAGTGATAAGCCTCATGTTTTCATTGGTTAAAGGAATCATTTTGCTAGTTACAGAATGCTTTTCTTTTCTGTTGAATTAATGCCAGGATTTCCTCGTTGTTTTCGTCAAACCAGTCTTGGTGCTGATGAGTGGAATATCCTATAGTTTCAGCACATGCCCTGTGAATGGTATTTGTAAGTTGATCCCAGTGCTCTTAAATGTCAAGGGTGTTGTCAGGCAAGTTAGAGAGATCCTCAGACAGGTGTTGCTGGAACGTCTCGCAGCTGGCTTAGTCTTGAAGTGCTTTGATGTTGTACTGCTTTTGCTTAGTCTATGGCTGTTTGCAATATGGTGAAGCGAGCTGCAGGTACATGATTGATCTTACTAATTGATGGTCTGTCCAACAGTGATCTGTACCTCTCATAGCTCATGCTACACAGACATCCGTGTAATCTTGGGCTCTGACTATAACATAGTCAAGGAGGTGCCAGTGTTTGGGCTGAGGATGTTTCCAGGTGGTCTTAAATGTGTTGCTCTGTCTAAAGATGGTATTTGTGATGAGCAGGTCATGCTCCACACATTTGCTGAGGAGGGGAATACCATTGGGGTTTACATTTCCCACCCAGATTCTTTGCCTATTGCGCCACTCCTGAGTTATTCATGGTTATTGCAAGATGTTTGCACGGGAAATACTTTAAGAGATATCAAAAATGTAGAATATTGAGTTCCAAAATTGTTGGCGATGAAGCATGTCACCGACCCAGGGCAGGTCTCAGCTAACTCAGCCAACCCTGAGAACAATCAACATCTTTCGACCCAGCCCTGTGTTGACTGGCTGGACTAGATTCAGGCCTGGGCAAAAGACAAAAGAACCCGAAGAAAAGACTCTGACATGGAGGCCCTCCGGGCTAGCTGGAGTTAATGAAATGCCCTGATTAGGAAAAGAGACAAAACGTCTGGGACTCTAGAAGGAAGAACGGGCACAAGCTGTTATCCATTACAGAGGTGATACTCTGCCAGCGTGAGTGTCTCATGAAAAGTGGATCCCAGCTCTCTGGACTGGGCAAGTGCTGCAAACAGAGGCACTGGAAGGGGGAGGGCCATGACTGCCCCTATTCTAACCTGGGTGTAGTTTGGAGGCCAGGGGCCCGTGTCGCTCCCACAAACTGTAGGCCTCGGGCAGGTGTGGAGTGGCACCAGCCGGGGCTGCGCTCCGTGTTGGGGGAGCCCCGCCACAAAGTGCAGCCCCTGTTAGCGGCACCAGCCTCTTCCTAGTGTGTGTGTGAGGGGGGAAGGTGGCTCTTAGCCCCCTGTTGCCATGGGGCCCTGCTGCCTGCTCCTCCTTTTCCCCCCAAGGCCCAGCCTGCTGGAAGCCAGAGCCGGGTCATGGTAAGAGCCGCCCAGGGATCCCGGGCTGCTGTGGGGCGCCCCGGACCCTCCACCCGCCCTGTTGGCCCCCCACTTCTACTGAGGTTACGGCGCTTCTGGCTGCAAGGACGGACTATTGGGTGAGAAATACCTTACTAGACTCTCCTTGTGCTTGCTTTTATTGGAATCTTCATCTCAAGATCTGTTAAATTATCTTCAGTTTGGTTTTACTATAGAGACGTCTAAGTGCCTTGTGCTAAGGAGAGAGTTGAACGGAGGGGAAAGCAGTGAACTGGGGGTCGCTGCTCCCCCGGAGGCAGCGGATCGGTGCACACTGTGGATGTCCAGAAGACAAGGGACTGGGCACTCGAATGTAACAAGATGGGGGATGTAAATTGCTACTCTGCAGAGGGAAACAGCGAGGCGTGTGGTAGCCCAGGGTGGACTGATTGTTTTACCAGCAGCAGGTAACTTAGGGAGAACTTTCCCCAGTGGGCACTGTGGAGATAAGTGGACCTAAAAATGTTCCCTAATTGTGAGTTCAACCCTAAAGAGTGAGTGAAAGTTCATAAGACGTTACAACAACCTACAAGAACAAATTTTGATTTGAGAAGGTACAAAAGAGAGACAGAAAGACTGAATTAGTCCAAACATAATGGCCTGATATCACTCAAGGGTGGTGTTAAGATCATGCCTGGTAAACAAGTGTGGAACTAGCAACCAGTGAACCAAAAATTGGGGCGTTGGAAACTAGATTTAACTGGTGGACAAAATAAGGTGGGGATGGGCTATTGCACCCACCATTCCCGTTAAGAGGAGACTGTCTAGTGCAAATAAGGAAGGAGGATGGAGGAGAGCAGAGCAAGTTTCACATGGTTGCCAGCCCCACCATCTCAAAAGCCGACCCACCCACTCCTGGAATAATTCTCTCCCTTGACTCAGCTGTTGAAGTCCCCAAATCATGATTTAAAGACTTCAAGTTGCAGAGAATCCTCCAGCAAGCGACCCCTGCCCCATGCTGCGGAGGAAGGCGAAAAACCTCCAGGGCCTCTGCCAATCTACCCTGGAGGAAAATTCCTTCCCGACCCCAAATATGGCGATCAGCTGAACCCTGAGCATGCGGGCAAGACTCTCCAGCCAGACACTCAGTAAAAAGTTCTCTGTAGTAACTTTTAATATCCCATCATTGACCATTGGTACTAATTACCAGTGATGGCACGTTATTGACCTATTGACTAAGATCACGTTATCCCATCAAACCATCCCCTCCATAAACTTATCAAGCTTAATCTTAAAGCCAGAGAGGTCTTTCGCCCCCACTGTTTCCCTCGGAAGGCTGTTCCAGAACTTCACTCCTCTGATGGTTAGAAACCTTCGTCTAATTTCAAGCCTAAACTTCCCGACGGCCAATTTATATCCATTTGTTCTTGTGTCCACATTAGTACTGAGCTGAAATAATTCCTCTCCCTCCCTGGTATTTATCCCTCTGATATATTTAAAGAGAGCAATCTCTTGGGACCCCAGATCTTCTTTGCTCTAATTCTGAGAGATGTCCTGACCAGACCAGGCCAGAGAGAGACCCAGAGGACACCACCACTTCTACTGGGTCCAGCTGAATCCCAAACACCACCTGGGATGAAACAAGATCAGACTTTAACAATAGCAGCAGTAATGACAGCTCCAGCCCATCTCAGCTAATAATATAATATATACCTATCTCATAGAGCTAGAAGGGACCCTGAAGGGTCATTGAGTCCAGCCCCCTGCCTTCACTAGCAGGACCAATTTTGCCCCAGATCCCTAAGTGGCCCCCTCAAGGATTAAACTCACAACCCTGGGTTTAGCAGGCCAATGCTCAAACCACTCAGCTATCCCTCCTTTAAGCTAACTTCTTTCCTTTTCCCCAAAGGACAGTTATTACCAGCTTTGATGTCATCTAAGAGACTGTCAAACAAGGAGGCTTTTTCTTCTAAAACTCTCCCCACCTAAAGAGAAAGGAAACACAGAACGCTGTTAAAATAAAAGGCTTACTTAATACTTCAAATGCTTTAACAGTTTTTCCTTTTTTTCTTTAATAAAAGGTTGAAATGCTGTTTAATGGTGTGTTCGCCATGGTACTAAGCAGGCTGTGTATACCAAACTCCAAACCTTGTTTAACGCTGTTTAATGTTGGACAGGGACTGGGTTACGTTATCCCCTCTGGCCCATATATTCCATCTAAATTAACACAAAAGCACAGATGAGATTCCCTCATAATATAATATACCTATCTCATAGAGCTGGAAGGGACCCCGAAGGGTCATCGAGTCCAGCCCCCTGCCTTCACTAGCAGGACCAATTTTGCCCCAGATCCCTAAGTGGCCCCCTCAAGGATTGAACTCACAACCCTGGGTTTAGCAGGCCAATGCTCAAACCACTCAGCTATCCCTCCCCCCCATGCTCATGCTGTAAGCAGACGGTAGCAATTCACACCAGACACCTGGTGAACCCTGAAAAGAGTCACACCTACCATGGATTAATAAAAAGTCATTCCCGCCACAATAAAATAAATTATTATAAACAAATATAATAAACGCACGAGTGCAAAGCGGTTTGTTATAAATAAAATAAAAGTTTCCCTCGCTAGTGACACCCATTGTAAATAATCCAGATTTTAACCCAAATCATCAATGAGCGTATTTGAAAGACAGGGAGACCCATGGAGTACATAGGTTGGCCAGCCGTTCTCCTGGTAGCCCGCCCCCTGGTTAAGGGTTGGTGGATGCTAAAAGACTTGGGGATCAAAGCCTCGTTAAGAAGCGCTCAGCCTTGCCTAGCAGGCCGCTAGGCTCAGCACACGGCCCCCAAACAACAGACCACACTGTATACTTCAGTCAAGCAGCAGGTACACAACAAACACAAACACACACACTACAGACAACAAACTCACCCCAAAGGTTACGTAATCACTCCTCCTTCAACTGGAGAACTCCTCGCAAAACTCCCGTTACCTGCTCCTGCTCGCCAGCTCCTCGGGTCACTTCGAGTTAAGGCCTTTCTGTGCACTTCTGATTTGTGTGTCTCCTTTTGTGGGCATCATTCCCCCACCATTCTCTTTTTACTGACACTTAGGGAAGTGGGACTTGACATGTGAAATATACTCATGGAAATCCTTTGCTTTACCAAAACAAAAATATTCTTATGTGACTCTTCGGGTTATTGTCTGTGGTTCAGTCTGGTGTTAATGTTATTTCCAATTTTAGGAAACCAGTCAAGCTTGCTTACCCAGAATGATCTCCTGCTAAGGGCAAGGTGGACTGATAACTGACCTGGCTTTGCTAATAACCCAGAATAGGAAGTATCACCTGGTCGGCACTGTTTGCTAGAAAGAACAAACATGGGATAGTACTCCTGGGGGATTCAAACTACAGTGAGAATGAAAGAGAAACTAGAATCAGAAACAACACACTGATCTGTGCAGCTGTAACTAGCTGAAACAGGCACAAGGCGCACAGGTGACTGCCTGCAACCTTCGTTCTATATCAACTAACTTTTGGCATGTGAAGTTCCCTGACAAGGATCAACTGTTCACTTGGCTTTGAAGATGACTTGTCCCTCACGCACAATGTTAAATTGAACTTAATGTTTACCAGAAAGATAAAACATGGGAAGTATGTGTGAAAACGAATGAAAAAGAAAGAGAATCTAACTAGCAATGACCTGATTCGCTTCCGCGTTGACCCGTTGCCATGTCACCACGGCAGGGTGGGTCCCAGCTAACTCAATCAACACTAAGAATAATCAATATCTTTCGACCCAGCCCTGTGAATCGTGTAAGCCAGGGGTGGCCAACCTGGGGCTCCGGAGCAGCATGCAGCTCTTCAGAAGTTAATACGCGGCTCCTTGTACAGGCACCGACTCCGGGGCTGGAGCTACAGGCGCCAACTTTCCAATGTGCCGGGGGGTGCTCATTGCTTAACCCCTGGCTCTGCTCCAGGCCCTGCCCCCACTCCACCCCTTCCTGCCCCCTCCCCTGAGCCTGCCCTGCCCCCACTCCACCCTTTCCCGCCCCCCTCCCCTGAGCCTGCCGGGCCCTCGCTCCTCCCCCTCCCCTCCAGAGCCTCCTGCATGCCACGAAACAGCTGATTAGGAGGTGCGGGGAGGGTGGGGGAGGCGCTGATCGGCGGGGCTGCCGGTGGGTGGGGGGAGCTGATGGGGGGCTGCTGATGTATTACTGTGGCTCTTTGGCAATGTACATTGGTAAACTCTGGCTCCTTCTCAGGCTCAGGTTGGCCACCCCCGGTGTAAGCTACCAAAGGTTAAATCCATTCAGATGTCAGTCTGCCACCCACCCACAGGTGGTTACTGGAGGGCTTCAAGAGGACCCTGAAGGTGATGCTGAAGAAGTTTGTGGCCTCAGACCCTCTGCCACTGGGACCGTCTCCTACTGCCCCTACTGCTCCCCATGTAGAAGCCTCTCAAGCCTCCACAAGGGATATTTGAACTGCTGTGTGCAAGACAGCTCCGGGGGATTTTGGATCTCCTTCGGGCAGCCTGGGAATAATGGGAACCCAGGGCTCCAGGCACTGCAGAGTACTTTCTCCAGCTCTGGAAGAGGCTAAAGGCACTAAGGGGGGTTGCAAAGGAGAACCTCACGTAAGCCCAGCATTGCCAGGAACACTACAATAGAGAAGGCTGGTTATGCGAGTTTGAGTCTGGCAATAGGATATTTTTGATGCTACCAAGCTCTGATTCGAAGCTGTGGGCCAGATGGCAAGGACCGTTTGAGGTGGTCAGAAGGGTAGGGCCAGTCGATTATGAGATTCATCAACCTGGGAATGTAGACATGGCAAAGCAGGATCGGCATTTAAGACTATTAAAGAAGGCTGAACAAAGCAAAGCAAACATATGGCAAACCATTCCCGAATACAGAAACACACCCACAGAAGGACTTGATAGCAACCCAGTACAACACTTGACATCATGATGCCTGCATGCCTTGGTGCCTGTAGCCCAAGCGTTCCTACAACCAGCAGCGGTGGAAAGAGTAACAGACAAAAAGAAAGAGACGCACAAAGGACAAAGCCTATTACGACCGACAAGCTGAACACCCCCCAGAACTACAACTTAGATACCCTGTCAGGGTCAAATGATTTCCTCTGGACAAATCATGCACTTGGGAGCAACCTACATGTGTTGAACAGATAAATCCTGATCCATATAATATAGTAATAATATATGGAGATATACCTATCTCATAGAGCTGGAAGGGACCCTGAAGGGTCATTGAGTCCAGCCCCCTGCCTTCACTAGCAGGACCAATTTTGCACCAGATCCCTAAGTGGCCCCCTCAAGGATTGAATTCACAACCCTGGGTTTAGCAGGCCAATGCTCAAACCACTGAGCTATCCTCCCCCACCAATAGTAGATGGGCATATATTGCAAAGAAACCACCAGTCCATTCACTCATTATGAACACAACACACAAACATGGACTTGGAGGACAGTGAAATACACACTCTGCTGAGACCTGATCAGCAGGACACGGAAGGAACACAGGCCAATGAGTGACCAATAGATGTTGGAACAGACTCTCAAAACGCCACACCACCAAAAGAACCAATTGCAAAGCAGTCTTCTGTTGTCACAAGAAAGAGCTCTGTTTTAGCCGTGTCGAGATTCCGCTGTTGGCTAGACATCATGAGGCGATGTCAGAGAGACAGGCCAAAATTCTAGTTTGGATGGAAGGAGACTGCTCTGGAGTAGGGAGGTAGATCTGTGAGTCATCAGCGAGGAAATGGTTGTGGAATTTGTGTCTGCAGAGGAGGTTACCCAGAGATAAAGTGTGGAGAGAGAAGAGAAGGGGCCCAAAGACAGAGTTCTGTGGAACCCCAGCAGAAAGATGGAGGGGGTGGGTGGGATGAGGCGATTCCTCCGAAGGACAAACTGAAGGAGTAATTACAGAGGTAGGCGGAGAACCAAGAGAGGACAGACTCACAGAAACCAAGGGAGGACAGGATTTCAAGCCAACACCACTAGTGAGGGTGATGAACAGCAGGGAGAGGCTGGGGTGAGGAAGGACAGGTCACAGCCATGCGATCCCACTTTGGCACATGCATGTCAGAATGGGTCATTTAAGTTGCTGCTGGTTTTTAATATTAAAAAAATGAAGCGGCTAGCAGATATTACTGCGCCATGTATTCTGGGCACCCTGGAGGATGTGGATCCCCAGGCAGGATTTAAATGAGAAGAGGAAGGGGCTTGGTAGTCGGGGATAAGGAGGTTGTTCCATGCATAGACGACAGCCTGAAAAGAGTCAAGGAGCAATAGAATATTCACAGGGCTGCTCAATAGACTCTCATTATTAGAACGCATCAGGAAACACAAGTCTTCCTTGGGATTTTCAACAGAAAAGTCCTGCTAAGAGTCATCCCAGACCCTGCCAGGTCTCACTTTGCCTGGTGTTTACATGACTAACCTGACACTCCAGTCAGAACTTTGCTTAGTAGCCAGCAGCTTATGTTTTTCACCCTTTCCAAAAACATTGTGATTTACAAGTTATTGGCAAACTACCAAAACTGAAACTTTGCTGTACAAACAGCCTTGCTGAGTCTCCAGTTTGAGAAAGAGGAAAGAGCAGAGCAAGTACAGAGCAAAGCAGAGAGCTGGAAAACGTTGGCGATATAAGGTACAGTGCTGGCTTTTAGGAACTTGGGAATTCTCACACATTGTGGGCATCCTGGAAGATGTGGGTCCTCAGGTAGGATCCACCCTGCCCAGTATCCCTCCTCCCTCACGCATAGCCTCTAGCCGATGCAAATATGCTTGCTCACCCTTGGGGCTAAAATGCTTAGTTATGGGTCTGGCTGCAGGGAGCCGTTCTGATGGCAATTCAGGGAGGTTGCTGGGAAGTGGCAGTATTAATTTAACCCTTTGGGACCCTTTCCCTGTGCTCCCCTGGTCCCAGCCTCTCCTCTCAAATGTCTCTCTACTGCACCATCTCTTCCTAGTGTCTCTTCCCCCCTCTCCTCCTGCAGCACCAGCAATTCACCCACAGCCTCATTCACATGACTCCATCCCCACCGCACTAAACCCTGACCACTCAACCCACCTCCCACCTACCTCAGAACCACCCAAACCCCGTCATTCCCTCTGTCCCGACCCACACACTCACACGCCCCGAGCACAGGCTGAGATCCCCCCTTTTGTTACCTAATCTCACCACAGCTCACACCCACCCCATAGCTCTGAGCCATCCCCCATCCAACTCCTCCAGACTCAAACTATAACCCCCCACCCTTCAGAGACAGAAAACCCACCCCCCAGTGCAGAACTCTGCCTCTGCCCACTTGACACCCACCACCACCAGGCTCAGAAATCCCCTACTCGTGCTGGCTCGGGGAACACGTGGGTCTGTGATCTGAAACAGCCCGACAGAAGCTTGTATTCCACTTTCTGTGCCTGGTTCTTCATTCCCAGAGGCGCCCTGCAGCCTGGAGAGGCTGGGACAGCTCCAGAGTCCACCAGGCGCTCCCCAGTGGCAGCAGGGGGTACTGCACTCTGCAGTACCCCAACCACACTGCACAGCTGTGCTGATATTGGTGGGACTCAGCCCCATTGTTCCCTAAGGAGCTAAGGGCCCCGAACCGCTGAAATACAAATGACAGTGATGGAGACATCAGTAGTGTCACGCTGCCTGGAGTGGTTCACAACTGTGAGAGCCGACCTCAGGGCAGACTGTCAGAAAACAGGGCAAACCCCTCAAGCTGGAGGAAGGTCTATAATTAGATTTCACATAGTGGGACGGTGCTGCCCGTAGGAGCCAGCTGAGGTCACTCAATTAGGGTGAACTGCAAACAAAACGGGGCAGACAAACCCCAAACGCTGGTGGATCTTCCAATACTTAGATTTTCCAAGCCAGCACAAAACAACTTCTATATTACCATACAGGTTACTCAGAAGTCCAAACAACCCAGTTCCCTTAAAGTACCCAGCCTCAGGCCTCCATCCAGACACACCTGTCAAACATATGATGATGATTACTGAAAATCTTATCTCATCATATAAAAGAAAAGGTTCTTCCAATCCCAAAGGATCAGCCACATACCCAGGTCCAATTATAACTTAGATCTTGCCCAAAATACACGCTATAGCCAATTCTTATTAACTAAGCTAAAATTTATTAAAAAAGAAAAGAGAGAGATTTGGTTAAAAGATCAATATACAGACAGACTTGAATTCAATTCTTGAGGTTTAGATGCATAGCAGAGGTGAGCTTGTAGTTGCCAAAAGTCCTTTTAGAAATAGTCCATAGGTTATAGTCCAATGTCCAGATTCAGGGTGACTCCAGTCAAAGACTGGGGATCTCAATCCTTATGGCTTAAGGTTCCCCCCTCTTGAAACCCAAAGCAGATCTGAGATGATGTATGATCATGTCCCAGGGTTCTTATACATTTCCAGCAGCCTTTTGGCCTGAGAAAACAATAGACTTAATTCTCCTTCCTCTAAACATCATGGCAATTAGCACAGGGTAATTTATCCATTAAACAGTTCAGATACAGGTTACTACAACCTTCAAAGAGACATATAGACAACAATACTATTTCACTCAAGTATCATCATAAATGTTAATACTCGTTTTTTGATCTTTGAATTAAAGTTATAGCAATAGACAAGACTTGTTTGCTTACATCACAAGACCTGAGCAAACATCTACCCTTGAGATCTCTAACAATGCAGACTTGCATTTCAAAGCTCTATTCCTTTACATATCTTCCTAACCAGTCCTTAAGGTTCATCCCAAGGTCAGGTTATTCTGTGAGTTAATTAACTCTTTCCGGCCCTGTCACCTTCCAATGAAATATTATATTACACTCATAACGTCACAGGCTGCAAGAGAGCGAGGCCTTTGAATGGTCTCTGTTGGGCTCTGTGTTGGAGGAGAAGCAGCAGAAGGTGTGGGGCATTCCAAGGGTAGGGGGACCATACGTCCCGATTTGGTTGGAAGAGTCCCTTTTTTAAGCCCAGTCCCGGCTGTCCTGACTTTTTCAGTAAAAGTGGGCATTTGTCCACTTTGCTCTTGCCAACGGATGATCAGTTGGCAACAGCAAACAGGACAAATGCCCACATTTGCCAGAGAAGTGGGGCATGCACCCCATGCGGGGCGCAGAGGAATGTGCGAGGGGGTGAGAGGCGATGCCAGCCCTGGAGTGGGGGGGAGAACAGGGCTCTGGTGAGCAGTGATGTCTGCGGCGGGGGCGTGGAGGGGACAGGCAGGCCGGGTTTGGGCAATCAGCAACTGCAGCCAGCCGCTCGGGTGGGAGCAGGCAGCACTCGGGTGACGCCAGCAGCACGTGGTGTCCAGTTTTCCCCTTGGGACATACAGTCACCCTATCCAAGGGAGACTGTAACACACTCCACATAAGGGGCTTCAGGCAGGGAGCTGTGTGTCCTGGGGAGAACTTGTGTCAGGCCTAACGGGCCCCCAGGGTGAGTATAAAGTTATTTATCTTAGAATCATAGAATATCAGGGTTGGAAGGGACCTCAAGAGGTATCTAGTCCAAAACCCTGCTCAAAGCCAACTAAATCCCAACTAAATCATCCCAGCCAGGGCTTTGTCAAGCCTGACCTTAAAAACCTTTAAGGAAGGAGATTCCACCACCTCCCTAGGGAACCCATTCCAGTGCTTCACCACCCTCCTAGTGAAAAAGTTTTTCCTAATATCCAACCTAGACCTCCCCCACTGCAACTTGAGACCATTGCTCCTTGTTCTGTCATCTGGTACCACTGAGAACAGCCGAGCTCCATCCTCTTTGGAACCCCCTTTCAGGTACTTGAAAGCAGCTATCAAATCCCGCCTCATTCTTCTCTTCTGCAGACTAAACAATCCCAGTTCCCTCAGCCTCTCCTCAATTCAAATAGCCCCCACACAACAGCTGTAAGGTCAGACTGAATCCAAGAAATTTGTTATACGCCGCTGCCATCTACTGGACACTGGCAGAAGCAGCAGAGAAGCAGAGCTCTGAAATCTGACAGCCCATTTGACAAGGATCCAACAGAAGTAAGAGGTGGCCACCCTAGAGCAGAGCCTAAAACCTGAGGTCACCGTGTCGTATCCTGGAGGTCTGCTGAACCCACAAAAAGGCTGTGGAATGAGAACCGCTGCTGGGTACTTGACCCAGCCACATGGTGGGTTCCCGTGGGGAGCGACTGTATTTCTCCTCGTGTTCTTTAACAGACGTGACTGGAAGGTCCCTTGCGGGGGCTGCACTTTGGCTAGTGAGACCACAGATAATGTTGCTTTTTAACTAAGCAATGCTCTGTGCACGTTTCGCCTTTGGAAGGATACACACATTGGCCTAAGAGAACATCTCACAATAAAGCAATTGTTTTTGGTGTTTTAACCAAGTCCCTTTCAAACCAAACGCTGGAAAGAGCCAGGACCCCATTCACACCTGTGCTTTCTTATTAATTACCTGCCTGAATTATCTCAGTGCTTGGGAGCCCCAGTCACGGACCAGGACCCCATGGTGCTAGGGGCTGTACAAACACAGAACAAAAAGACAGACCCTGCCCCAAAGAGCTTCCAGGCTAAGACAAGAGCATCCCGACTCCTTGGAGACTGACCTGAAGCACGATCAATGCACTGGAGATTCTAAAGAACTGGTAACTGGTGATGAGTAAAGGTAATAAGAAATCTTGGTGATTGCTGTAGTTCTGTGGTGTAACGACTTGGCCTCAATCCTGTCTCTGTCAGTTGCTTGCAAGACAATATTGTATTTAGTACCTGCCTCGTACAGCTGAACTCTGCACTTGCTCTGTAACACTGTAGAGTAGAGACCTCTGTGGGCCTTGGTGAATTAATAGATTTGTTGACTGGTTAAGAACTGACTGTCCTGATTTGGAAAGTGCCGTTCAAGGTACAAGTAGACCTGGAAAGAACCTGACATGCAGATTAGTAGCTAGTGCTCCCTGGACTCAATATAAAGCGGTTACCCTAGTTAAATTCCACTCCAATATTGACTATGCCACTGACCCCACTGGCAAATCTAGTTGGTTAGATTTCAGCTTCCTGCCATTCAGTCTTATATCAAACACATGTTATTGGGTTAATATATTGATTCTAAGGCCAGAATGGATCATTGTGACCATCCAGCCTGTAAACGCCCCCCCCTCCCCTCCCCATAGCGCAGGCCAGAGAGCTGCCCTGAATTAATTCCTGTTGGAACTGGAACTAGAGCAGATCTTTTAGAAATACATCCAGTCTTGGTTTTAAAATGGTCGGTGATGGAGAATCCACCCTGGCCCTTGGTTAGTCACTGCAATGGTTAATTACCCTCCCCGTTCACTATTTACACCTTATTTCCTGTCTGAATTTGTCTAGCTTCAACTTACACCCATTAGATCTCGTTACACAGCAGTAACTGGGTGAAAAGCTCCACCTGTTCATAGAGGAGGTCAGACTAGATCATTAATAGTCCTTTCTGACGTCAAAGTCTACGTCTGTCCAACTGGCAAGCGCTATGGCAGAGTCTGCAGCTCAGCTGGAGCAGGCAGGAGTCCCCTACCAGGGTCGCTGTCAAACCAGCTCCTAACAGTAACTGCTTTTATTGTGTGTCCTGCACCCTGCGATGCTGCTGAGCACAGTCAGCACCTGCCCTTAATTTTCTAGTTACTAGAGGGAATCCTTTTTTCTTCCTTTCTGGCTGAGTTTTACAGCACATTAAATAAAGTTCTGTTCTGTTACAGCGTAGCTGTGTCTCTCTTGTTTCACAAGTCAGAGCTGCAGATCCCTCAAGGCAATAGCAATACTGGGTAACTGAGGTATAAGGAACACTAGAACGTGCCCGTAACCACCTAACATTGCATTTTTAAATGCAGACTTACAATTCTGCATGCCAGGTAGCACCAATGCCCAGCCAAACCAGGACACTGCCTGGGACACTTCGGGCTAGTGTGCGCTGTCAGAGTGAACTCGTAAAGCTTCCTGCACGGCACTGTCCTTGCACCAGCTGAGTAACTGGCCACGTGAGGCTGCTCACATTGAGCAGACAGCCTGTCCGTGCACTCCCCAACCTTGGCAGGAGATAGTTAAATCTTCCCTTGCTGCTGCCCAGGAGTCTGGTGCCTGGCTTCATGAGCCAGGGGAAAGGGGTTGGCTGGTTGCCCGAGACTCACAGCTGGCATTGGAACCCTATTAATGCCAATAGGCCAGTCTGGGAGCATGGTCCCTGCTTTCAGCCTGTCAAGAAGTGCTGTGTTCCTAAAGATAAAGCATCCAGGACTTACCTGTGCCAGCCATCGTGTCAGTAAATCATCCCTGGTGATCCACCAACACTTGCACAACCATGGAGAAGACCCCTCAGAGGCAAGTGGGGGGACAGGATCAGGATGTGCAGCCCGTCTATCACCCCCTGCCCAGCCAGGGAAGCCTATTTCATTGACTCCATCTATTATTTCCTACACACTGTCCGGTCACACTGCTGTGCAGCTGGACATGTTTACTGGCCTTGCACATCTGGATGACGACCACCCTCCTCGTGGCTTTTCCCAGCAGCAAACTGTTTGCCCGCTGCCCGATAGCAATGTGGGGCTGCAAGCTCCCACCTGACTCTCAGCACCCATTTCCTCACAGTCAGGGCAGCTGCTGTCTCAGTGTCTGGGTGCTGCAGGGCTGGGCGAGTCTGGCACACAGCTCCAGGGATATGGCCTCCCATGTCCAAAAGTTCTGGTGCCGCTGCTGGTCGTCCTAATTCTGCATCACGAGGCAATGCCACCGCTCAGCGCCTGTTGGGCAGCAAATGCTTGTCATGGCTGGACAATGTCATGTGCTGATCCTCAGTACCCTGTCTCTGAGCACGGTGTGCTTGGAAATACAAGAGAATACCTTGCCCCAGCCTTAAAATGGACATGAGATTGTTGGCGCTCTGTGTGGCATCCATGGTTTCAGCAGTGCGGCTGAAAACAGAGCGAATAAGAGTAGATTACAGAATAGTATCCCCTGCAGTCACAAATTCCCTGCACAGAGTGAGGATATCCCATAATACACAGCAACAATTCCCCACAAAGCAGTGCATCAGAAGTGGCGCTGGGGTAGCAGCCCACAGAGTCACATGTCTTTTGCTGATGCAATCTGATGCCATGTGGGCCCATTGCATTGCCACAGGCAGCCAACTGTGAACACATTCTTGTACCAGAGAGGCTGGTAGAGGACACCCAGAGTTCTCAAGTAACAATGTAAACACATTCCTAAGAGATGGTACAGGAACACACTGACCCCTCGTAAGATGAGGATGCGATGACAGGATAATGGATAAGGATGTTTTGTTCGAACAAGCAGGTACAAGGATAACAGTGGTAACTGAGCGTATCTGGAGTGTAATACGTAACTTGTTTGTATCAGTGTATAAAAAGAAAAGTCATAGGAGGGTCACCTTTGTGCAGCCTGCGGGGCATCATCCTGGTGTCCTGACTGAACTGGTAGTGCGCGTACATGTGTTAGTGTACCTGAAACTACAAAGCCAGGGCACTGGTACCGTGCTTCGTTGACAATAAACCCGGCCGAGCATCTTCACCACCAAACCAATCATGTTGTCTTTATGAGTAACATCAAGCTCTGCATCTTATCCTTTTCTTCTCCTCCATCAGATGGTTTAACATTTCCTCCCTCGCCAGCGACCTACAATTGTAAGTACACACAGCGAGGGTTGTCCTTTTCCATGTTGGCCTAGCACCTGACATTTTTAGCAACCTCTCGTCGCTCAATTTCCACTCCACCACCGAAGAACGGTTTGATGACAGGCAGGGAACTAAGACCCATTTACTCATGTTGTTTTAGCCGTTAACTTTAAGCCATCCCACTGGCTAGGCGGGCAGGCATACGTATCTCCTCAAGCTTAGCTAGCCTTCAACCTCTAAGGAGAAGGAAAAACGCTCTTTCCTCTGAGAGAGCAATCCCCTCCTTGGATTGGATAGTCCGACACCTTTGTAGCATGGTTAGACCTACCAGGGCATATGCCCAGCGCCGGCTCCAGGGTTTTTGCTGCCCCAGGCAGCAAAAACAAACAAAAAAAAAAAAACAAAAAAGCCGCGATCGCGATCGCGATCTGCGGCGGCAATTCGGCGGGAGGTCCTTCGCTCCGAGCGGGAGTGAGGGACCCTCCGCCGAATTGCCGCCGAATCGCTGGACGTGCCGCCCCTCTCCCGAGTGGCCGCCCCAAGCACCTGCTTGGTCAGCTGGTGCCTGGAGCCGGCCCTGCATATGCCCTGCTACCATAGCTGTCAGACAGCCAGGGTCACTGCTGCATCACGATGAGGCGCTGAGGTAGGATTTTGCAGTACATATATTTGGGTCAAGAAGTTAATATACGCCAAGACATGAACGGAGAACTCTTGCGAAGGATTCGGGCAGGATGGTGTGTGTTTAATTCCATCAAGGACGTCCTTGTGACGTTATGAGTGTAATATAATATTTCATTGGAAGGTTACAGAGCCAGAAAGAGTTAATTAACTCACAGACTAACCTGACCCATGGGTGAACCTTAAGGACTGGTTAGGAAGATCTGTAAAGGAATAGAGCTTTGAAATGCAAGTCTGCATTGTTAGAGATCTCAAGGGTAGATGTTTGCTCAGGTCTTGTGATGTAAGCAAACAAGTCTTGTCTATTACCATAACTTTAATTCAAAGATCAAAAAAGGAATATTAACATTTATGATGATACTTGAGTGAAATAGTATTGTCTATATGTCTCTTTGAAGGTTGTAGTAACCTGTATCTGAACTGTTTAATGGATAAATTACCCTGTGCTAATTGCCATGATGTTTAGAGGAAGGAGAATTAAGCCTATTGTTTTCTCAGGCCGAAAGGCTGCTGGAAATGTATAAGAACCCTGGGACATGATCATACATCATCTCAGATCTGCTTTGGGTTTCAAGAGGGGGAAACCTTAAGCCATAAGGATTGAGATCCCCAGTCAATGACTGGAGCCACCCTGAATATGGAGATTGGACTTGTGGAGGAAATACCCCCCCCCACTTCTTTGTCCCCTCCAAGTTACTTTCTCCCCTCTTTTCTATCCCCCCCTGGCCTGGCTCAAAACTGTCAGACCGGAGGCCTGAAGCAGACTGGGCTGGACTTTGAGGAAAGGGGGAGAAAAGGGGAACTAGCAAAGGTTAGAAAGAACAATTTGTAACAGGCATTGCTCAAGGTTTAAAATGCATCTGCTTGTGCTATCTGTCATGCTAAAGGTGTGTTGCTTTGGCCAACCTTGCTGTGCCTCACTTTCCGCCACCTGTAAAATGGGACTAACCTGCCCCGGCTATGGGGCATAAGGGCTGTGGCGCTCGAAGGCCAGAACTCCACCACGTGCCATTAGCAAACAGCAGCCGGTGGGAACTGCGCTAGAGGCGATGGGCTCAGGAACCATTACAGGGCAGCTCGGCTGGGCAGCATCCTGGGTGTGCACCCCCTAACCTCAACCCCCCAGCCTGGCCCCTGGGCCCCACTGCTCCAGCTCGTCTCCCGCCACCCGTACCCTCAATCCCCAGTGTGTGTCCAGCGTGTACCTCCTAGCGTGTCTGCAGCCGTCCCTGACTCTCCAGCCTGCCTCGCTGGGAGCAGGGCCAGGACAGGTGACTGCGCTGGAGACGGCAGCGTTCCCAGTCCCTTTGCAGAGGCTTTTCTCCAGCCGCTGGCTTCCAGCCCCGGGGATCGGTCTTGCATTACCACCTCCGGGGAGGAGGCCCTTGCCGTGCCTCTGCCCTGCTCAGTGCTGAGCTCTTCCTTTCCCTCTCTCTAGGACCCAGGCCGTGTGGCTCCAGGCCTGCCTAGAGCAGTGCCCAGCTTGTGGGGAGTGGCCGTGGAACGCCCCGAGCCTGAGGGATCTGCCAGGGCGCCCCAAGCACTGGGAATCTGTGAGTGAGGCCCAGCCCCCGTCAGCGTTTGGGGCAGTGTGTAGGGAGCCAGCAAAGGGGTGTGCACTGTGAATCTGTCAGCGTGCTGCACTCAGCCTGGTAGCTCTTCCGCACCCCAGGATCCTCCCTGGCAGGATCCCTCCCGGGGCAAACGGAGGAGTCACGAGGGACCCGGAGTCTGGCAGTGTCTCTCCCAGGCCCTACTGGGCGTTTGTCTGCCAAGCCCAGTTCCCAGGCTGGGGCAGCGCTGCGTGCACGGCTTGCCTTTCTCAAGAGACGCCCCAGGCTGCAGTGGTGTCGCTCGGGCCGAGCGTGTAGCAGCAAAGCTGGGCTAGGCCAGGGCTGGACTGTGGGGGATACTCTGTGTGGCTGGAGGGGAAGCAGCAGAGCTGGCTGGGGGTCACAGGACTGGAAGGACAGGGTGGGCTGCCAGAGTAGGCTGAGGGGCAGCGTCAGAGCTGTGTTTGGGGAGACCAGGGCTGGAAGTTCAGGGGCTGTGGGTCAGGATCGCGGGACCGCAGCGGAGCTGTGTGAGTTCAGTGCAGTGGTATCTTAGCCTTGCGTTTATGAACACACTAACTACACCTTTACCAAAAGGCGGAGCCTCCCCCTCCCCCCGATGTGTATGTGCCTCGCCCCTCACGGTAACTCACACTCAGCCCCCCCTTGTGTTTGGCCTCAGAACACGGTCGCTTGGAACGTGTCAAGGGTTTGCAGCCCCAGAAACGGTTGGTTTTATTTTTAGCTGCTTTCCCAGCAGCAGCTCTGCACGTAACTGCAAGGCAGCGAGATGTACTGATAACACAGGAAACCAGAAACCTTTGCATAGTGCTGTAAACACTTCCCTTCTCGCCCTGCCCCCTAGCCGGTGCGTGCCCATTTCCAGGGGGTTACAGGGAGGGTTTACACTGGCCCTCGGAGACCATGTGGGACCCCGCACACTCACCTCGGAACGACAGGGGCGGCTGTGCCTTAGTGTCTGAGCATGGTCACTGCAAGCCTGCGCTCCAGGCTCTGAGCGAATGTCTGACTGTCCCTCTCCTCTGCACCTCCCTCCGCCCCCTGATGAGCTCTGCAGAGAGACCCCTGTGACTCTCTATTCTTCATAGAGATATTATTATGATATTATTATGGCATAACTATGATGTATTTTTTGCAAGATAGGTCAGGTAAGATATCGTTGGAAAGGTTACGATTTACTGAATATGATTATCCTATTTGTATAGGGGGAGTTGCATTGTATGTAAGAGAGGAGTATGACTGCTCAGAGCTCCGGTATGAAACTGCAGAAAAACCTGAGAGTCTCTGGATTAAGCTTAGAAGTGTGAACAACAAGTGTGATGTCGTGGTGGGAGTCTGCTATAGACCACCAGACCAGGGGGATGAGGTGGACGAGGCTTTCTTCCGGCAACTAGCAGAAGTTACTAGATCGCAGGCCCTGGTTCTCATGGGAGACTTTAATCACCCTGATATCTGCTGGGAGAGCAATACAGCAGTGCACAGACAATCCAGGAAGTTTTTGGAAAGTGTAGGGGACAATTTCCTGGTGCAAGTGCTGGAGGAACCAACTAGGGGCAGAGCTCTTCTAGACCTGCTGCTCACAAACCGGGAAGAATTAGTAGGGGAAGCAAAAGTGGATGGGAACCTGGGAGGCAGTGACCATGAGATGGTCGAGTTCAGGATCCTGACACAAGGAAGAAAGGAAAGCAGCAGAATACGGACCCTGGACTTCAGAAAAGCAGACTTTGACTCCCTCAGGGAACTGATGGGCAGGATCCCCTGGGAGAATAACATGAGGGGGAAAGGAGTCCAGGAGAGCTGGCTGTATTTTAAAGAATCCTTATTGAGGTTGCAGGAACAAACCATCCCGATGTGTAGAAAGAATAGTAAATATGGCAGGCGACCAGCTTGGCTAAACAGTGAAATCCTTGCTGATCTTAAACGCAAAAAAGAAGCTTACAAGA
>QXTE01000528.1:0-22468 GCA_003942145.1 Platysternon megacephalum | reverse complement strand
ACTGGTTAGGAAGATAGGTAAATGAATAGAGCTTTGAAATGCAAGTCTGCATTGTTAGAGATCTCAAGGGTAGATGTTTGCTCAGGTCTTGTGATGTAAGCAAACAAGTCTTGTCTATTGCTATAACTTTAATTCAAAGATCAAAAAAGGAATATTAACATTTATGATGATACTTGAGTGAAATAGTATTATTGTCTATATGTCTCTTTGAAGGTTGTAGTAACCTGTATCTGAACTGTTTAATGGATAAATTACCCTGTGCTAATTGCCATGATGTTTAGAGGAAGGAGAATTAAGCCTATTGTTTTCTCAGGCCGAAA
Organism: Platysternon megacephalum; assembly: GCA_003942145.1. Classification (NCBI taxonomy): domain Eukaryota; kingdom Metazoa; phylum Chordata; order Testudines; family Platysternidae; genus Platysternon; species Platysternon megacephalum. Next base: position 22,148 of record QXTE01000528.1, on the reverse strand, counting down.
GGCTGCTGGAAATGTATAAGAACCCTGGGACATGATCATACATCATCTCAGATCTGCTTTGGGTTTCAAGAGGGGGAAACCTTAAGCCATAAGGATTGAGATCCCCAGTCAATGACTGGAGCCACCCTGAATATGGAGATTGGACTTGTGGAGGAAATACCCCCCCCCACTTCTTTGTCCCCTCCAAGTTACTTTCTCCCCTCTTTTCTATCCCCCCCTGGCCTGGCTCAAAACTGTCAGACCGGAGGCCTGAAGCAGACTGGGCTGGACTTTGAGGAAAGGGGGAGAAAAGGGGAACTAGCAAAGGTTAGAAAGAACAATTTGTAACAGGCATTGCTCAAGGTTTAAAATGCATCTGCTTGTGCTATCTGTCATGCTAAAGGTGTGTTGCTTTGGCCAACCTTGCTGTGCCTCACTTTCCGCCACCTGTAAAATGGGACTAACCTGCCCCGGCTATGGGGCATAAGGGCTGTGGCGCTCGAAGGCCAGAACTCCACCACGTGCCATTAGCAAACAGCAGCCGGTGGGAACTGCGCTAGAGGCGATGGGCTCAGGAACCATTACAGGGCAGCTCGGCTGGGCAGCATCCTGGGTGTGCACCCCCTAACCTCAACCCCCCAGCCTGGCCCCTGGGCCCCACTGCTCCAGCTCGTCTCCCGCCACCCGTACCCTCAATCCCCAGTGTGTGTCCAGCGTGTACCTCCTAGCGTGTCTGCAGCCGTCCCTGACTCTCCAGCCTGCCTCGCTGGGAGCAGGGCCAGGACAGGTGACTGCGCTGGAGACGGCAGCGTTCCCAGTCCCTTTGCAGAGGCTTTTCTCCAGCCGCTGGCTTCCAGCCCCGGGGATCGGTCTTGCATTACCACCTCCGGGGAGGAGGCCCTTGCCGTGCCTCTGCCCTGCTCAGTGCTGAGCTCTTCCTTTCCCTCTCTCTAGGACCCAGGCCGTGTGGCTCCAGGCCTGCCTAGAGCAGTGCCCAGCTTGTGGGGAGTGGCCGTGGAACGCCCCGAGCCTGAGGGATCTGCCAGGGCGCCCCAAGCACTGGGAATCTGTGAGTGAGGCCCAGCCCCCGTCAGCGTTTGGGGCAGTGTGTAGGGAGCCAGCAAAGGGGTGTGCACTGTGAATCTGTCAGCGTGCTGCACTCAGCCTGGTAGCTCTTCCGCACCCCAGGATCCTCCCTGGCAGGATCCCTCCCGGGGCAAACGGAGGAGTCACGAGGGACCCGGAGTCTGGCAGTGTCTCTCCCAGGCCCTACTGGGCGTTTGTCTGCCAAGCCCAGTTCCCAGGCTGGGGCAGCGCTGCGTGCACGGCTTGCCTTTCTCAAGAGACGCCCCAGGCTGCAGTGGTGTCGCTCGGGCCGAGCGTGTAGCAGCAAAGCTGGGCTAGGCCAGGGCTGGACTGTGGGGGATACTCTGTGTGGCTGGAGGGGAAGCAGCAGAGCTGGCTGGGGGTCACAGGACTGGAAGGACAGGGTGGGCTGCCAGAGTAGGCTGAGGGGCAGCGTCAGAGCTGTGTTTGGGGAGACCAGGGCTGGAAGTTCAGGGGCTGTGGGTCAGGATCGCGGGACCGCAGCGGAGCTGTGTGAGTTCAGTGCAGTGGTATCTTAGCCTTGCGTTTATGAACACACTAACTACACCTTTACCAAAAGGCGGAGCCTCCCCCTCCCCCCGATGTGTATGTGCCTCGCCCCTCACGGTAACTCACACTCAGCCCCCCCTTGTGTTTGGCCTCAGAACACGGTCGCTTGGAACGTGTCAAGGGTTTGCAGCCCCAGAAACGGTTGGTTTTATTTTTAGCTGCTTTCCCAGCAGCAGCTCTGCACGTAACTGCAAGGCAGCGAGATGTACTGATAACACAGGAAACCAGAAACCTTTGCATAGTGCTGTAAACACTTCCCTTCTCGCCCTGCCCCCTAGCCGGTGCGTGCCCATTTCCAGGGGGTTACAGGGAGGGTTTACACTGGCCCTCGGAGACCATGTGGGACCCCGCACACTCACCTCGGAACGACAGGGGCGGCTGTGCCTTAGTGTCTGAGCATGGTCACTGCAAGCCTGCGCTCCAGGCTCTGAGCGAATGTCTGACTGTCCCTCTCCTCTGCACCTCCCTCCGCCCCCTGATGAGCTCTGCAGAGAGACCCCTGTGACTCTCTATTCTTCATAGAGATATTATTATGATATTATTATGGCATAACTATGATGTATTTTTTGCAAGATAGGTCAGGTAAGATATCGTTGGAAAGGTTACGATTTACTGAATATGATTATCCTATTTGTATAGGGGGAGTTGCATTGTATGTAAGAGAGGAGTATGACTGCTCAGAGCTCCGGTATGAAACTGCAGAAAAACCTGAGAGTCTCTGGATTAAGCTTAGAAGTGTGAACAACAAGTGTGATGTCGTGGTGGGAGTCTGCTATAGACCACCAGACCAGGGGGATGAGGTGGACGAGGCTTTCTTCCGGCAACTAGCAGAAGTTACTAGATCGCAGGCCCTGGTTCTCATGGGAGACTTTAATCACCCTGATATCTGCTGGGAGAGCAATACAGCAGTGCACAGACAATCCAGGAAGTTTTTGGAAAGTGTAGGGGACAATTTCCTGGTGCAAGTGCTGGAGGAACCAACTAGGGGCAGAGCTCTTCTAGACCTGCTGCTCACAAACCGGGAAGAATTAGTAGGGGAAGCAAAAGTGGATGGGAACCTGGGAGGCAGTGACCATGAGATGGTCGAGTTCAGGATCCTGACACAAGGAAGAAAGGAAAGCAGCAGAATACGGACCCTGGACTTCAGAAAAGCAGACTTTGACTCCCTCAGGGAACTGATGGGCAGGATCCCCTGGGAGAATAACATGAGGGGGAAAGGAGTCCAGGAGAGCTGGCTGTATTTTAAAGAATCCTTATTGAGGTTGCAGGAACAAACCATCCCGATGTGTAGAAAGAATAGTAAATATGGCAGGCGACCAGCTTGGCTAAACAGTGAAATCCTTGCTGATCTTAAACGCAAAAAAGAAGCTTACAAGAAGTGGAAGATTGGACAAATGACCAGGGAGGAGTATAAAAATATTGCTCAGGCATGCAGGAGTGAAATCAGGAAGGCCAAATCACACTTGGAGTTGCAGCTAGCAAGAGATGTTAAGAGTAACAAGAAGGGTTTCTTCAGGTATGTTAGCAACAAGAAGAAAGTCAAGGAAAGTGTGGGCCCCTTACTGAATGAGGGAGGCAACCTAGTGACCGAGGATGTGGAAAAAGCTAATGTACTCAATGCTTTTTTTGCCTCTGTCTTCACAAACAAGGTCAGCTCCCAGACTACTGCACTGGGCAGCATAGTATGGAGAGAAGGTGACCAGCCCTCTGTGGAGAAAGAAGTGTTTCGGGACTATTTAGAAAAGCTGGACAAGCACAAGTCCATGGGGCCGGATGCGCTGCATCTGAGGGTGCTAAAGGAGTTGGCGGATGTGATTGCAGAGCCATTTGAAAACTCATGGTGATCGAGGGAGGTCCCGGATGACTGGAAAAAGGCTAATGTAGTGCCCATCTTTAAAAAAGGGAAGAAGGAGGATCTGGGGAACTACAGGCCAGTCAGCCTCACCTCAGTCCCTGGAAAAATCATGGAGCAGGTCCTCAAGGAATCAATTCTGAAGCACTTAGAGGAGAGGAAAGTGATCAGGAACAGTCAGCATGGATTCACCAAGGGCAAGTCATGCCTGACTAACCTAATTGCCTTCTATGAGGAGATAACTGGGTCTGTGGATGAGGGGAAAGCAGTGGATGTGTTATTCCTTGACTTTAGCAAAGCTTTTGATACGGTCTCCCACAGTATTCTTGCCGGCAAGTTAAAGAAGTATGGGCTGGATGAATGGACTATAAGGTGGATAGAAAGCTGGCTAGATCGTCGGGCTCAACGGGTAGTGATCAACGGCTCCATGTCTAGTTGGCAGCCGGTTTCAAGCGGAGTGCCCCAAGGGTCGGTCCTGGGGCCGGTTTTGTTCAATATCTTCATTAATGATCTGGAGGATGGCGTGGACTGCACTCTCAGCAAATTTGCAGATGACACTAAACTGGGAGGAGTGGTAGATACGCTGGAGGGTAGGGATAGGATACAGAGGGACCTAGACAAATTAGAGGATTGGGCCAAAAGAAACCTGATGAGGTTCAACAAGGACAAGTGCAGAGTCCTGCACTTAGGACGGAAGAATCCCATGCACTGTTACAGACTAGGGACCGAGTGGCTAGGCAGCAGTTCTGCAGAAAAGGACCTAGGGGTTACGGTGGACGAGAAGCTGGATATGAGTCAACAGTGTGCCCTTGTTGCCAAGAAGGCTAACGGCATTTTGGGCTGTATAAGTAGGGGCATTGCCAGCAGATCGAGGGACGTGATCGTTCCCCTCTATTCGACATTGGTGAGGCCTCACCTGGAGTACTGTGTCCAGTTTTGGGCCCCACACTACAAGAAGGATGTGGAAAAATTGGAAAGAGTCCAGCGGAGGGCAACAAAAATGATTAGGGGGCTGGAGCACATGAGTTATGAGGAGAGGCTGAGGGAACTGGGATTGTTTAGTCTGCAGAAGAGAAGAATGAGGGGGGATTTGATAGCTGCTTTCAACTACCTGAAAGGGGGTTCCAAAGAGGATGGATCTAGACTGTTCACAGTGGTACCAGATGACAGAACAAGGAGTAATGGTCTCAAGTTGCAGTGGGGGAGGTTTAGATTGGATATTAGGAAAAACTTTTTCACTAGGAGGGTGGTGAAGCACTGGAATGGGTTACCTAGGGAGGTGGTGGAATCTCCTTCCTTAGAGGTTTTTAAGGTCAGGCTTGACAAAGTCCTGCCTGGGATGATTTAGTTGGGGATTGGTCCTGCTTTGAGCAGGGGGTTGGACTAGATACCTCCTGAGGTCCCTTCCAACCCTGAGATTCTATGATTCTATGCAGGTACCATTTTTGTATCCGAAGTTAGGAATATTGACTATATATCTATATTACAAATGTGTTTACACCTGGAGAACCCCCACTAGGCAGAATTCACTCAGGCTAGATGGCTGGCTGGGAAGGGCCAATAGAGAAAACAATAGGCTTTAGAGAAGTTTATCTCCCATCCTGAGGATGCTGCACACAGCCTCTGACTCATGGCTGCTGTGGCACTACAGGGACATGTAACCAGGTCACCTGGTACTGGACTCCATCTTGGGATATCAGTGTTTTTCCACTGATTGGCGTAGGAATTAAGCTTGGAGACAGAGGGTTCCCGCCATATACAAAAGCTATTTAAGGCAGGGGAGTGACATCATCATGGTTCTTCACTGATTCCCCACCCAAAGGGACTCCTGGAAACTCCTGAGGAACAAAGACTGAACTGGGGGGAAGCTCTTGAGCTTAGCCCACGATCACCCTAGTGGCCATGCTGGGGTGAACAGGACCAAGGCCCGTTTGGGGAAGTCATTTCACTGAGAGGGAAGGGGCAAGGACGTTTCTACCTATGTCCGGTCTTGTGAGGTGTGCGAGAGTGTGGGAAAGCCCCAAGACCAGGTCAAGGCCCCTCTCGAGCAACTGCCCATCATTGAGGTTCCATTTCAGCGAGTAGCTGTGGATATTCTGGGTCTTTTCCCTAAGAAAACACCCAGAGGAAAGCAGTACATACTGACCTTCATGGATTTTGCCACCCTGTGGCTGGAAGCAGTAGCTCTAAGCAACACCAGGGCTAAAAGCGTGAGCCAGGCATTGGCAGACATTTTTGCCAGGGTAGGTTGGCCCTCCGACATCCTTACGGCTTCAGGAACTAACTTCCTGGCAGGGACGATGAAACCTCTTTGGGAAGCTCATGGGGCGAACCACTTGGTTGCCACCCCTTACCACCATCAAACGAATGGCCTGGTGGAGAAGTTTAATGGGACTTTTGGGGCCATGATACGTAAATTCGTGAATGAACACTCCAATAATTGGGACCTAGTGTTGCAGCAGTTGCTCTTTGCCTACAGGGCTGTACCACATCCCAGTTTTGGATTTTCACCCTTTAAACTCGTTTATGGCCATGAAGTTAAGGGGCTATTACAGTTGGTAAAGCAGCAGTGGGAGGGGGTTACATCTTCTCCAGGAACTAACATTTTGGACTTTGTAACCAACCTGCAAAACACCCTCAAAGACTCTTTAGCCCTTGCTCAAGAAAACCTACAGGATGCTCAACAAGAGCAAAAGGCCTGGTATGATAAACATGCCAGAGAGCGTCCCTTCAGAGTAGGTGACCAAGTCATGGTCCTGAAAGTGCTCCAGGCCAATAAGATGGAAGCGTTGTGGGAGGGGCCATTTATGGTCCGAAATGCCTGGAAGCTGTTAATTACCTCATAGCGTTCTCAAACCCTACCCTAAAACCTAAAGTATACCATGTTAATTCTCTAAAGTCCTTTTATTCCAGAGAAATCAAGGTTCTCCAGTTTACAGCCCAGGAAAGAGACAATGCTAAGTGGCCTGAAGAAGTCTACTATGCAGGGAAAAGCAATGGTGGCGTAGAAGAAGTAAGCCTTTTCATGACCCTTGGGCGTAAGCAGTGACAGCAAATCCAGGAGCTGTGCACCAGCTTCGTGCCAATGTTTTCAGTCACCCCAGGATGGACAGAAGGGTGTAGCACTCCATTGACACAGGTGATGCTCGCCCAATTAGAGCCCAACCCTACCGGATGGCTCCTCAAGCCAAAACCGCAATAGAAAGGGAGATCAAGGACATGTTACAGATGGGTGTAATCCGCCCCCCTGAGAGTGCATGGGCCTCTCCAGTGGTTCTGGTTCCCAAACCAGATGGGGAAATCTGCTTTTTCGTGGACTACTGTAAGCTAAATGCTGTAACTCGCCCAGAGAACTATCCAATGCCACGCACAGATGAGCTATTGGAGAAACTGGGACGTGCCCAGTTCATCTCCACCTTAGACTTAACTAAGGGGTACTGGCAAGTGCCGCTAGATAACCCAGCCAAGGAAAGGTCAGCCTTCATCACCCATGTAGGGCTGTATGAATTTAATGTGCTCCCTTTCGGACTGCGAAATGCACCCGCCACCTTCCAGAGACTGGTAGATAACCTTCTGGCTGGATTTGGGGAATTTGCAGTCGCCTACCATGACGATGTGACTATATTTCAGATTCATGGGCAGAACACCTGGAAAACCTCCAAGCTGTCTTCCAGCACATAAGGGAGGCAGGATTAACCGTTAAGGTCAAAAAATGTCAAATAGACTTAAACAGGGTAATGTACCTTAGACACCAGGTGGGTCTAGGAACTATCAATCCCCTACAGGCCAAAGTAAATGCTATCCAAAATTGGTCTATCCCTAAGTCAAAGAAACAGGTCCAATCCTTCTTGGGCTTGGCCGGGTATTACTGACGATATGTACCACACTACAGCCAAATTGCCACCCCACTGATAGACCTAACCAGGAAAAAACAGCCAAATGCAGTTCAGTGGACTGAAAAGTGTCAAAAAGCCTTTAACCAGCTTAAGGCGGCCCTTACGTCTGACCCTGTACTAAGAGCCCCGGACTTTGACCAACCATTCGTCGTAACCACATCATCCGACCGTGGTGTTGGAGCAGTTTTAATGCAGGAAGGACCAGATCAACAATTCCATCTTGTCATGTTTCTCAGCAAAAAACTTTCTGAGAGGGAAAGCCACTGGTCAGTCTCAGAAAACGAATGTTACGCCATTGTGTATGCTCTGGAGACGCTACGCCCATACATTTGGGGACGGCGTTTCCACCTACAGACTGACCATGCTGCACTAAAGTGGCTTCACACAGTCAAAGAAACTAACAAAAAACTTCTTCAGTGAAGTTTAGCTCTTCAAAACTTTAATTTTGAAACACAACACATTTCAGGAGCCTCTAACAAAGTGGCTGATGCACTCTCCCGGGAAGGTTTCCCAGAATCAGCCGGGTAAAAATGTCCCTGTATTCTAAGTCATTGTAGTCCTTGAAATGTAAAAAATACTATTTAGTTCTTCATGTAATTAGTAGTAAAATTAAAGGTGCATGTATTGTATTAACTCTGTTTTCCTAAACCTCCAGGAAGAAATCCCAGCCGGTGTGGACCCGACCTGAACCAGGCTGGCCAGCACCGTCTGTGATTTGGGGGGGCGTGTGATAAATGAGGGAGGGTAGCTCCCTTTTATGGACACCCAGCCAGCCAGTAGCTATAAAATCCCTCTTAGTAGCTGTTCTCTAATTGCTCTACCTGTAAAGGGTTAAAAAGTCTCACTGCTATGCATACGTAAAAGGAAGTGAATTGAAACAAAACTCCCCTTTTGTCTGTCTGTCATTGCTCTCTGTGGAGAGGCAGACAGAGCTGCAACTATGCTGTAAGAAGCTTGGGGCCAGGTATGAAAAATCATCAGTATCATACCTAGAAACTACTCATTTAACACCCCAGATATGTAAGTAGATCAGGAAATGTCTAGGAAGATGCGATTAGGTTTATCCCTTTTTTATTTCTTTATGGCTTGTGGACTCCTCTGTGCTAACCCCAGGTGCTTTTGTTTTGCTTATAACCTTTAAACTGGACCTCAAGAAAGCTATTCTTGATGCTTATTCCTTGTAGTTGTTGTTTTTTTTAATCTAGCAAAAGCCTAAATTCCCAGATGTATTTTCTTCTTTTTTTTTATTAATAAAATTTACCTTTTTTAAGAATAGAATTGGATTTTTGTGTCTTAAGAGGTTTGTACACATGTTGTTTAATTGGCTGGTGGCAACAGCTGATTTCCTTTTTTTCTTTCTCAGCTCTTCCCTGGAGGGGTGTGTGTGAAAGGGCTTGAGGGTACTCCACAGGAAGGAATTCCCAAGTGCGCCTTCCTGGGCTCTCAAAGGGGTTTTGCACTTGGGTGGTGGCAGCATCTACCCATCCAAGGTCAGAGAGAAGCTGTAACCTTGGGAGTTTAATACAAGCCTGGAGTGGCCAGTATTAATTTTTAGAGTCCTTGCGGGCCCCCACCCTTCTGCACTCGAAGTGCCAGAGTGGGGAATTGGCCTTAACACCCTCTTTCAAAATGATGAACACCTTCCATTGTTTCCAAGGGTAGTGAAACCAAGTTTCCCTCAGGGAAGATGGTAGCTTCCTATGCGGTGGAGAAGAATGAGGCTCAGGTGAATAGCAGCAGTGGCTTTCTTTGCTTAGGAAAGCCTGCAGCCTCAGTCTAATTAAGAACTGATGGCAGACATTTTGAAAGAGGGCAGTTCTTTGTGTAATGAAGATTATTCTCCAGCCCCTGCTGAAGGAGAAAATTTCACTAATGAAATATAATAGCAAAAAATGACCAAAAACCTAAAATAAAATCTTCAGTGATAACATACATAATATTTCAGTAAGTTTTAACTACATGGGAAGTTTAAAGAATCAGCATTATTTGGTTACTGAGAACATTAGGGACAAATGTGTCTGCCACACGGTGGAAACGTCTTTAAAGGACTCACTTTAAAATTTACTTTAATTGAAATTAATTAATTGTTTTACTTGCATATGCTCATAAAAATCATTCTATGCTCAGAGTCAACACTATGAGTTTGGGGCGTATATGATGTATTTTTTCATACATTAAAAAAGGATGAATCCCTGTTTTAAGTGCAAAATGCTCTTCAGTTCTGGAGCTGCAACTGATGCCCCCAGAAGAAGCAGGAGTTCTCAACTCCCCATGTGCCTAATTAGTGTCAGTTAAACTTCAGGATCATTTGGAATCCCAAAGAAAGGGGAAAACTCTTTATGCATGTAATTTTAATAGCACAAAAGTGGCCTATTGCTGAGACGTTATCAAAGTGTGTGCGAGATTTGGAGTTTGTGGAGACTGTGGCTATTTTGTTAGAGGAACCCAAAAGAATGGTAAGCAAATAGTAACATTTTAAGAAGGAGAATTTTTAAATGTTTCCTCTGCACCCATTTGTCAATGTTTGTCTAAAAGTATTCCATGGAAATGTATTCGGTCTGTGAAGAGTCACAGGGCCAAGTTTGGCGACAGATTTCCATCATTAAAGTGTGAAGCAGATGGATTTTCATGCAAATCTCAACACAGCCCTAACCGTGGAGATGCTACTGATGTCTCCATCACTGTCATTTGTATTTCAGTGGTCAGGGGCAGCTGGTCCTTAGGGAACAATGGGGCTGAGTCCCACCAATATCAGCAAAGCTGTGCAGTGTGGTTGGGGTATGCAGAGTGCAGTACCCCCTGCTGCCACTGGGGAGCGCCTGGTGGACTCTGGAGCTGTTCCATCCTCTCCAGGCTGCAGGACGCCTCTGGGAATGAAGAACCAGGCACAGAAAAAGGAATACAAGCTTCTGTGGGGCTGTTTCAGATCAGAGACCCAGGCCTCCCTGGTTCCTGCTTTCCCAGAGCCAGCACGTGTGTGTGTGTATGTGTGTGTGTGGGGGGGGAGGGGGGGGGAGGTCTGAGCCTGATGATAGTGGGTGTCAGGTGGGCAGAGGAAGAGTTCTGCACTTGGGGTGGGTTTTCTGTGCCTGGAGGGTGGAGGGTTGTAGTTTGTCTGGAGGAGTTGGGTGGGGGATGGCTCAGAGCTGAGGGGTGGGTCTGAGCTGTGGTGAGATTAGGTAACAAAAGGGGGGATCTCAGCCTATGTTAGGGGAGTGTGAGTGTGTGGGTCGGGACAGAGGGAATGACGGGGTTTGGGTGGTTCTGAGGTAGGTGGGAGGTGGGTTGAGTGGTCGGGGTTAGTGCCGAGGGGATGGAGTCATGTGGTGAATGAGGCTGTGGGTGAATTGCTGGTGGTGCTGGAGCAGAGATGGTAGGTGGAGATGGTACAGTAGAGAGACATTTGAGAGGAGAGGCTGGGACCCAGAGGCACAGTGGAAGTGTCCAAGATGGTTAAATTAAGACTGTTGTTATCCCCTGCCCTTTACAGAAACATGTCCCAGGTTTCCTTTCTGAAAGGGAAGGAAGAACGGATGGGCAGGGGCGACAGCCCCCTCTCCACTGCCTCTTCCCACCAACCTCCCTGAATCGCCATCAGAACGGCTCCCTGCGACACCCCAGCCACATTGTCCCAGTTCGTCACTTTGAAAATAGGGCCAAGCTGCAGGGGGGGAGGAGATGGCGGCCTGCAGCCCCACCAGTCATTCTGGGCACCAGCGGCTCTGCCAGTGGTGCCCACAATGTGCCACATGCTCCCCACACACGTACACAGACACTGTCTCTGCCCCAAAGAGCTTCCAGTCTAAGAAGACAAGTGATAGATACAGGCGGAGGGGGGGGAGGGGGAGAGAGGAACAAAACATAACAGCTGGAAAATATATACGGTGTTTTTGGTTTTGGTGAGTATCAAATATCCTCAAGTGCCCCTCAACCCAGCCCAGAGTAGCTGGCTGACATCTCGCAGGTGTTTTGGCCCAGGTGAGGCTTGAGGAGGGCACTGAAGGAGGAGAGGGTCATGGCTCTATGGATTGGCTGAGGCAGGACATGCCGTGTGCAAGGGGCAGCACAGAGAAATGGGTGATAGAGAACTGGACAGACGGGGGATGGAGTTTGCCGTTGCTGGCGGAGGGGAGGGGAGGGGCAATGCAATAAGCAGCAGGAGCAGACAGGAAGGGAGAGCAGAGGGTGAAGGGTTTAGAGAATGAAGGGGTTTGTATCAGCTCAGATGGCAAGGACTGGATCACAGTGTTGCCGGCACAGTCTGCCCGAGGACAGCAACAGCAGGGTTCGTTGCCCGGTGTGCTTCGCGCCAATGAACACACCAGGGTGGAGAAGCAAACAAAGTTTATTTGAGATCTCAAAGCGGTGCAAGGAGACTGGCACGTCTCAGATCAAGCACACAGATACAAAACAGTTTTTCTCTTTTTATACTTTACTCTAGCTAAGCTCTTCCCTTCCCCCCCCCCCCCACTTCTCCCCCTCCCTTCCCTTATAGCAGTTACATCAAGCAGGTAGCAAATACATTTAAGCAATTAAGTCAGCTTGGCAGCTACAAGGCTAGTTCGTTAGTAACTTTTCTTGGATTTACTATCTTGTCCCTATCCCTTTGAACTGTTATCTTCCCCTCAGCCAGAAACCTGCAGGCCTCATTATTACCGCTTGGCACAGGTATGAGTGGTGTTGCAACTGATAACTGGCTGTTACCCATTCCAATTTCTGCATCTGGCTTTTGGGGTTGATTAGAGTTTAAACATGGAGGGACTTTGGTTCATTTTAGGCCTAGAGCAGGACTGTTATGCCTAGTGACACCAACAACAGTCAATGCTGCAACCAGGAACTCAGGCTGGTGAGACCGTGGAAGCAGGTATAGGAAACCTGCCGATGGGCCCTTATGGCTTGTTATTCCAGAAATTGGCTCAGATGGATGTGGTGGCTCACTGTCAGGGTGGCTCCACATCTCAGTAAAGATGCCTCGCCCTTAGCAACCCCCGTCCCCAAGAGTGGATGTTAGTGGCCAAATTACAGCCCCCAGAACTGGGAGCCCAATGCGGAGGTGGGGACCGAAGGAAACATATAACGGTTGCTATTATTAATTGACACAGGAACACAGGCAACATTAATTGAGTCAGTGCCGGAGGATGTGCAGAGAGGACAAATTATTCCTTTGTTTGGATTCCACAGCAAAGTAAAGGAAATTTATTAAAACATATGCCGTGGGTAGTAGGTCAGACTACAAACTCCAGCAGAGCAGATTTAGATTAAATCTCAGGCAAAACTTCCTAGCTGCAAGACCAGCAGGACAATGGAGCAGACACCTGGGGAGGTTGTGGAAGCTCCTTCACTGGAGGTTTTCAGAAGGAGGCTGGGATAGCATCTGCCTTGGATGGTGTAGACACAACAAATCCTGCACCTTGGCAGGGGTCAGACTAGATGGCCCTTTCAGTCCCTTCTAACTCTGTGGTTCTCTGAGAACTTCCAGCGTTACAATAGCAGGGATTTTAAAAACAAATCTTTGGAAGGGACAAGACCCTCCTATGTCAAGGCATGAGCCAACCTCTAACTGCCTTCTGGGGATTAGGAAGACATTTTTGCTAGAGGCAGGTTATCCCATAAATAATTGCCCACTTCTTGCACCTTCCTCTGAAGCATCTATTGATCACTGTCAGAGACAGGATATTGGCTGAGGTGGATCATTGTTCTCATTTAAATCCTGCCTGGGGACCCACATCTTCCTGAGTGCCCACAGTATGTGAGAATTCCTATGTTCCTTAAATTGCCAACGCTTTCCAGCTCTCTGCTTTGTTCTGTACTTGCTATGCTCTTTCCTCACTCACAAACCAGTGACTCTGCAAGGCTATTTGTACAGCAAAGTTTAATAATTTGCCCTTGATTTGTTGTAAATCCCATCATTTTTTGAAAGGGTGAAAAACGTAAAACTGCTGGCTAAGAAAAAATTCTGGCTGGAGTATCAGGTACGTGATGTAAACACCAGGCAAAGTGAGACTTGGCAGGGTCTGTGGTAGACTCTTAGCAAGACTTTCCTTTTTAAAATCAAATGTAAAAAAGGTTGAAACTTAACATTTCATTCGGAGTGTCCGTCACATATTCTGCAGACTCTCAGTAGGGCTGAATTTTTAGTTTCCTTTTGTTTGGTTTTTCCATTCTGCAGGAGTCATAGAGACACAGTATTTCCTGTGCTGAAACATATTTAGTGGAATGTATTAAAGATCACATAGCTACATACTTTTGTGAACTCGCAGCTTTTTCTGCAGATGGGCCGATTGCCAAGAAATCCAAAGCTAATCGCCAGCAAACCACTGAAAAAACCAGAGTTGGACTAAAATACAGTTTGGACTTGTAGGCCGGGGGGGTGGGGGTGGGGGTGGGGGCAGAACCAGTCAGGGAAGGTGAATAACACTTGCAACAACTGGAGAGTTTCAGCCCCTCTCTTTAGGGATTTCTTCTATTGAAAGATAAGCAAAGGATTCCAAACAGAAACACGCCACTCGGAACAGTGGGTCCCCATTGCCTGTGACCGTCCCAGCTCCTGCACCAGCTGGGAGTGGAAATCACACATCTTCCCCTTAGGCAGCTTCCACACAGACACTTCCCCTCTACCTTTCTATCCCCCCAGCCCCCTCAGCCACCTGACGGGCAGGGCTCTGGATTAACCCCTCCTGCAGTGGAGTTTACAGAGGGCCTCTCCACCTTGTCACGGGGAGAAAGTATTCTGTCCGTTTACTCTGGTTAGGGAAGAGCATGAAGTCCAGCTCCAGCCCCTTGAACAGTCTGGTGCTAGCTACGGTGGGCACTGGTGGTTCCTTGCTGCTTCTCGCTAGCTCTTAACTGCACACATGCACGGGTAGCAGCCAGGTCTCTGCACGACCTCACTGCTGCGGGTCCCATCATAGCCCGTGGCCAGGAAGAGACTGCAGCAGCTTGCAAGGCACTCAGTAATCTGAGGTTGAAAAGAGAACAGAACTAGGAGGAGGCACTTTGGACTGAGAGGCTAGAAGAATGTTTTCCTATGAGGAGAGTCAGGGTGAGCTTGTCCCGGGGGGGGAGAGCCCAGAACAGACTCCAAAAGGAGGAGGCAGAGGGTCAGAAAAAGCACTGGATGGAGGCAGAGACACCAGGAAAGTGGGAGGTATGAGAAGAAGCAGAAGTTAAGAGCCTAAATACCTTTGTGGAGCTGGGCCTAAATTATTATTTTGTTTTGTTTGATTTTAAAGAGAAAAATCCTGCTGAGATCCTGTCCCATACTCTGCTGTGTCACATTTCTATGTTACAGGGTGGCCGGCCCATTAACTGAAACTGGGCTCAGCTCTCTTGTTCCACTCCATGTGCTCCCAGCTGGGCCAATTTAAAGGGCAGGGCAGCAGGCTGGGGGCAGGGCAGCAGGCTGGGGGCGGGGGGAGGGGGCTGTAGGAGGTCAGTCAGGAATTGGGTGAGATGGGAGAAGAACAGGTGATGGGAGCTGCTAGAGCCAGAAGATGGTTCCTGGGAGGAGGCTGAAGGGTGAAAAGCAGCAAGAGGGGTTTGCTGGCTGGCATCCCCAAGCCAGGGCCAGAGGGCTGGAGAGGGTGAAGGGGGAGCAGCAGCGGGAGAACCCTGCTGGCTCTGAGTCTGGCCAAGGGGGAGCAGCAGAGGAGCCTAGCCACTGACATCTCCTTACTGGAGAGCTGGACCCAGAGGAAGAGCAAGAGGGCCGGGGGGGGAGGGGGGAAACGAGGGATGCTCCCTGGCAAGGATGCTCCCAGCAGAGAGGCTGTGGGAGTCCTGCTGGGAAGAGCTGGGGCGGCTCTCCTGGCAGAATAGAGGGGCAGAAGGGGATGGAGGAGGAGCCTAGCTATAACTTAAGAAAAAGGGGTCTGGTGAGAACAAGGACTATACACATTGGGGTGTGTGACGGGTTGGTTCACAGAAACCCCCTTGGGAGCTGCCAGCTGATGTGCAAAGGCTACCTCTGGTTCTATTCTCCCCTGCCAGCTACTGGTGGTTCCAGCACTCAAAGTCTTGCTGACAGCCAGACACACCTATCTGCTCCAGACACAGACCAGAGTCTGAACCACCTGTCCCAAAGCTGCAGGGTTACCTGAGAACAGCTCACAGAAGTCTGCTTGCCTTTAACACTCAGATGCCCAATTCCCAATGGGGTCTAAACCCAAATAAATCCGTTTTACTCTGTATAAGCTTTATACAGAGTAAACTCATAAATTGTTCGCCCTCTATAACACTGATAGAGAGATATGCACAGCTGTTTGCTCCCCCAGGTATTAATACATACTCTGAGTTAATTAATAAGTAGAAAGTGATTTTATTAAATACAGATAGTAGGATTTAAGTGATTTCAAGTAGTAACAGACAGAACAAAAGAAGTTACCAAGCAAAATAAAATAAAATACGCAAATCTATGTCTAATTGCACTAAATACAGATAAGATCCTCACCAGTTCCAAAATGTTCCCTTTTACAGGCTAATCTTCTTTTAGCCTGGGTCCAGCAATCACTCACACCCCCTGTAGTTTTCAGTTTCCTTCAAGTGTCCTGTGGGGGTGGAGAGGCTCCTTCTTTAGCCAGCTGAAGACAAAATGGAGGGGTCTCACCCGGGTTTAAATAGACTGTCTCTAGTGGGTGGAGACCCCCTCCTCTCCCTCTGTAGAATCCAGTCACAGAAGGGAGATTCGGAATCACATGGGCAGGTCACATGCCCATGCATGACACAGGACTTGCAGGTAGCAGCCATTACCCACATGGTATCTTGCATGTCTCCAGGAAGACTTCTTATGTGGATTGAAGCATTCCAAGATGCATTGTTCCCCGACCGGGTACTTAACCTAGTGAATTCCTTCCTAAAGGAATGCCTCACAGACCTTAAGCAATCAAGTATACAATCCATATTCTTAACCTCAAGTACAAAATGATACATGTGTACAAAAGGGATGAATAGATATAGTAGACCATAACCTTTACAGAGATATGTACCTGGCACAGGCAGCACAAAACATATTCCAGTTATGTCATATTCCCACAAAGCCTTATGGGAGGTACCGTCACAGGGTGCTATGGACTGTGTTTGGGGATAGCTGCTACAGACGGTTGGCACAAGGTTTTTGTAATGAACTGGCCTCAAAAGGGTGCTGCTTAAGTAAGAGCCTGAAGTGGATTCTTTGGGTAACCCCTGAGGGAACTGAGGTGAAGGGCCACGTGCAGGGCTGCCCCCAGGCCATGATGGGATGCCTGGGAGGAGGCCACTTGTTTACAATGACTCTTTCTGCACCTACAGTGATTTACAAGAAATCAAGGGTGAGGTATTGGCAAGCTACCAAAGAGGAAGTTTTGCTGTATAAATAGCCTTGCAGAGTCAGTGTTCTGTGAGCGAGGAAAGAGGGGAGCAAGTACAGAGTGAAGCAGAGTGAAGCAGAGAGCTGGAAAACTTTGGAGAGATAAGGTACAGTTTTGGCTTTGGGGAACATCAGATCAGATCAGATCAGGCAGGGCAAAGAGGGGACATTTGGGTCCAGCAGCAGGTTGTAGGTCAGGTGCTAATGGTGGGAAGACTCTGATGTTAGAACAGGCTGGCAGATTCCAAGGAGAAGGGGAGACCATACTCAGGAGCCAGCTGGAAGGACTAAGGAGGCTGTTTTGTATTCTAGTCTAGTCTAATAGACGGTGCCAGTAGCGATGCCTATAGCTAAGTGTGCCCAACAGTTCCATTACAAGAGCCCTGCTTTCGATTGCTCATAACTTTGCCAAAATGTAACTGTTTTGGCTGCAACTTTCCACACCGGGTGTCAGCGCTGGGCTCAGTTTTGGCAAGTTTCAGCTAAAACACTTCACTCATTGCCTAGAACAGATTTGGGGAAAATACTTTTCTAGGCGGGGGGATTGGTCCAGCTATTGTGGGGAACTTACTTGGCTTCTGTATGACCCTGGTGGAATCACATAGCAAAAGTCCTCTGCCTGACCTCAACTAGTCCTCTTCCACCTTCCCATGTGGCAGAGTCCTTGTCATCCCGGTAAGTCTGGGCCCAGATCCATGGGAGGCTTAACCCCAAGTCTTGTCATGATCACTTAGGCCAGGGGCTAGGGTGGCCCCACTCTAGGGTACTCTCTCTGCACAGCCCACTGCCCTGACCCACAGATCACCGCATTAAGTTTAAACCAAATACAATTTATTAAACGGCAAGTGTAAGAAGAATAAAGGAACAATGGAAAAGGTTAAAGGAACAAGGGACCCGCCCCGTGCACACAGGAAAGTAGTAAAACCTCGATAGCTTCCATCACCATGCAATTTTGACAGGTGGGGTTCTTTTGTCCCGCCCTCCGTCCCCCATTTCCACTGGCGCCGAAGTATGGCGCCGTCGGCCATTTTGAATTAAAAAAAAAAATTTATTAATGTTTGAATGGGGGGGGGGGTTCGTGTTGTGTTTGGCTACATGGAGAGAGACTAGAGCGAGAGAAGCTGAAAAAGAAGGTTTAGAGAATTTATTTATTTATTTATTTATTTTATTAATGTTTGTGGGTGTATGAATGGGGGGTTCGTGTTGTGCTTGGCTACATGGAGAGAAAGACTAGAGCNATAGAATCATAGAATCTCAGGGTTGGAAGGGACCTCAGGAGGTCATCTAGTCCAACCCCCTGCTCAAAGCAGGACCAAACCCAACTAAATCAGCCCAGCCAGGGCTTTGTCAAGCCTGACCTTAAAAACCTCTAAGGAAGGAGATTCCACTACCTCCCTAGGTAACCCATTCCAGTTCTTCACCACCCTACTAGTGAAAAAGTTTTTCCTAATGTCCAACCTAAACCTCCCCCTCTGCAACTTGAGACCATTACTCCTTGTTCTGTCATCTTCTATCACTGAGAACAGTCTAGATCCATCCTCTTTGGAACCCCCTTTCAGGTAGTTGAAAGCAGCTATCAAATCGCCCCTCATTCTTCTCTTCTGCAGACTAAACAATCCCAGTTCCCTCAGCCTCTCCTCGTAAGTCATGTGCTCCAGCCCCCTAATCATTTTTGTTGCCCTCCGCTGGACTCTCTCCAATTTATCCACATCCTTCTTGTAGTGTGGGGCCCAAAACTGGACACAGTACTCCAAATGAGGCCTCACCAGTGCTGAGTAGAGGGGAATGATCACATCCCTCGATCTGCTGGAAATGCCCCTACTTATACAACCCAAAATGCCATTAGCCTTCTTGGCAACAAGGGCACACTGTTGACTCATATTCAGCTTTTCGTCCACCGTAACCCCTAGGTCCTTTTCTGCAGAACTGCTGCCCAGCCATTCGGTCCCTAGTCTATAGCAGTGCATGGGATTCTTTCGTCCTAAATGCAGGACTCTGCACTTGTCCTTGTTGAACCTCATCATATTTCTTTTGGCCCAATCCTCTAATTTGTCTAGGTCCCTCTGTATCCTATCCCTACCCTCCAGCGTATCAACCACTCCTCCCAGTTTAGTGTCATCTGCAAACTTGCTAAGGGTGCAGTCCACACCATCTTCCAGATCGTTAATGAAGATATTGAATAAAACCGGCCCCAGCACCGACCCTTGGGGCACTCCACTTGATACCGGCTGCCAACTAGACAAGGAACCATTGATCACTACCCGTTGAGCCCGACCATCTAGCCAGTTTTCTATCCACCTTACCGTCCATTCATCCAGCCCATACTTCTTTAACTTGCTGGCAAGAATACTGTGGGAGACTGTATCAAAAGCTTTGCTAAAGTCCAGAAATAGCACATCCACTGCTTTCCCCTCATCCACAGAGCCGGTTATCTTATCATAGAAGGCAATTAGGTTAGTCAGGCATGACTTGCCCTTGGTGAATCCATGCTGACTGTTCCTGATCACTTTCCCCTCCTTTAAGTGGTTCAGGATTGATTCCTTGAGGACCTGTTCCATGATTTTTCCAGGGACTGAGGTGAGACTAACTGGCCTGTAGTTCCCTGGATCTTCCTTCTTCCCTTTCTTAAAGATGGGCACTACATTAGCTTTTTTCCAGTCGTCCGGGACCTCCCCCGATCGCCATGATTTTTCAAAGATAATGGCCAATGGCTCCGCAATCTCATCGGCCAACTCCTTTAGCACCCTCGGATGCAGCGCATCCGGCCCCATGGACTTGTGCTCGTCCAGCTTTCCTAAATAGTCCCGAACTACTACTTTCTCCACAGAGAGCTGGTCACCTCCTCCCCATACCGTGCTGCAGAGTGCAGCTGTCTGGGAGCTGACCTTGTCTGTGAAGACAGAGGCAAAAAAAGCATTTAGTACACTAGCTTTCTCCACATCCTCTGTCACTAGGTTCCCTCCCTCATTCAGCAAGGGGCCCACACTTTCCTTGACTTTCTTCTTGTTGCTAACATACCTAAAGAAACCCTTCTTGTTACTCCTAACATCTCCGGCTAGCTGCAACTCCAAGTGTGATTTGGCCTTCCTAATTTCACACCTGCATGCCTGAGCAATACTTTTATACTCCTCCCTGGTTATTTGTTCAATCTTCCACTTCTTGTAAGCTGTTTTTTTGTGTTTAAGACGAGCAAGGATTTCACTGTTAAGCCAAGCTGGTCGCCTGCCATATTTACTTTTCTTCCTACACATGGGGATGGTTTGTTCCTGCAACCTCAATAAGGTTTCTTTAAAATACAGCCAGCTTTCCTCTACTCCTTTCCCCCTCATGTTATTCTCCCAGGGGACCTTGCCCATCAGTTCCCTGAGGGAGTCAAAGTCTGCTTTTCTAAAGTCCAGGGTCTCTGTTCTACTGCTCTCCTTTCTTCCTTGTATCAGGATCCTGAACTCGACCATCTCATGGTCACTGCCTCCCAGGTTCCCATCCACTATTGCTTCCTCTACTATTTCTTCCCTGTTTGTGAGCAGCAGGTCAAGAAAAGCTTTTCCCCTAGTTGGTTCCTCCAGCACTTGCACCAGGAAGTTGTCCCCTACACTTTCCAGAAACTTCCTGGATTGTCTGTGAGCTGCTGTATTGCTCTCCCAGCAGATATCAGGGTGATTAAAGTCACCCATGAGAACCAGGGCCTGTGATCTAGCAATTTCTGTTAGTTGCTGGAAGAAAGCCTCGTCCACCTCATCCCCCTGGTCTGGGGGTCTGTAGCAGACTCCCACCACGACATTACCCTTGTTGTTCATACTTCTAAATTTAATCCAGAGACACTCAGGTTTTTCTGCAGTTTCGTACTGGAGCTCTGAGCAGTCATACTGCTCTCTTACATACAAAGCAACTCCCCCACCTTTTCTGCCCTGCCTGTCTTTCCTGAACAGTTTATATCCATCCATGACAGTACTCCAATCATGTGAGTTATCCCACCAAGTCTCTGTTATTCCAATTACATCATAATTCCCTGACTGTGCCAGGACTTCTAGTTCTCCCTGCTTGTTCCCCAGGCTTCTTGCATTTGTGTATAGGCACTTGAGATAACTCGCTGATTGTCCCGCTTTCTCGGTCTGAGACAGGAGTCCTCCCCTCTTGCGGTCTCCTGCTTGTGCTTCCTCCCAGTATCCCACTTTCCCACTTACCTCAGGGCTTTGGTCTCCTTCCCCCGGTGAACCTAGTTTAAAGCCCTCCTCACTAGGTTAGCCAGCCTGCTTGCAAAGATGCTCTTCCCTCTCTTCGTGAGGTGGAGCCCGTCTCTACCAAGCAATCCTTCTTCTTGGAAGACCATCCCATTGTCGAAGAATCCAAACCCTTCTCTCCGACACCATCTGCGTAGCCATTCGTTGACTTCCACGATTCGACGGTCTCTACGCTGGCCTTTTCCTGCCACAGGGAGAATAGACGAGAACACCACTTGCGCCTCAAACTCCTTTATCCTTCTTCCCAGAGCCACGTAGTCTGCAGTGATACGCTCAAGGTCGTTCTTGGCAGTATCATTGGTGCCCACGTGGAGAAGCAGGAAGGGGTAGCGATCCGAGGGCTTGATGAGTCTCGGCAGTCTCTCCGTCACATCTTGAATCCTAGCCCCTGGCAAGCAGCACACCTCTCGGTTTTCCCGGTCAGGGCGGCAGATAGATGACTCAGTCCCCCTGAGGAGAGAGTCCCCGACCACCACCACCCTCCTCCTCCTCCTGGGAGTGGTGGTCGTGGAACCCCCATCCCTAGGACGGCGCATCTCATGCCTTCCAATCAGTGGAGTCTCCTTCTGCTCTGTTCCCTCAGACGTATCTTCCACTCCACACTCTGCACTAGTACCTGCAGAGAGAACATGAAAACGGTTGCTCACCTGTATCTGTGTTTCTGGTACATGGATGTTTCTGGTACCCTTTCCTCTTCTGGAAGTCACATGCCGCCAGTTATCCTCGCTGGCCTTCTGTCCCCGCTGCGTAGCCTGCTCTGAATCTTCAGAACATAGTGCCCGCTGAAGCTGATCCTGACGTCTATCCAGGAAATCCTCATTTTCTTTTATGGAACGCAGGGTTGATATCCGTTTCTCCAGACCTTGAATCTTCTCTTCCAATCTATGATTCTATGATTCTCTTCCAGACCTATGAATCTTCTCTTCCAATCTATGATTCTATGATTCTATGATAAGCGGCCTGTTCCTCTAACAAAAGCCCAACCACCTCACCCAGCCCTGGCGCTTGTGCGGGAGGGTTATAGGCTCCCTGTGGACCCTTGCAAAGCAGCCCCAGAGCCCCTCTTAAATCATACTTAAATCATATGATTCTCTTCCAATCTATGATTCTATGATTCTCTTCCAGAATGCCTTTGTTGAACCAATCCTGTAGTTCCTAGGCTCTTTACCTGCCATTAAAAG